>CM033644.1:49172187-49488845 GCA_019512145.1 Engystomops pustulosus | reverse complement strand
GGCCCCTACACACAGTATCATCTTCAGTACCGTCCCCTACAGACAGTATCATCCTCACTACTGGGCCCCTACACACAGTATCATCTTCAGTACTGGGCCCCTACATACATTATCATCCTCATTACTGGGCCCTATATATCCTGTTCAGTATACCTTTAATTTCCAATAACTTTTATGCATTCCATATATTCTGTAAAAAACCGTAGAAGCAAACAATGACACTTATGTGGCATGTTATTTTTCCCATGGAGGGCGCTATATATACACATATATTGGGGCACATTCACTAAGGGCTTTGTCCTGCACTTCTGACGGACTTTCCAACTTCTTGTTGGGGAAAAGAAGTGTCTGCGCTGCTATTGTGTTGCACACGACCCTTTTGTGTTGCATGCTGCCCTAGCCTCCATGCGACACAAATTAGGGGGTGTTCCGGCATTGGTCCGACTGAGTCGCACCAAGCAACGTATTTAACATGCAAATTGTGTTGCACACCCACCCTATGTTAAAGGTGCACCACAAAAATAGTTGTTGAACTCTGTCGAGCCAGTGCAGGGAAGTGCCAGAGCACTTTTAGTGAAGTTTCCGTCTTTCTTAGCAAATGTGCCCCATTATATACCGGTGTTATATTTACAGGGTCCAATCTATCTAATGTGGATACAAAAGTATCTCTATACAGAACTTTGCAGGATTCTAAATGTCATGTCATATGTAAAGCTCAGGGTCAGATATGATAATTGATAGCTGGATAATATATACAGAGGAGTTAGTTCTTCCTGGGGCAGGTCAGGGCGTATCCTCTGGGGACCAGTTTCACCCATGCATAACTGAAAATGGACAACCCCTTAAAGTAAAGCAGCCAAGTTTACTGGGTGCCCACTTGTTAGTATGACAATCAGTCACTGTCATGGGTGCCAGTCCAGACTACAGATGCCAGGAGACAGCTACACCCATCTAAGTGCCAACATCACATGCTAAAATCCAGATATTACCGGCACTATAATGCAAGTGACAGGACAAGTCTATGTAGACTGTCTCACACTGCCTGGACTTGTAGTTCTCGGGTTGCCTTGGCTGCAGAGGTGACATGTGGAGACAACACTCGGCTGAAGTTTGGTAACTCAGTCCCCCTGTCCCCTCTCATAGGACACGTCCATAACACAGCAGAGCGCACTGACACTACCCCGCCAGCAGGGAGCGCCTGTCCTACTCGTCTCTGCTGCTCCTCACACTAGTGACCCCACAACTTCTAGCCCCCCGCACAGCACTGCTTAATAACTTACAGCCATAGTGAGGACGGAGGAGCCCGTCCACATCATCCGAGGTGGACATGTTGACTTGTGACCGGTTCTGGATCCGATGTGCAGCGGTTCAGGTCCAGTAGAAGGAGAGAAGGGGAGGGAAGGTGAAAGAGGGGGCAGTAAGGACACAGAACTTCTCCAGAGGTGCACGAGCCTCCCCGGTGCCGGAGCGACAGAGAGGAGCCCGGGTGTGTCCGCCCCGCCCACATGGGCTGCAGCCTATAAGAGCCCGAGTCACTTACTGAGCCCGCAGCCTAAATGTCACAATCACCACAGCATGTCTCGGGCGCTGTTCACACTGCCTGTAACGTGCGGCTCATCTGCCTGACATAACCAGAAACCGCGCCAAAGTGTCCCTGCTACACACCGTGCATGAAGTGACCAGGGTGACGTGTGCTTGTCACTGCAGGCTGGACACTCATGACGTCACGCTGTCTTTCCATCACACCATATACACTTTATATACATTATAGTCAGCAGGGCGCCATTCTTCTCCTATGACACGTGTCTGCCCATCTCTCCAGAAGCGCATGTCTGATGAGAGAACCCGCCGCACAATGTGCTCATCCCAAAGGTGTCTGACAGGATTGTGCTCAGGGCTCAGGACACTTCCACACACAACTCACAGGCCGTGTGGCTGTGGACAGAGTCAGGCTGGAAAAGGAGTCCGCCTTCCATCAAACTATTCCCACTAAGATGGAAGCTCACAAGAGTCCAACATGGTTGTGTGACACAATAAAAAGGCAGAATCATGATTAACATTTGTCTCCTAACCATAGGACAGTGATGGCGAACCTATGGCACTGGTGCCAGAGGTGGCACTCAGAGCCCTTTCTGTGGGCACTCAGGCCATCACCAGAGATGACTCCAGGCATCTTCCTGCAGTCCCAGACAGCCCAGGACTTGCTGTGCACAGAGCTATTTAGCTGTACTATTTTCTGCTTTATTGGTGTCCTCATGGTGCTGGTATCAATGAAAACTGTGACAGAGAAGGGAGTATAAATCACAAATTAAATTTCTGTGTTGGCACTTTGCGATAAATAAGCGTGTCTTTGTTGTAGTTTGGGCACTCGGTCTCTAAAAGGTTCGCCATCACTGCCATAGGAGATGGACTAAATGTAATACTATGGCTGGTTCAACAGCAGAGACTTCCCCTTCCCCACTACAAGTCTGCTTGTCCATCTCTATACTAACCCTCCAACCCTCTCCATACCAATGCACAGTCCTGCTACATACCAGTCCTCCGACCTGCAAGAGGAGAGGAAGGAGGCTTCTTCTTAAAATTGGACGGGGGGAAAGTGTCCCCATGCCGCGCACGACTTTTTCCCGATGTGCCGTCCCAGCCCTGCACAAGCAATGGTGTCAGAGAACATCATCCCGGTGGCCCTTGACGCAACGCCGTTTTCTGACAAGGTCCACCTGAACCACGGACACGTGACGATTGCTGGGCCTGTCATGTCCCTAATATATCGCTGACGGCACTTGGGTTAACTTGGTGGAGGCCTGGGACCGGTCCAACCCTTGGGGCTGCTCTATCTGCCGACGCCGGAGGATTGGCGGGGGCCTACCTCGGTCCAGGTCTCAAAGCCTAATATGCCTCCTCCTCCTCCCGACCCTCCCCTCGACCTCTCCTCCTCCGAATTACCATCCGTGGTGGGCATGGCGCCATCAAGGTCGGTAGCTAGCTCTAGGCCACAGCAGCAGTGCCATCTCTAAGCGACAGCAGGGGGTTGTCTCAAACTGCTGAGCAGGCGATAAAGCACACCGCCCAAGAGCTATTAACAACAAAGGCATACTGCTCGACTGATCTGTGGGCTGGCCACCGGCTGAACCGGAACCAGGCATGTTGTGGGTGTGACAACGGCCGTAACCTGGTGGCGGCTTTCTGCAACTGCAACTCTGCAGACTGACACATTTGCCAAGCCTGGCCGCCCGATTGTTTTTAATCCATAGTTCCAGCCGTTTCTCAAGACAATACCCCAATCTGTCCTGATTTGCTCACGAAGGTGGGCGGCCGCTCTGTGCGGCATTTCAGGAAGTCCACACAGATCCTGCACTCTCAGGGAGCGGTGGGCAAGCGCCCGCCTCCAACTGCCTGCCCCGCACTCACCGACGTTGGGGCTACAATGCCCCAATGTGGCTTCAACATAACGCATGTATCCAGAGGTTACCAGCAGCGCATAGCGATTGTAAGACTGCCAGAATGTCACTTCCAACCAACACTGGTATCAGGTCAAGATCAGCTTCCTCAATGTCTACATGAGGGTGACCGTGGATGTCTGATATCTGTCGAGGTGCTGATTAACTTGTGAGGAGTCAATACAGATGGTTCAGTGGCGATCGGCCATCATCAGCCTCACCATCCCGTGCTTGGCTGTATGAAAAACTCTCTGGTCAGCCATGAGTCGGAAGCTTTGCGCTCGTTCAAAGAGAGACGGTGGAAGAAGATTCCCTGTGTTGATAGCCCAAAGCAAACCTTAGGGGTCTGTTTTCAGCGCATATCGAGGAGTGGTAGGTAGGATGGAGAAGAGGAGGAAGATATTTGGCGAGTACAGAAGAGGGGACCATGTTCAGTTCCTTCACTGTTCAGACTGTATGTGCAGAAGAAGAGGAGTTGGAGGAGGATGAAAATGGGCATCAAGCCAGTGAGGGGAGTGAATTCTTGCGCGTGTTGGACTTCTGGCACATATTGGCAGATTTATGTTAGGCTGGCCATATCGCCGTGGACCCTCAGCGTTCAAAAAATTTATCCATCACCAATTACTGGGTTATTCACTCTCCTGGCCCACGTACAAGCAAAATTCCACGCTCATCCCTGAGAGGTAAAGAAAAGGTTGAGAATGTGATGATACCAGTCACGGCCCTGAGTGCACAAGCTGAAACAGTCATTTCCCTTTCTGACGCGCTAGCGGCAGAGGGCGTACTTCTGGGTGACAAGTTAGCAAGAGGCGAGCGGAGCAGTTTCAGCACTGTGGCAGGGGTAGCTTTACAAGGCCTTGCCAGGTTTTTATGTCACCCACAGCAAGACCGTCACCTGTCCCCCGCGCGGCAGATTAGGGCTGAATCTTTACAGAAAGAGGTGTAGGGAACGTAGCTGACCATGGACCATCGTCACTAAAATGATCACACCACTCCCTACAACTACTGGTTTTCAAAGCTGGAATGTGGCACGAACTGGCGCTTAACGCTTGGAGGTTTCTTGCCTGCCTGGCCGTTATCGTGTTGATTTCCGAGCGAGGTTTATCAGTGGCAGCTGGTGGCATATCATCACCCGATAGCATACACGCCTGTCGACTGGCAGCGCTGACAGGCGTGACGGGATTTATCAACGATTATAAAGCCTGGATTTCTCGGATTTCTTCTCCACCAGGGAAAGAAGCTCAACCTGAATAATGCTATGCACGTACTCCTCCTCATTGCTCGCTTCTCATCCTACTTTGTACCATCGAAATCAAGGAAACTGGCTATTTTTTGCCAGGGCCAAACTGGCTCTAGCTATGACTCTATGTATTTATTTTTTGGAGGGCCCACCTTACCCGGCAGGTCCCTTTTTGAAGCAATTTGTTTGGGAGTGCCAAATACAGGCACTCAATAATTTAATTTTTCTGGAGGACCACCTACCGCTCCTTGGTTTGAAAACATTTTTTTGAACTGCCACATACAGGCACTCCTCAAATAAATTGTTCTCATAGCGCTCACCATGTCGTCTTTTAGCTGGCTCCCACGTTGTGCTCCATTGTACCTCCACACACTCATCGCCATAGCTGGCCACACCAAAAGTAGCCATATAGCTGCCCTCATGCCTTTTCTCCTTATCAAACAAAGCCTGTGTCAGGCTGAATTTGGTTGTTTTCAATGGATTCCATCAAACTGTCTAACTTTGTCGCACACCCTGCTTGGGTAATCCAACAAATATACTTGCAAGACTTTTATGATCATTTACTCGATATTATTTCAGCGCTGTTCTTTGGCATCTGTTTACCATTCCCCTCACAGCATATGGCCCAAACATGAGAAGAACGCTTACTACACTTGATCTTATACAAAAAGGTCTTAGAAAGTGCTGTTTGGGAGTAGCCTAAGAACAGGTGCTTGGATTGTGCGAAAGCTCGCCTGGCAGCTCGAGCGCCAGCTCCATCCTCAAGATCCAACTAACATTAGTTTTAACTGCAAAGCACCTTTCAATCTACTACGAGTCACTGCCTCCATAGCATGCGTCCCTTCGTATCAAACGAAGCTTGTCCCAGGCAGAATTTGCAGGTGTTTCACCAATACATAGTGGAACTCGGCCCATCTGTCGCCGCCATGCTAGATACTGAAGTTGCATGTCAAGAAAGCAGCGGCATACCTGTCTGCTCTTAATCATGGAAGTCGTTTCCCATGGGCTTTCCTCCACATGTCGTTCCCCTTATCAAAAGAGCTGTGTCGGCTCATTTTTCGGGGCGTGTTAACCAGTACGTTATGTAACTTGGTCACTTATGGATGGCGCACCAAGCATTGCTGTGTTAGTCGACTAAAATACAGTCAAACCTTTTTTCACATGAAATTCATTTCACCTCCTTTGGTGAAACCTGAGTCATTTAGGGTATGTCGCCATGAGACGCTCAGCCTGCCACTGTGCCCGGCTTGCCTCTGCAGCCGTCCCCTTAGTGTCGGTAATTATTGGATGTTTAGATGCTAATCAGCCTCATTTGGTTCACTCTGTCATGGCCATGCTGTTGCCATAATTTTGGAATAATGGTGCGATTAAGCCAGCCTCGGAGAGGATCATGCATGCTGTGCCCCTGCTGTTTCCTGATCCATTTCCGTGGTCTGTTTCCATCCTTTTCTTCAGGTTCCAAGGTGTTTGGCCAAGAGCTTCCCTGTGCAAGAGCCTTGGTCCCCTGAAAAATCTCGAGTCTTCCATTGACTTCAATGGGGGCTCGTTATTTTCGAGACGAGCACCGGCATCGGGAAAAAGTTTCGTCTCGATAACGGGAAGTACCGTCATTTTGTGCTGCTCGCTCTCTCTATTCAGAACTTAGCAGAGGCAAAGTCGAAATTAAAAATGGCAACATATAATTTAGTACCAATTGCAGAGTACACAAATGACATGTATACAGTGAAATTCTAACACAATGGGTAACAAATTAGTGCACATATGACGGACAACTGCTCTATAGCTTCAGGATTCGATGAAGTTGGAAAGTACCCACCAAAAATAAATGTATGTGGAGCCAACCACTGAGCAAGTGCTACCGAAATTAGTCAAGCGTGATCTCAGTCCATAATTAATTCTTTCGTTAAGGACAAATCTCAGAATGTGAACAATGAAAAAGACAAAAGCTAGGGCGCAGTAAGGACACAAGGGAGTGGCATAGGTCATGTGAGAAACAATTACATAAATACATTACTAAAATACATTGGTGCACCTTGGCCTGTGTAGTGTGCAGAGGGCGCCAGATTAAGTGATTTGTGCCACGTTTCTTCAATGTAATCTCTGGTGCCCCTGAACTTGCCATGACAAGAGGGTCACCACTTTTTTTTGGGCCCTTTAAAACCCTTAAGAACCTAGTCTTTTATAATTTTGTGTTTATTCACATTTTTCCTTCACGTCCCCACCATCAAAAATCTATAACTTTTTTATTTTACATGTAAAGAGGCTGTGGTGAGCGCTTCTTTTCTGCGTAAAATTGCACTTAAGTATGGTAATTTAAAAGCCACCCATGTACTGGGAAGCAGGAAAAAAATTCCAAATGCAGTGAGAAATGGTGAATCCCAAGTTCATGCGCATCCCCACCATAATTACCACCCCTCATACATACCCCTGACCGTTTACATGCGGTCCAAGCATTTCTATTGTACAGTTGTGCAGTGTTGCTAGCGGTATTGAGGTTTACCGATAAGCTAGCAGTGTAACATGCTGCATCTGAGATAGCGCTAGGAAGCTGCTTACTTAGTAAGCAGCTCCAAGTGCTTCCTATATGGAATGACAGTTCCTTTTTAATTAAAACTCATGGACTTGCTTAGGAATGCTTACACACCCTGTCTATATAAGAACTCAAGCTCACCCATGCATGTCCAAACACTGAGGAATCATAAGGTGAAAGGAACTGCCAGAGAGAGCTCAGAGACAAATGTGGCATGCACAGTTCTGGCCAAGGTTTACAAAAGAATTTCTGCAGGCACTCAAGATTCCTAAGAGTCACAATGCCTCGCAATAATAATTAATGGAAGAAGTTTGGATGACACAAACTTATCCTCTACCTGGCCGTCCCAGCCAAGCTAAGTAAGGTGGGACAAGAGCGCTTTGTGTTGAAAGGTTGTAAAAGAACAACCCCGATCCTGTGGCGATCTCCAAAATGCGAATATGAAAATAGGAGAAAGTTCCAAAGGACACACTATCACTCAGCCCCCACCAGTCGGAGTTGCCGACGGAATCCTCGCCTCAGTAAAGGTGTGGGGAAAACCAGACCTGTCATCACCCACCTGCCAAATACAAGGTGTTGGCAGAATAAATATGGGGGTTTTTTTCCGCTGTGGAGACAGGACAACTGTATATCAGAGACAAATCTCGAGCCAAATCTCTTCTAGACTGACTCTGCACATCAGATGGGCTGAAGGGGCACCTTCCAAAGCCGAACAATGCATCCTAAGCACAAAGCTAACATAACCAAACAGAGACTTTAAACAACTCTGTGACCATTCAGACTGGCCCCGCTCAGAGCCTTGAACCTAAACCACCCGGTATCTCTGGAGACAGAGACTTGAAATTCATATCCACAAATTTCTCCATCCAACCTGTAGGAACTGGAGAGGATCTGGCCAAGGAAGAATGGCAGAGGATCCCCCCAAATCCAGGTTGTGTATGTTGAAAAACTTGAGCATCTTCTAGGAAGACTCGTGGCTGTAGTAGCTCAAAAGAGTGTTCTACCATACTGAGACAAAGAGGCTGAATATTTATGAATTTTATAAAATTTGTGTTATTTACGTTTTTTTTCTGTGCAAAACCATAGGGTGCAGAGTGTACTTAATGAGCAGAAAAAGAAGTTTTGATCTTACCAATTGGCTGTGCAATGAATAACAAAGAGTGAAACATTTAAGAGGGGTCTGAACTCCTTTCTGTACCCACTGTATCAATCTGATCTAAACCAAATTCTGGAGTAGTTTGCACACTGAACTGCTGTGTAACACATGTATTGTGGTTCTACGCAGCTTTCCGATGGCCTGCAAAATGGGAGTGACTTGGAAAAGGGGGCGTGTATAATGTCCATGCGACAGAAGCTTCAGTGTGCGTCAGAAAATTCAGAGTCAGAACTAGATACAGAGCGACATAAGCCGGTTAAGCTACAAATAGGTGAGTGGACCACTGAAAAGGTAAACGTGTTAATAATGAAGAAAGTTCCTCCTAATATGCACATTCATCAAATGCTGGGGGGTCAGGTTATATATATGTGTCCAAAAGAATGAAAAAAATGCTTGTAAATTACCTGTCCTCATAATAATAGGCTGCCCTTTATAAAAGCAGTTTGTTTCAATCCATGTTCAGGAATAACACTAGAGAAGGCACAAGGGTAGCAGTACAACACTCATCCTCCTCCAAAACTAATTAGAAACTAATTAATTCGTTGACTACGATGGGTTTTTTTGATGAAAAGTTCATAGTTAAGACAGAAACAGAAGTAATACAGGAGCTTATCAAACTCTCCAGTTTTCCTAGAAATCTTGGTTTATTATTAAACCACCCATTACCAATTGAGAAAAATATACAATACAATAAAATACTAGATATATAACATATAATATACTACATAAACAATGTATTGTCAGATCAGAAGGTCCTGGATAGTCAAATCAGTTATATTAACAGGGATTTATCATACACTGAAGCACATGCACCAGCAATGATAATGTTATAGTGCTCTGTGCAGCCGGCCCTAAAGATAAGAAGATTTGGAGTCGGAGCAGGGCAGGTGGCAACGGAAATTGTGTACACAAGACTGATAGAGCAGGTGGACTTGACTGTAAATGTTAAGCGTAATTTTTGTTAATAACATTATTAGAGAATGTGTTATTTTGTTATCCTGTGTGTATTAAAGAATCTTGTCTATGGGAAGACCTCTTAAGGAAAACAGACTTATAGATGCAGCAAAAAACTATTTGACTGGGTTTTACATTATTATATTTAACCTGTTCTGTAGTGGATACAAATTAACTTTAAAGGGCATCTACCACCCAGGATGAAAGACTTTATCAAATTGGATGGGCCTCATTTTGTATACAACCCTCCCAGTCCTGATGGTAGATGCCTTTAAGAACAAAACCTTATGAATTTATGTACTGTAACCTGTCTTTACATTCATTTAGAAAAGGTATAAACCACCCATAATGGCATTTATATTCAATTTTTGCCAATTTTTTGGCTGTTGCTGCCAACCTTTTGCGCCATATCGAGCACATAATTTAACTCCTTTCAAAACTTTTTTTTTATCACTGAATTTGGAGGCAGAACACAATCAATATGTGGGGTTTTGGGTCATATCATGTATATACATCCAATGATTAAGGTTACATAAATTGAAACAAAAAGTCGGATGTTCCAAAATGAATAAGATAATTATAGTCACTTTCTTAACTTCATCAACAATTGGAAAAGTAAAGCATTGTAAAAAGCACTTGGTGCTGTACAAAACTAATGTCCCAGCGTGCCAATATAATTAACAGTATGTTCACACAGGATTTGTCTAAGAAAATGTACATTAACAAAATGTAAATCACAGAGTTTTAGTAATAATATCACCAAGTGTGGTATGAACATAGTCAATAGGATGATGATAAAAATAGCCATTGTATTACCTAATAGCACACCAATCAGTGCTGGACACTGGGGGCAAAGGTTTCCCATGCTTTTGCACTTTAAAGGCTCCTCTCAGGGGTTAATTGAGGAAACTCATTCAATTTCAACTACTTTTCCTTGCACTTCCATGTTCCCTTCAATTTTTTAGTGGCCAACATAAAGAAGTCTACCTACTTGAATGTGGTTTGACAATCTGATGATCTCATGTGGTTCATCTATGGTGCATTAAAGTAATTAAGGCAGGCACCATTAAATATATCACATTGCAAATCACTGTAAATCACTGGCACCAAAAATAATGAATGACCCCCAGAAGTCACATATGTCTTTACCTGCTGTGAAATACTAACACTCTCCTCATTTTTCAAAAATAACGCTTACAAAGATTACCAATCTTCCCACACTGAGTATGACATCAGAATGAATTTTCTGCAGTCTTTCCAGTAAGGGGCACACATAAGTGACAGTTGCTATGGCAGCTCTAAAAGCATCTGTCCTTATGAGTAAGTTTGGGCTTATTTTCCTTGGTTATGGTGTGCTAAAGCTTACTGGCAAAGTGGTTTACTGACAGATATCTACTGTATCATAAGCTAATTTAACACTGGTGGGCAGGTACTTATTATGGTATTTTGACATTAGTGTTGTTGTTTCAAAAGAGCATTATTCAACAGAGGGAAAGTATGAATCTGATAATTACAGATTGGTGTATGTATTACCAGTTGCATGCTATCAACTGTCCACAATCACTGCTGACACCAGGAGAAGGTGTATATGACAACCCTTACTTAAGGGTTTTCCATGCCACGTATGGTGGCTAACTTCTTGAATCGGATTGAAGGTCTCCAGTGAAGGGACCCCACGGATCACGAGAACCCGTAGCCACCCCAAAAGAAGGAGTGGCCAGACGCAACACGCTCTACTGCTACTCTATCCATACTGTCCACTAGAAAATGTGCATATTACGAGAACAAGCGCTCGAGTTCTTTCTCTCGTCAAGCCATAGTGGACAGGGTGCAATGCACACTAGTTTCTGTTAGTTTGGATGTACAGGGTGTAATAATGCATCCTTGGTCTGTGTTGATCTGCGGGGTCCTATATTAATAAGTAAGCGCTATTCTGTGATAGGAAGCTAACGTGTTGTGACTGACAACCCTTAATAATTAACTAACATACGCTTCCTTTAATATATAATATCGTCAAGAGGAATAACATTGCTCAAGAGGAACTTTACATTGCCAATTTTGAAAAAGATGTCCCAGACTTTACCACAGCAGATATGACAAGGGAGGTGACAGATCCTTTTTCAATGCTAATATGCTTTATAAAGCACATTTATTTTTTAATGTATAACTAGCCATTTGAGAAGATATTGCTAGTTTGATGAATACCGCTAATGAGTCTGACAAACTGATTACTAGTGTAATTCACATAGGGCAGTCCTCTTTCTGCTTCATGACAATGAACAGTTTTATATAAATCAGACACAGCCTGGGGAAGCTGTATTTCCATTACTGTTGTGATCCACAAGGGTTTTAATAGATGTACATCATTTAAAAACATTGACACTTTAGGTTCAACCAATATGGATAGCCAGTGGTTGCAGTTCTCCCACCCTCTGGCTAACCACCAGATTTATAACAAGTTCCCTTTAATCGCGTGCTGGGCAGATATTTCTGCCTGCCGACTATGGTGCACTACCAGCAAGGTGACACTGTTGTAATCTGTTGTAGCCTTCAAAGATGGCTCAGTGATGTCATTGAGACGTGACTCAAGAGAACCGTTCAGGTCAATTTGGGACCCTAAACCACCTACAGGCAGGGCCGGCGTCAGGGAGTGGCAAACTGGGCATTTTCCCCAGGGCTCCCTGTCCTAAAGGCGCCCCCTGCATGTGGACGTTTGTGGGCAGAGGAGGTTAAATGCTCGGGTAGATGTCTTATCATATAAAACACCTGTCTAGATCAACTATCATCCTCTGTCTAGGTTATCTATCTCCGATAATTTGTCTATTTCCTATCTATATATTTCTGTCTGTCTAAGGCTATATCACACTGCCGTTGCCCCCACGTACAAGTACCGTTAGGGGCAAACGGCATCGTACTGGGGAGAGGATGAGGACGGTAAGCGAAGCTCACCCCCGCCCCTCTCCATAGCAACATGGACGCAACGGCGCGCTTACTGGAAAAGATTAGGACAGGTTCCCGGTACGGAACGGACGATGCCGGCACAAATGCTCCCGAGGTGCGCAGTCGACCACATTGCTGCCTATGGGGGCAGATACTTATAATTATCTAGGTCCGTTATATACGTCGGCCTATATATCGTCCCCTATAGGCGTGTGAATGTTGCCTAACATTTATTTACTAGCTGTGATGATGTATTTATCTAAATATCTTCTATCTATACATCTATGCTCTATCAATCGATCTATTTCTCTTGTACTCTATCTATAAAAATCTACTTTATATTTCTGCATCTATATTAATCATCTATATATAAATCTATATCATCTTTAACTATCTATCATCTATTGATCCATCTACCTATCATCTGTCTATTTCCTATAAAATTCTTTACGGTCCATATTACAGATTGCTTTACCATACTACTGTTATATACTAATAACTACAAGTGTTATTTTAAGCAGGGCCTAAAGGAGCCTCTTACTGAATTTGACTGGTCATCAAAATAGTATTATTTTGGAGCCTCACTTTTAGTATTGCCCAGGGCCCCACTTTATGGACTTCTCGTTTATAGTTACAAATCGACCTGTATGAGGGTTGTTCATGGACACAATTAAAAATAAACCAAACATTTATACTGACCTAGATGTGAGTCCAATGAGGCACAAGCAACTTAACAATATGAGGGGGTGGAAGACAGGAGGCCTAATATAAAGGGGATGTAGACAGGGGGCCACAATTTGGAGGTGGTGGAGAACAGGGGGCCACAGTATAAAAGGGGAAGGAGGCAGGGGCCACAGTATGAGGGGGTTGAAGGGCAGGGGCCACAATATGAAGGGGATGTAAAACAGGGGCACAAATTGAATATGATGGAAGAGTGCACAAATATGGAAGGGATGCAACAGGGGCCACAAAAATGAGGGGATGGAGGACAGAGGGCCACATACAATTGAGGTGGTACATACGAGGGACCAAAGGGGGCACAATACGAGTGGCACAAGGGCAAATACTAGCGGTATGGAGGGCAGGGCCACAATATGAGGGGAATGGAGGAGAGGAACCAAAATATGATGTGAGATGAGGGGCCAAAAACAAAGGAAGCGAAAAGGAGCCCACAATGTCAGGGAGAGATGAGAGGAGCCACAATGTGAGGATGAGGAGGCAACAATAGAAGGGAATTGAGGACAGGGAAGCAATGAGGAAGAGGGAGTACAGGGGGGTCACAATATGAAGGGGGTGGAGGACATGGGCCACAATATGAAGGGATGGAGGACAGGGGCCAAAATATGAGGGGTGAGATGAGGAGCCACATGGCAAGAGGAGGAAGAGAGGGTCCACAATGTCATGGGATATGAGAGAACCCACAATGTGAGGGGGGTGTAAGAATACAGAAAGCTGTGTTGGGTCACTTTTGCTTTTTCTGCTATCCCTCTGATAGACTCCCTCAACCATTTACAAACCTATCCATGACCCCTTCTTTCATACACAGTTATCCATTCTCTAGCATTGTTTTTCTTTATGTATCCAATACTCTCAGCGGTGGAAAGGGGTTAATGTCCCTACAGGAATACCCTAAATTTATGGGAGGCTCCATTAAAGCATGTCTCTACTTGTCTTACCCTTGGTGTGCAGTATATTTTTGTTTCCGCTTGTTTTTTGTTATACATCTAGTTTATAGTAACTGTTACAAAATTCTTGAAGTTCAGCATCTTGAGTGGAACCTTTGTTACCATCTTTTTCTGCTTCTTCTTGAGTTTGTTGCAGGACAGTGACTAAGAAGTGACATACACATGTGACTGTCACATGCAGGTATTACTGTTGAACTTTCATCATGCACAAACTGCCCTTGTGTTACCCGCCTGAGGGCAAGGACAACACACAGCTTACTTTTTGTATTGCAAGCAAGTTGAGTGTCTCTGTTTTATGACAAAGACTTGGGCTAGATGACAACTTCTGTCATTTGGTAGGAGAAAATAAACTATGAGACCTAAATAGTTATGGACAATACTTTGGAAAATCACCCCGCTAAAATGTTTATTGCTGCTTATTTGCCTTTCCTTATTTTTCCATATGAACCAAAATCAGGATGTGTACTGGTATACCCATTACAGAGACCTGATGCTTTGCTCTAAACTGTAAGGCATAAAGACTAGCATAAAAAAACATGCTTGGCAGGGGGGAAGCGTTTGATCTGGTCACCCTTCTAAAGAATTAGATATCTATATAGACTGCCTCTGAGATTTACAAAAATAATATCCTGCTGATCTGAATGCTTCCACGCCCAGAAGGCCCTTATGTTCTTCATTGGGCAAGTTTTTGTCAATTCAGAACCTGCCTTTGTACAGGGTATTTAGTGTTTGACACAGCACTGTAGATTAGTTCTATTTTAATGAATGAGGAGGTGATTGTAGTGACATTATCTGACCACTACAAAGAGTATGGAGCTGTCTGCATCCTGTTTCAAACATGTTTTATCCTTTGTTCATGAGCTGCTGAGAAAACAGTTAAACTGGGGATCCTGAATTGTTTGTACTCTCCCATCTGATTTTGATTACTTATTCTATGGTGTAAGAAGACACCAGTGGATCCTAATGCAAACTTGGATCAGTGACCTCTATATACATAAAATTGCCCTACAACCCTTGCCCCGCAACATTACATTTGAAATACACATATCTGCTACAACGACATGTAACTCAAAGCACCATACTCATACACTTTATCGTAGGGACCAGCAGAGCCTTTCTTATATCACTTATTTAGATGTCCTGCAGCAGCCTCCACATCAATGAAATGTCCCGCAGCAGCCTTGCTTCAATAAAATGTCCAGCAGTGTCCTCCACTCAATAAAATGTCTATCGCAGCTTCATGGGTGGTCTACAGCTTAACTGGTATGGAAGAGGCTAGAGGCTAGATGGAGCAGGTGGAGGGCTGGTAGGAAAGCAGGTCAAGTGCACGGTGATGGAGCAGGGAGGTGGACGGTGTGGAGCAGGCCGGAGAACTGTTATGCAGCAGTTATGTGCATGTATGGAGGAGGTCTGTGCACTGGTATGGAGAGGTCGGTGGATAAGGTATGGAGCAGGTTGGCTGGACTGGTATGGAGCCAGGTCTGTGGCATTGGTATGGAGCAGCAGGTCTTGGACTGGAGCAGGTCTGTGGACTGGTAGGAGCAGGTGATGGGACTGTTACGGAGAGTGTTGGTGAGACTGGTATGCAGCAAGGCCTAGAGGATTGCTATGGGTCAGTGTACTGTGCACTGTATGGAGGCGTCAGGGACCGAGTATGAAGAGGTCAGAGGATGATAGAGAGCAGGTCAGTGGACTAGTATGAAAGCAGGTCAAGACTGGTATAGGCATGTCAGTGGACTGGTATGAGCAAGGCTTGATGGATGGAGCCGCGGTCTGTGCAACTTGTATGGAGCAGGTCATGGACTGGTCTGGAGAAGGTTGGAGCTGGTAATGGAGGAGGTGGATGACTGGTATGGAAGCAGGTCTGTGGACTGGTATGGGAGCAGGAATATGGGGGGACTGGTATAGAGCAGGTCTTGAACCTGGTATGGAGAAGGTTGGATGACACGGTTGGAGAAGGTTGGATGACTGTTTTGGAGAAGGCCGGAGGACTGATAATGGTGCAGGCCAGAGGACTGGTATACAGCCAGGGCTGTGCATAGAGTATGGAGCAGTCCAGAGGACTGGTTGGAGCAGGATTTGGGGGGGGCCAGTATGGACAGGATGTGCATTGGTTATGGAGCAGGTCAGAGGACTATATGGAGCAGTTCGGAGGACTGGTATGGGCAGGACGTGCTTGGTATGGAGCAGGTCGGGGACTGGTATGGAGCAGGGCTGTGCATTGGTAGGAGCAGGTCGGAGACTTGTATGGAGCAGGTCGGGGGACTGTATGGAGAGGAGGCTGTGCATTGGTATGAAGTCAGGTCAGAGGACAGTATGGAGAGCAGGACTGTCCTTGGTATGGAGTAGTGCAGAGGACTTTGTATGGAGCAGTTTCGGAGGGCACGTTGACGGTATGGAGCAGGACTGTGCCATTGTATGTGGAGGCAGGTCGCGGGGACCTGGGTAGGCAGCGGGCGTGCATTGGTATGGAGCAGGTGGCGGGGACCTGGTATGCAGAGAGCTGGCATTGGTTGGACAGGTCGGGGACTGTATGAGCAGGCTGTGCATGGTATGGAGCAATCGGGGACTGGTTATGGAGGCATAAGGCTGTGCATTGGTATGGAGGCAGGTCGAGAGGACTGGTATGGAGCATGACGTGCATTGGTATGGAGCAGGTACGAGGACTTGATGGTCAGGTCGGGGAAGATGGGACTGTAGGGAGCATGGGCTGGTGCATTGGTATGGAGCAGGTCGAGGACTGGTGTTATGGAGCAGGACTGGGCATTGGTATGAGCAGTCAGAGTGACTTGTATGGAGCATTTCGGAGGACTGGTATGGAGCACGACTTGTGACATTGGTATGAAGCAAGTCGGGGACTGGTATGGAGCAGGCACGATGCATTGGTATTGGAAAGCAGGTCGGGGACTGGTATGGATCAGGTCGTTGGCATGTGTTATGGAGCAGGTCGGACGGACTGGTATGGAGCAGGAGTGTGCATTGTACGGAAGCGGTCCAGAAGGACTTGTATGAGCAGTTCAGAGGACTGGTATGGAGCAACGACTGTGCATTGGTATGGAGAGGTCGGGGACTGGTATGGAGCAGGTCGGAGGAACTGGTAATGGACGCAGGCTGTGATTGGTATGGAGCAGGTCGGGAAGTACTTGAATGCGAGCAGGTGGGGTCTGGTATGGGAGCTGGCCTGTGCAATGGTATAAAGCAGGCAGGGGAGGACTGGTATGGAGCAGGACTGTGCATGGTATGGAGCAGGTCGGAGGACTGGTATGGAGCAGGGCTGTGCATTAATTGGTATGAAGCAGGTCGGAGGACTGGGTATGGAGCAGGACTGTGCATTGGTATGGAGCAGGTCAGAGACTTGGTATGGAGCAGTTCGGAGGACTGGTATGGTAGCAACGGACTGTGCATTGGATGAAGCAGGAGTCAGGGACTGTATGGAGCACGATTGCATTGGTATGAGCAGGGTCGGGGACTGGTATGAGCAGTGCTTGCATGGTATTGGAGCAGGTCGGAGGACTGTAGGAGCAGGATTGGTGCATTGGTACGGACCAGGTCAAAGGACGTTGTATGGAGCAGTTCGGAGGATGGTATGGAGCACGACTGTGGCATTGTTATGAAGCGGTCGGGGACTGGTATGGAAGCAGGCTGTGGCATTGGTATGGCGCAGGTCGGAGGACTTGAATGGAGTCAGGTCGGGGTTCTGGTATGAGCAGGCTGTGCAATGAGTAACACAGGTCGGAGAGGTACTGGTATGTGAGCAGGACTGTGCTTGGCCAGTCGGGATAGGACGCTGTGATGGAGAGCAGGTCGGAGGACTGGTAGGGAGCATGTCTTGTGCATTGGTTAACCATACCAATGCACAGTCCTGCTCCATACCAGTCCTCCGACCTGCTTCATACCAATGCACAGCCCTGCTCCATACCAGTCCTCCGACCTGCTCCATACCAATGCACAGTCCTGCTCCATACCAGTCCTCCGACCTGCGTATATAGCCAGTGCCTACCCCCTAGTGTATAGCCAGTGACTGCCCCCCAGAATATAGCCGGTGCCTGCCCCCTAGTATATAGCCAGTGCCTGCCCCCTAGTATATAGCCAGTGCCTGCCCCCCAGCATATAGCCAGTGCCTTCCCACCAGTATATAGCAAGTGCCTGCCCCCTAGAATATAGCCAGTGCTCACCCCCCCAATATATAGCCAGTGCCTGCCCCCCAGTATATAGCCAGTGCTTGCCCCTCAGTATATAGCCAGTGCCTGCCCCCCAGTATATATGCAGTGCCTGCCCCCCAGTATATAGCCAGTGCCTGCCCCCCAGTATATAGCCAGTGCCTGCCCCCCAGTATATAGCCAGTGCCTGCCCCTCAGTATATATTCAGGGATTGCCCCCCAGTATATAGCCAGTGTCTGCCTGAATTTACCACATCACAAAACATACACATACTGGGCCGACATTCAGTACATGCAGCAGATTTACTTTCAGCAAAGTCCCTGAACACCCTTTTAGCCAATACAGGCAGTCCCCGGGTTACATACAAGATAGGGTCTGGAGGTTTGTTCTTAAGTTGAATTTGTATGTAAGTCGAAACTGTATATTTTATAATGGAAGTTCTAGACAATTTTTTTTCTTTTGCCCCAGTGACAATTGGAGTTTCAAAATTTTTGGTGTAATTGGACCAAGAATTATCAATAAAGCTTCATTACAGACATCTTACAGCTGATTATTGCAGGTTGGGACTATAGTAAAGCATCCAGAGAGCTTCACCAGAGGTCACAGTGGGCAGAGGGGTCTGTCTGTAACTATGGGTTGTCTGTAAGTCGGGTGTCCTTAAGTAGGGGACCGCCTGTATACTGAATTCTTTTTACTATTTTTATTAACATATCAGTGAAACTGCTATAAAAGCATTAGTGGAGCATTAATATAAAGGAAAACTATATTATTCAGTAACTATGAGAAATAAGATTCTCCGGTCTGATGAGAAGAAGATTGAACTTTCTAGTGTTAATTCTAAGCGGTTTGTGTGGAGAAAACCTGGCACTGCACATCACCTGCCAAATATAATCCCAATAGGGAAACATGGTGGTGGCAGAATCGTGCCATGTTTTTCAGATGCAGGTACAAGAAGACTGGTTGCAATTGAAGGAAACATGAATGTGGCCAAGTACAGAGATATCCTGGATAAAAACCTCTCCCAGAGTGCTATGGACCCTAAGCACACAGCTAAAATAATAAAGAAGTGGCTTCAGAACAACTCTGTGTCCATTCTTGACTGGCCCAGCCTTTCACCACGCAACATAAGGGAACTGTAGAGGATCTGCAAGGAAGAATGGCAGAGGATCCCCAAGATCACTCATGGCTGTACTAACTTAAAAGCTGCTTCTACTGAATACTGAGCAAAGAGGCTGAATACTTATGACCATGTGATATTCCAGTTTTTCATGTTTAATCCCTTACCGACACGCGCTGTAATAGTATGTCGCACGTCGGGTCCCAGTGCATGGAGAGGGCTCACGGGCCTAGCCCTCTCCATAGCTGGTAAGTCTTTGCTGCATATTGCAGCAAAGACTTACCGTTAACACCCGCGATCGGTGCTTGCTGAGGATCGTTGTGTTAACCCTATTATTACAATGTGCTATCAGCACATTGTAATGAGTGAGGAGGAAAATCCCCATATACTGCCAGACTGTAGTATGGCAGTATATTTTTAGAATCGATCAGAAAACCTAGGGTTAAAGTACCATAGGGAGTCTGAAAAATAGTAAAAATAAATTTACTTTAAAATTTACATTAAAAAGGTCACACAGTCCTAAAAATGATAGCAATGAAAACATTATCAAAAGTCGCAAAAAGTATGCAAAAGTTATCGGCGCCAGAAGATGGCAAAATAAAAAAAAAAATTTGTACAGGAGGTTTTAATTTTTGTAAATGTATTACATTATATAACCTATACAAATTTGGTATCCCCGTAATCGTACCAACCTAAAAAAATAAAGTAGACATGTCATTTGGGGCACAAAGGGAAATCTGTAAATCCAAGCCCACAAGAAAACTGTGCAAATGCGTTTTTTTTCACCATTTTCACTCTTTTCCCTCTTCCCAGTACACGGCATGGCATATTAAATACTATGACTAAGAAGTGCAATTTGTTACGCAGAAAATAAGCCGTCACACAGATCTTTACGTGTAAAAATAAAAAAAGTTATAGATTTTTGAAGGCGGGGAGTGAAAAATAGAAATGAAAATAAAAAAGGCCAGGTTGTTAAGGGGTTAAAAAATTTGCAAAAATAACTACCGTATATACTCGTGTATAAGCCGAGTTTTTCAGCACAAAAAATGTGCTGAAAAACCTCACCTCGGCTTCCGCCGGGAGCATGGCCGTCGGAAAACCCGGACGGAAAAAACCATGGTATTTTTTTTAAAAAAAGTGTAGCTTGACACGCACTTACCTGCACCTAGAAATTGAAGGTGAACTCCAGCGGACCTCGAGGCAGCAGCGACTGGGGGGCACACGGACCTTAGTGAATCAGCGTCGGAGAACCCGCTGCTGGATCGCGACTGGAACGGGCAAGTAAAAGTGCCCCATTGTCTGCAACAACTAAGATTATAGCTCTACAAAATAAAACAATCTCAATAAACCATTAACATTCATAATTGTAAAATATTCAGCATAGAAATTTACAATTATATTTTTTGTATCTGCTTTTTCTATGTTTTGTACATTAGGGTTTGTAACCTGTTAATCAGTTTGTTTTCTCATCCATTATATCTGTTTATTGAGGGTGACATCACCTAGAAAATCATCACTGCCAATATAAAGTTAATAATAGTCATTAACCGTCCAGTGGATTGTCAAGAACATCATTCAGAGGGATATCGATTATCCCCTAAAGGCATGTAGCATCTTCTGAAATATGCTGTACTTAGAAGAAGGCGCAGTCTGGTCAACAAGTGACATTACAGAATAATTTATGGTCAAGCGGCAAGTGCATTAGTTTAAAGACATAGGAACAATCCTCAAAATTTCTCATTTTTGACTGGATTTGGAGTTGAATAATGGAATGAAACTATTATATTAGGATGTGTAGAACATGTATTTTTGTTAGAGTCAAACATTGGTTAATAATTAATTAATCAAATACATGATCCTGTTCACACATGACCTTTTTATATCCAGTCTTATTCCTTTCTCACTATAGAAGCGGTAAATAGCAGACACAGTAGAGTGCTGCATTTGCATATCTCCATCAGTCACGAACTGTGAAAGAGTTGAATGGCAACTGGTTGAATCCCTACTGATCGTACATTTTTTTTACCTGTCCTGTGGATAGGTGATAAATATTGCGCTTAATGGTCCCTTTAAAACACGTGAAAGACTGCTCACCTGGAGACAGAGTTAAAGGGGTTATGCCACGAAACAAATTACTCCAAAAAGCTGTCGAAGAGGTTAAAATATTTCAAAAATCTATTTGTAAAGGTTACCTGGAATTAAAGATACCTTTCTATTTGTTATTATGATGCTTGTTCAGCCTCTATTCTGCTCCATACAGAAGCAGATGTGGGAGGGGCCAGGCACATGCACAGCACTGACAGCGGCAGTTATTGCACAACTCAGCGCTACAGAGCGCTCAGCCTTCAGAGTCTCCTTCCACCTCCTGTGCTCAAATAGTCCCTGTATTTACTGATCCCTAGCACAGCAGGAACATGCTATAGATGCTGTGTGTCACCTACCAAAGCCCTGACACTGCTTCCTTTTTCTTTTTATCCTTGTCACTATATACTTGAAAATAAATTTTATATATATACACGAACACCTATATATTCAATAACATATTCTGAAACTTTCATATCAGCCTCATTTATAAAAACTATAAAACAGTCTGTTGTTTATAGCAATCAGTCACAGCTCAGATATCATTTTTTCAAAGCTGTATGAAAAAATAAAGATCATTATAATGTGTGAAAATACCGTATTTACTTGAGTATAAACCAACCCAATTATAAGCCGAGGCACCTAATTTTAACACAAAAACAGGCAGAACAAGTGCAAACATAGGGTGGGAAATGCATTGGTCACAGCAACCACCCAGTATATATCCAGCCAGCACGTGCCCTCAGTATATACCCAGCCTCTGCCTACTAGTATATAGACAGCACCTGCCCCCAGTATATAGCCAGTATCTGCCCCCCAGTATATAGCCAGTGCCTGCCTGCCAGTATATAGCCAGTGCCTGCCCCCCAAGTACATAGCCAGTGCCTGCCCCCCAGTATATAGCCAGTGCCTGCCCCCCAGTATATAGCCAGTGCCTGCCCCCCAGTATATAGCCAGTGCCTGCCCCCTGTATAGTCCTGCTGCATACACCATGACATCAGCCTCTTGCTGACATCATAGTGTGTGCCGATGGTGGCGTACACACTATGATGTCGGCAAGTGGCTGACGTCATGGTGTGTGCGACGCAGCTGCAGCGATCCGAAGACACAAGAGGACCCACAGGGGGAGTTCGAAAGGTGAGTACAGAGGGTTTTTCTTTCTTTTTTTGTCCGTATGTATTGTGAAAAGATTGCTACATAGAAGATAGATAGGAAAGATGGATGGATAATGGATACATAGAAAGGTGATATAGAAATAGGTAGGAGATGGATAGATAAAAGATAGATGGTAGATAGATAGATAGATAGATAGATAGATGATAGGACTTGGATATATAAATAGGTGATGTTGCTGATCTTCAGCTACTTTCCTGCTAGTCAGGGACAGGTTCCCCTTTGCAGGAAGCAGTGTAGCATGGAGGGACAGTGAATGGTGGAGAGTACAGGAGGAGGACTGCAGGACATGTTGGACCTTAGGAGATGTCAGAGCTCAGCCTGCCCGCTTGTGCTATCCCTGCACCCTCCTGCCTGACATGACTAATGATGGAGGGGGGAGGACTCCTCTGTGCAGCAGATGTCATGTCTGGCTGCAGTTACCTTGTATCTCCTGCTGTAGGCACCTGTGGAGCTGGTAAGCAGTGGACATCACATCCTTCACTCCTGTAAATGTCTGAGCTGTCTGCCCCTCCTCCTCTCTCACTTCCTATTGGCTGCAGTGTGTCAGCTTATCTCTCAGTGTGGAGAGGAGCTGTGAGCCCCTGAAGTGATCTGTAGTGCAGAGCAGCTGGCTGACTCCTTGTGCGCAGACTCAGCCATATCAGCTATAACTCAGGACAGACATAGCTACCACCAGGGGGCACAAGCAACCATTACAGAAGGAGTCATCTCAGTAAGGCCAGCGGCAGACGTGGCGTTTTTATCCCGTTTTTGGCCCGTTTTTAAGCAGTCCGTTAAGACTGCATATTTTGTAATAAGTGTAAATGCTGAGAGTACTTTTTACAATGCATTGGACCCAATTACAGCCCTGTGCTATGGTTGCACAACCCCTTTAACTTGCATACTGAAGACTAGAAAGGGTAAGCACTGAAATGTAAGTAAGAACTTATCTGAAACACATACAGTGGGTACAGAAAATATTCAGACCATTTCAATTTTTCAATCTTTGTTTCATTGCAGCCTTTTGCTAAAATCTAAAAAGTAATTTTTTTGCTCATTAATGTACACTCTGCACACCATCTTCACAGAAAAAACTGAAATGTAGATATTTTTGCTCATTTATTAACCCCATAGCACAAAAAGACGTACTTGTACGTCTTGCTGCGTAGGGGGGAGTATGAAGAGGGCTTCATGGGCTGAGCCCTCTTCATACTCACTTGGTGTTTATTTCAGAATGGAGCAAAAACCCACTGCTAACAACCGCGATCGGCGCCGCCATCTTGGCTCCGTTCGTCCCTCCACGTGACGTCATCGGGGAGTGATGATTCATTGCCATGACAGCCTTGGGTCCCACAAAGATCCGAGGCCAGTGGCGTAACAACCGCCGTAGCAGCCGTAGCGGTTGCTACGGGGCCCGGACGTCTCAGGGGCCTGGGATGGACGGCGGAGAATTTATCATTGAGTGCCGTTATCCCGGGCCCTCTCTCCCTGATGACCGATACAGCACAATAACAGGCGCCCGCTCCCCACACTGTAATGGGGCACCGCCTGCTGTGCTGATCATGCCCGCCTACCTATGCGGACCGAGCCCACTCTCTCGCCCGCCCACAAACTTCTCCCGCCGCTGGAACAGAATCCTGCCCTCCCTCGCGGCCGACGGTGCAGCCAGCGCTCTTCAGCTATTACAACTGCCCGCGGCCCGCCCTCTCATCGGCCTGACGAAAGAACTATCCGGAATCCTCCCTACCCCAACACAGCTGCCGATAGTTGCTACGGATCCCCAAACTCCCGCCCAAGCCAGCCGTCTATTCCCTGCCCGGCCAATCAACACAGCAAGTAACTTTTTGTAAATCTGTATTTTGTGTGATCTATATGTATATATGTGTATATATGACTGTATGTATGTGTATGTGTGTGTATATATGACTGTATATATGTGTATGTGGGTATATATGCCTGCATCTATGTGTATGTGTGTATATAGGCCTGTATGTATGTGTATTTGTGTATATAAATGCCTGTATGTATGTGTTTGTGTGTATATATGCCTGTATGTGTGTATATATGCCTGTATGTATGTGTATGTGTATATATATGCCTGTATGTATGCATACATGCCTGTAAGTATGTGTATGTGTGTATATATGCCTGTATGTATGCATATATTCCTGTAAGTATGTGTATATATGCCTGTATGTATGTGTATATATGCCTGTATGTATGTGTATGTGTGTATATATTTCTGTATGTATGTATACACTCACTGGCCACTTTATTAGGTACACCTGTCCAACTGCTCGTTAACACTTAATTTCTAATCAGCCAATCACATGGCGGCAACTCAGTGCATTTAGGCATGTAGACATGGTCAAGACAATCTCCTGCAGTTCAAACCGAGCATCAGTATGGGGAAGAAAGGCGATTTGAGTGCCTTTGAACGTGGCATGGTTGTTGGTGCCAGAAGGGCAGTGTTTCAGAAACTGCTGATCTACTGGGATTTTCACGCACAACCATCTCTAGGGTTTACAGAGAATGGTCCGAAAAAGAAAAAACATCCAGTGAGCGGCAGTTCTGTGGGCGGAAATGCCTTGTTGATGCCAGAGGAGAATGGGCAGACTGGTTCGAGCTTATAGAAAGGCAACAGGGACTCAAATTGCCTCCCGTTACAACCAAGGTAGGCAGAAGAGCATCTCTGAATGCACAGTACGTCGAACTTTGAGGCAGATGGGCTACAGCAGCAGAAGACCACAACGGGTGCTACTCCTTTCAGCTAAGAACAGGAAACTGAGGCTACAATTTGCACAAGCTCATCGAAATTGGACAGTAGAAGATTGGAAAAACGTTGCCTGGTCTGATGAGTCTCGATTTCTGCTGCGACATTCGGATGGTAGGGTCAGAATTTGGCGTCAACAACATGAAAGCATGGATCCATCCTGCCTTGTATTAATAATTCAGGCTGGTGGTGGTGGTGTCATGGTGTGGGGAATATTTTCTTGGCACTCTTTGGGCCCCTTGGTACCAATTGAGCATCGTTGCAACACCACAGCCTACCTGAGCATTGTTGCTGACCATGTCCATCCCTTTATGACCACAATGTACCCAACATCTGATGGCTACTTTCAGCAGGATAATGCGCCATGTCATAAAGCTGGAATCATCTCAGACTGGTTTCTTGAACATGACAATGAGGTCACTGTACTCAAATGGCCTCCACAGTCACCAGATCTCAATCCAATAGAGCATCTTTGGGATGTGGTGGAACGAGAGATTCGCATCATGGATGTGCAGCCGACAAATCTGCGGCAACTGTGTGATGCCATCATGTCAATATGGACCAAAATCTCTGAGGAATGCTTCCAGCACCTTGTTGAATCTATGCCACGAAGAATTGAGGCAGTTCTGAAGGCAAAAGGGGGTCCAACCCGTTACTAGCATGGTGTACCTAATAAAGTGGCCGGTGAGTGTATATGGCTGTAAGTATGTGTATGTGTATATATGCCTGTATGTATGCATATATGCCTGTAAGTATGTGTATATATGCCTGTAAGTATGTGTATATATGCCTGTATGTATGCGTATGTGTGTATATATGCCTGTATGTATGTATATATGCCTGTAAGTATGTGTATGTGTATATATGCCTGTAAGTATGTGTATATATGCCTGTATGTGTGTATATATGCCTGTATGTGTGTATATATGCCTGTATGTGTGTATATATGCCTGTAAGTATGTGTATGTGGGTATATATGCCTGTATGTATGTGTATGTGGGTATGTATGCCTGTATGTATGTGTATGTGGGTATGCATGGCCCCCCTTCCCCTTCAAAAATATATACATATTTGTACAGACATGATTATAAAATCACATGCATTTACACAGTCATATATACACACATTTATATATTATACACACACTGGTGCACATTTACTAATGGCTGTGCGCCACTTTTCTGTCAGACTTTTCTGTGGTGCATTCTGTCGGACAGTGCAGGGGGCACCAGATTCATGAAGAACGTGCCCCGAAATCCTGAATCTCACGCCCCCTGCACACTACACAGACACTGCACATAGTCATACTGCACTGTGCTTAGTAAATGGCCACCAGAGTGTGTATATATATAAAGTGTTATATATGACTGTGTAAATGCATGTGATTTTATAATCATGTTGGTACAAATATGTATATATTTTTGAAGGGGAAGGGGGGCCCCATGCAGAAATCCGCTATGGGGCCCAGCCTCTCCTAGTTACGCCCCTGTCCGAGGCTATCATGTTTTAAGCTATTTATTACAATGTGCGATTTGCAAAATCCCCATATACTGCCACACTGTAGTATGGGAGTATATGGTAGGATCAATCAGACTAAAGTACCCTAGGGAGTCTGAAAAATAGTAAAAAATAAAAATAAGTAAAAAAAATTGTATAAAAAAACCATAAACATTCTAATCACCCCCCTTTCCCTAGAGGTCATATAAATAAAGAGTAAAAATCATAAACACATTAGGTATCGCCGCATCCGAAAATGCCCAATCTATAAAAATATGATAACGATTTTTAACTGTGTTTAACCCCGTTACGGAAAATAGCGCCCAAAGTCTCAAAAGGCATTCTTTTTGCTATTTAAAAAAATAGAAGCATTGAAAACGTAATCAAAAGTCACAAAAAATGACACAACCCACAGCTCCGTTCACTGAAGTATGAACACGGCAAAATGAAAAATTTTTTTCCAGGAGGTTTTAATTTTTGTACATGTATTAAAACATTATAAACTTATAAAAATTGAAGGAATGAAGTAGACCTGTCATTTGGGACGCACAATGAAAGCTGTAAAAATGGCGCAAATGCATGTTTTCATCATTTTCACTGCATTCAGATTTTTTTTCCCGCCTCAAAGTACAGGACATAGAATACTAAATACCATCACTGTGACTTCAATTGCTAAGCAAAAAAACAAGCCCAACACACACTCTTTAACTGCAAAATAAAAAAATTATATCGATTTTTGAAGTGGGGAGTGAAAAATAGGGCAAAACAAAACACGACCTGGTCCTTGTGCACATTTACTAAGGGCTGTGCGCCACTTTTCTGTCAGACTTTTCTGTGGTGCATTCTGTCAGGACAGTGCAGGGGGCACCAGATTCATGAAGAACGTGCCCCAGAAATCCTGAATCTCACGCCCCCTGCACACTACACAGGACACTGCACATAGTACATACTGCACTGTGCTTAGTAAATGTGCACCAGAGTGTGTATAATATATAAATGTGTGTATATATGACTGTGTAAATGCATGTGATTTTATAATCATGTCTGTACAAATATGTATATATTTTTGAAGGGGAAGGGGGGCCCCATGCAGAAATCCGCTATGGGGCCCAGCCTCTCCTAGTTACGCCCCTGACTTATAGTATAATGGATTGTGTTTCTAAATATATATCATATATGTTATTCACAACACAATTGAACACACTATTCCCCACAAACATCCTTTATATAGTCCTTCAAATGAATTATAGCCCATTCATTACCCACAATTTATATACCACACTACCTACACCAGCACCCTACTGCAACACCCTGCTAATTTATATACACACCCATTTTTATTTATATACAGTTCCTCTGTATGTGTAATTTATTTATAATAGCACCCATATACACACTCCCAAATTAAATGATATACAGTACTCCATATAAGGCCATCCAGTGTAATTAAAATCCAGCCACTATATACAGATTCCCCATAGACAGTGTACACAGCCTCCCCCAGCAGATATTATATATGTAGCCTCTCCGACAGATGTTATATACACAGCCTCCCCCAGCAGATATATTATACACAGCCTCCCCCAGTCCTAGTATACACAGCCTTCTACAGTCCTAGTATACACAGTCTCTTCTTTTTATCCTTGTCACTATATACCTTGAAAATAAATTATATATATACAAACACGAACACCTATATATTCAATAACATATTCTGAAACTTTCATATCAGCCTCATTTATAAAAACATAAAACAGTCTGTTGTTATCAGCAATCAGTCACAGCTCAGATATCATTTTTTCAAAGCTGTTAAAAATAAAGATCATTATAATGTGGGAAAATACCGTAGTTTACTTGAGTATAAACCAACCCAATTATAAGCCGAGGCACCTAATTTTAACACCAAAAACAGCAGAACAAGTGCAAACATAGGGTGGGAAATGCATTGGTCACAGCAACCACCCAGTATATTCCACCAGCACGTGCCCTCAGTATATACCCAGCCTCTGCCTACTAGTATATAGACAGCACCCCCCAGTATATAGCCATATCTGCCCCCCAGTATATAGCCAGTTTGCCCCCCTATATAGCCGTGCCTGCCTGCCAGTATATAGCCAGTGCCTGCCCCCAAAGTCATAGCCAGTGCCTGCCCCCAGTACTAGCCAGTGCCTGCCCCAGTAATATCTGCCATTGCCTGCCCACCCAATACATACGCCATTGCCTGCCCCCATTATATAGCCCAGTGCCTTGCCCCCAGTATATAGCCTATGCCTAGCCCTCCCCTGTATATAGCCAGGGCCTGCCCCCCGTATATACCAGTGCCTGCCCCCATTATATAGCCAGTGCCTGCCCCCCCGTATATTGCCAGTGCCTGCCCCCCAGTATTAGCCAGTGCCTGCCCCCCCTTATTAGCCAGCGCCTGCCCCCAGTATATACCGGCCCTCCCCCATATATAGCCGTGCCTCCCCCCGTATATATAGCCAGTGCCTTCCCCCAGTATATAGCCAGTTCTGCCGCCCCCCAGTTATGCCAGTCCGCCCCCCATATATTGCCAGTTGCCTGCCCCCCAGTATATTGCCGCCTGCCCCCATTTGCCGTGCCCCCCATCGTATATAGCCAGTGCCCCCCATAGGCTGCCTGCCCCCCCAGTATATAGCATTGGCCTATGCCCCTGCCCTTATAGTCCTGCTGCATCACCATGACATCACCTCTTGCTGACATCATATGTGTGCCGATGGTGGCGTACACCTATGATGTCGGCAAGTGGCGACGTCATGGTGTGTCGACGCAGCTGCAGCGATCCGAAGACACAAGAGGACCCACAGGGGGAGTTCGAAGGTGAGTACAGAGGGTTTTTCTTTCTTTTTTTTGTCCGTATGTATTGTGAAAAGATTGCTACATAAGAGATAGATAGAAAGAATGTGGATAATGGATACACTAGAAAGGTGATATAGATAGGTAGGAGATGGATATATAAAAAGATAGATAGGATAGATAGAGATAGATAGATAGATATGATATGGACTTGGATATAACTAGTGATGTTGCTGATCTTCAGCTACTTTCCTGCTAGTGGACAGTTCCCCTTTGCAGGAAGCAGTGTACATGGAGGGACAGTGAATGGTGGAGAGTACGGAGGAGGACTGCAGGACATGGACCTTAGGAGATGTCAGAGCTCAGCCTGCCCGCTTGTGCTATCCCTGCACCCTCCTGCCTGACATGACTAATGATGGAGGGGAGGACCTCCTCTGTGCACAGATTTCATGTCTGGCTGCAGTTACCTTGTATCTCCTGCTGTAGGCACCTGTGGAGCTGGTAAGCAGTGGACATCACATCCTTCACTCCTGTAAATGTCTGAGCTGTCTGCCCCTCCTCCTCTCTCACTTCCTATTGCGCAGTGTGTCAGCTATCTCTCAGTTGGAAGAGGCTGGTGAGCCCCTGAAGTGATCTGTAGTGCAAGCGCCTGGCTGACTCCTTGTGCGCAGACTCAGCCATATCACTCTAAAACTCAGGACAGACATAGCTACCACCAGGGGGCACAAGCACCATTACAGAAGGTCATCTCAGTAAGGCCAGCGGCAGACTGGGCGTTTTTACCCGTTTTTGCCCGTTTTTAAGCAGTCCGTTAAGACTGCATATTTTGTAATAAGTGTAATGCTGAGATGTACTTTTTACAATGTCATTGGACCCAATTACAGCCCTGTGCTATGGTTTGCACAACCCCTTTTAACTTGCATACTGAAGACTAGAAAGGGTAAGCACTGAAATGTAAGTAAGAACTTATCTGAAACACATACAGTGGGTACAGAAACTATTCAGACCATTTCAATTTTCAATCTTTGTTTCATTGCAGCCTTTTGCTAAAATCTAAAAAGTAATTTTTTTTGCTCATTAATGTACACTCTGCACACCATCTTCACAGAAAAAACTGAAATGTAGATATTTTTGCTCATTTATTAACCCCATAGCACAAAAAGACGTACTTGTACTCTTGCTGCGTAGGGGGAGTATGAAGAGGGCTTCATGGGCTGAGCCCTCTTCTACTCACTTGGGTTGTTTATTTCAGAATGGGGCAAAAACCCACTGCTACAAACAACCGCGAATCGGCGCCGCCATCTTGGCTCCGTCGTCCCTCCACGTGACGTCATCGGGAGTGATATTCATTGCCATGACAGCCTTGGGTCCCCAAGATCCGAGCCAGTGGCGTAACAACCGCCGTAGCAGCCGTAGCGGTTGCTACGGGCCCGGACTTCTCAGGGGCCTGGGATGGACGGCGGAGAATTTATCATTTGAGTGCCGTTATCCCCGGCCCTCTCTCCCTGATGACCGATACAAGCACAATAACAGGCGCGTCCGCTCCCCCACACTGTAATGTTGGGCAACCGCCTGCTGTGCTGATCATTCCCGCCCTACCTATGCGTACCAGCCCACTCTCGCTCTCCCGCCCCACACACTTCTCTTCTCCCGCCGCGAACAGAATCCTGCCCTCCCTCGCGGCCGACGGTCAGCAGCGCTCTTCTCTATTACAACTGCCCGCGGCCCGCCTCCTCATCTGCCTGACGAAAGAACTATCCGCGGAATCCTCCTACCCCCACACACACTGCCCGATATTGCTACGGATCCCAAACTCCCGCCCAAGCAAGCCGTCTATTCCCTGCCCGCCAATCAACACAGCAGTAACTTTTTGTAATCTGTATTTTGTGTGATCTATATGTATATATTGTGTATATATTGACTGTATGTATGGTAGTTGTGTGTATATTGACTGTTATATGTGTATGTGGGTATATATGCTCATCTATGTGTATTGTTGTATATAGGCCTGTTGTATGTGTATTTGTGTATATAAATGCCTGTAGGTATGTGTTTGTGTGTATAATGCCTGTATGTGTGGTATATATGCCTGTATGTATGTGTATGTGTATATATATGCCTGTATGTATGCATACATGCCTGTAAGTATGTGTATGTGTGTATATATGCCTGTATGTATGCATATATTCCTGTAAGTATGTGTAATATATGCCTGTATGTATGTGTATATATGCCTGTATGTATGTGTATGTGTGTATATATTTCTGTATGTATGTATACACTCACTGGCCACTTTATTGTACACCTGTCCCCTGCTCGTTAACACTTAATTTCTAATCAGCCAATCACATGGCGGCAACTCAGTGCATTTAGGCATGTAGACATGGTCAAAGACATCTCCTGCAGTTCAAACCGAGCATCAGTATGGGGAAGAAAGGCGATTTGAGTGCCTTTGAACGTGGCATGGTTGTTGGTGCCAGAAGGGCAGTGTTTCAGAAACTGCTGATCTACTGGGATTTTCACGCACAACCATCTCTAGGTTTTACAGAGAATGGGTCCGAAAAAGAAAAAACATCCAGTGAGCGGCAGTTCTGTGGGCGGAAATGCCTGTTGATGCCAGAGGAGAATGGGCAGACTGGTTCGAGCTTATAAGAAGGCAACAGGGACTCAAATTGCCTCCCGTTACAACCAAGGTAGGCAGAAGAGCTCATCTCTGAATACAGTAACGTCGAACTTTGAGGCAGATGGGCTACAGCAGCAAAGACCACACGGGTGCTTACTCTCCTTTCAGCTAAGACAGGAAACTGAGGCTACAATTTGCACAAGCTCATCGAATTGGACAGTTAGCAGATTGGAAAAACGTTGCCTGGTCTGATGAGTCTCGATTTCTGCTGCGACATTCGGATGGTAGGGTCAGAATTTGGCGTCAACAAAACACTGAAAGCATGGATCCATCCTGCCTGGTATTATAATTCAGGCGGTGGTGGTGGTGTCATGGTGTGGGGAATATTTTCTTGGCACTCTTTGGGCCCCTTGTACCATTGAGCATCGTTGCAACACACCACAGCCTACCTGAGCATTGTTGCTGACCATGTCCATCCCTTTATGACCACAATGTACCCAACATCTGATGGCTTACTTTCACGCGGATAATGCGCCATGTCTAAAGCTGGAATCATCTCAGACTGGTTTCTTGAACATGACATGAGGTCACTGTACTCAAATGGCCTCCACAGTCACCAGATCTCAATCCAATAGAGCATCTTTGGGATGTGGTGGAACGAGAGATTCGCTCATGGATGTGCAGCCGACAAATCTGCGGCAACTGTGTGATTCCATCATGTCAATATGGACCAAAATCTCTGGAGGAATGCTTCCAGCACCTTGTTGAATCTATGCCACGAAGATTGAGGCAGTTCTGAAGGCAAAGGGGGTCCAACCCGTTACTAGCTTGTGTACCTATAAAGTGGCCGTGAGTGTATATGGCTGTAAGTATGTGTATGTGTATATATTGCCTGTATGTATGCATTATGCCTGTAAGTAGGTGTATATATGCCTGTAAGTATGTGTATATATGCCTGTATGTATGCGTATGTGTGTATATATTCCTGTATGTATGTATATATGCCTGTAAGTATGTGTATGTGTATATATGCCTGTATGTATGTGTATATATGCCTGTATGTGTGTATATATGCCTGTATGTGTTGATATATGCCTGTATGTTTATATATGCCTTAAGTATGTGTATGGTGGGTATATATCCTGTATTTATGTGTATGTGGGTATTATGCCTGTATGTATGTGTATGTGGGTATTCATGGCCCCCCTTCCCCTTCAAAATATATACATATTTGTCAGACATGATTATAAATCACATGCATTTACACAGTCATATATACACCTTTATATATTATACACAACTGGTGCACTTTACTAAGGGCTGTGCGCCACTTTTCTGTCAGACTTTTCTGTGGTGCATTCTGTCAGACAGTGCAGGGGGCACCAGTTCATGAAGAACGTGCCCCAGAAATCCTGAATCTCACGCCCCCTGCACACTACACAGGACACTGCACATAGTACTACTGCACTGTGCTTAGTAATTGTGCACAAGTGTGTATAATATATAAATGTGTGTATATATGACTGTGTAATGCATGTGATTTTATAATCATGTTGGTACAAATATGTATATATTTTTGAGGGGAAGGGGGGGCCCCATGCAGTAAATCCGCTATGGGGCCCAGCCTCTCCTAGTTACGCCCCTGTCCGAGGCTATCATGTTTTAAGCTATTTATTACAATGTGCGATTTGCAAAATCCCCATATACTGCCACACTGTAGTATGGGAGTTATGGTAGGATCAATCAGACTAAAGTACCCTAGGGAGTCTGAAAATAGTAAAAAATAAATAAGTAAAAAAAATTGTATAAAAAACCATAAACTTCTAATCACCCCCCTTATACCCTATAGGGTCATATAAATAAGAGTAAAAATCATAAACACATTAGGTACTCCGCATCCGAAAATGCCAATCTATAAAAATATGATAACGATTTTTAACTGTGTTAAAACCCCGTTACGGAAAATGCGCCCAAAGTCTCAAAAGGCATTCTTTTTGCTATTTAAAAAAATAGAAGCATTGAAAACTAATCAAAAGTCACAAAAAAAAATGACACAACCACAGCTCTCGTTCACTGAAGTATGAACCCGGCAAAATGAAGATTTTTTTTCCAGAGGTTTTAAATTTTTGTACATGTATTAAAACATTATAAACTTATAAAATTGAAGTAATGATAAGACCCTGTCATTTGGCGCACCATGAAGCTGTAAAAATGGCGCAAATGCATGTTTTCATCATTTCACTGCATTCAGATTTTTTTTCCCGCCTCAAAGTACAGGACATAGAATACTAAATACCATCACTGTGACGTGCAATTTGCTAAGCAAAAAAACAAGCCCATACACAGCTCTTTACATGCAAAAATAAAAAAAATTATCGATTTTTGAAGGTGGGGAGTGAAAAATAGGGCAAAAACAAAAAACGACCTGGTCCTTAAGGGGTTAATCAAGAAAAACTGAAATATCACATGATCATAAGTATTCAGCCTCTTTGCTCAGTATTGAGTAGAAGCAGCTTTTGAGCTAGTACAGCCATGAGTCTTCTTGGGAATGACGTGGGATCCTCTTGCAGATCCTCTCCAGTTCCCTCAGGTTGGATGGTGAACATTGTTGGATGCCATTTTCATGTTTCTTTCTTCTTCAGAGATGCTCAATTGGGTTTAGGTCAGGGTTCTGGCTGAGACAGTCAAGATTTAGGGTCATTGTCTTGTTGGAAGTTGAACCTGCAGCCCAGTCTGAGGTCCAGAGCATCTGGAAGAGGTTTTCATCCAGGAAATGTCTATACTTGGCTGCATTCATATTTCCTTCAATTGTAACCAGTCATCCTGTCCCTGCAGCTGAGAAACACCCCATAGCATGATGCTGACACCACCATGTGTCACTGTTGGGATTGTATTTGGCAGGTGATGAGCAGTGTCTAGTTTTTTCCACACCTAAAGTTTAATTTTCATCTCTTCAGACCAGAGAATTTTATTTCTCTAAGGCTGCATTCACACGAACGTATGGGGGAACTTATATATGGCCGACGTATATATGGCATATATACATCCCCCACACACCGCAATGGACGCTGTACGGGAGCAGTATGGTGCAGCACACGTGCGGCACTGTACCGTTCCATAGCCCGTAGAAAGATAGGATATCTCTCGGCGGAATACGGTGCAGTGCGCTGTGTATTTTTGTGGAGTGGGGCGGGGGTGAGCGGTGCTCATCCCCTCCTCCTCTCCCCAGCGCCAACGTGTGCCCGCCGTGCTACGGTACGACGGGCACACGTGTGTGAATTTAGCCTAAGGCCATGCGCCCCCTTATGGAGCGGTACGGTTCCACATGTGTCCTATCTTTCCCCGGAATACGGCACCGTGCGCCATAAATTGCTATGGAGAGAGGCTGGAGTGAGCGGTGCTCACACCCTCCTCCTCTCCCGGGCGCCGATGTGTGCTCACCGTTCTACGGTATGGCAGGCACACAGTCGTCTGAATGTAGCCATAGCCTTTGAGTCCTTCATATGTCTTACATCAGCACACTCTGCCATAAAGCCCTGACTGGTGGAAAACTGCAGTGATAGATGCAGAGACTTTACAGAACTTTCTCCCATCTCCCCACTGCATCTCTTGAGCTCTTCTCCCACATTTGCTTTGTTTGGCTGGACAACCAGGTCGATGAAGAGTTGTGGTCATCCCAAACTTCTTCCATTTAAGGATTATAGCTGTAGAAATTCTTTTGTATCTTGCCACAATTCAGTCTCTCAGCTCCTTGAGCAGTTCCTTGAGTAGACCTCATAATACTCATGTGCTCTGACATGCACTGTAAGCTTTGAGGTCTTTTATAGAAAAATTGTGCCTTTTCTAATCAAGTCCAATCCACTTAATTAAACACAGTTGGACTCCAATGAAGGACTAGAACCATCTCAAGGAGGATCAGAAGGATATGGACATCATGAGAGTTGAATATGAGTGTCACAACAAAGAATCTGACCTTATGACCATATGATATTTCAGTTTTTCTTGTATAATAAATTAGCAACAATATCTACGTTTCTGTTTATTCCATCAAAATGGGGTGCAGAGTGTACATATATATTGTATATAACAGAAGTAATTTTATAACTTTCCACTTGACTTTGTATTTTTTAAGGTTTAAAAAAACTTTAATCTTTCGGCTTTCACACTTACCCCCTGAGCTGCATAACAGGCTGACAATTCCTGTTGAGTGGAGATCACTTTTCAGCAACTCATCATAGAAGTGGAACAGAATTCTAATGATAGGTAATACCTCTATTATAAAACCGACTTGGAACTGTCTTGGATCGTGGGTGCACCCACCCTCCGCAGCTTCCCAGAGCTGCTCCAGCGGCGCCTCAGCCTCTGCAGCTTCCCAGAGCTGCTCCAGCGGCTACCCAAGAGTTGCTGCAGTCTGCGGCTACCCAAGAGTCCCTCCAGCCTGCGGCTACCTAGGAGTCGATCCAGCCTGCGGCTACCCAAGAGTCACTCCAGCCTGCGGCTACCCAAGAGTCACTCCAGCCTGCGGCTACCCAAGAGTCGTTCCAGCCTGCGGCTAAAAGACGTTCAAGACGTCCTCAAGATGCCCTTAGCTTGTTCCATGCCAAGTCTATGTGCCACACAGTTGGCCCTGTCTTCACTATTCCTGCTCTCCTCCTCAGGTGTTTCGTCACCCAGAAGAATTGGAGGAAGCGAAGGAAAAAGAAGAGGCTAGTGCACCCATGCTCTGATGTGTGCTGCCGCTATCCCCGCTCCCCCAGGTCAGTACTTACCTCTCCCGACTCCTGATGGCTCCGTCATCCCCTGCCGGGTCTTCAGGTCATTCTGCTGAAGAGAAAGCCTCCTGAGCATTTGTGAGCATCTGTGATTCCTGTGGTGTTCCCGTGTTCCTGTGGTGTTCCCATGTTCCTGTGGCGTCTCCGTGTTCCTGTGGCATTCCTGTGTTCCTGTGGCGTTCCCGTGTTCCTGTGGTGGTCCTGTAATCCTGTGGCGGTGCTATAATCCTGTGGCGATATCCCAGTGGTCTTCCCGCCGTTCTTCTGGGGTCCTGCCAGCCGTCCTTCCGAGGTCCTACCAGCTGGCCTTCCGAGGTCCTGCCAGCTGTCCTTCCGAGGTCCTGCCAGCTGTCCCTCCGAGGTCCTGCCATCAGTCCTTCCGGGGTCCTGCCATCCCGAGTTCCTGCCATCCTGTGGTCCTGTCATCACATGCTCCTGCCTTCCCGTGGTCCTGCTTTCCAGTGGTCCTGCCTTCCCGTGGTCCTGCCTTCCTGTGGTCCTGCCTTCCCGTGTCTCTACCTTGGTTGCCACCGCGGGCCTAGTCAAACCCGTGGAGGGACCTGGTGGCTCCCCGCCGCAGCAAGACCATGCCACTTTGCAGCGGGCTCTGGCGAAGGCCAGGAGTCCACTTATACTCCGCTCCTGGGTTGCGGTTATTATCTTTATCCCCCGCGGTGGTACAGGCAGTCCACGGACTTTAGCCTCAGAAAATCTTCCCGCACCCCAGTGCGTGACACTGCCGAACATGGCATATCAGATTTTGTTAGGAAAAATATATTTTACTGCATATATTCGAGTGTAAGCCGAGTTTTTCAGCACAAAAGTGGCTATATATATACTGTGGGGAAGGCATTGGCTATTACGGGCGGCATGGTGTCTGAGTGGGTAGCACTTCTGCCTTGCAGCACTTGGGTCCTGGGTTCAAATCCAACCCAGGTCAACATCTGCAAAGAGTTTGTATGTTCTCTCCGTGTTTGCGTGGGTTTTCTCCAGGACCTCCGGTTTCCTCCAACAGTCCAAAACATACTGTTATGTTGATTAGATTGTGAGCCCCATGGGGACAGGGACCAATTTGACATGCCTGTGCAGCGCTGCGTAATCTGTGTGCGCTATATAAATAAAGAATTATTATTATACTGTGGGGCTGGCACTGGCTATATACTGGGGGCAGGCAGTGGCTATATACAATGGGGCTTCTGGCTATATACTGGGGGCAGGAGGCTGCTAGCTATATACTAGGGGACAGTCACTGGCTATATACAAGGGGGCAGGGGGCTGCTGGCTATATGCAAGGGGGTAGGCACTGGCTATTTTCAAGGGGACTACTGGCTTTTTACCAGGGGGTTGGCTATATACTGGGGAAAGGCTGTGACCAATGCATTGCCCACCCTCAGCTTACACTCGAGTCAATAGGTTTTTTTCATTTTTTTGTGTTAAATTAGGGGCCTCGGCTTATACTCGGGTAGACTTGTTCTCGGGTATACACGGTATATAGTTTTAGTTCTCTTTAATGAATCAATTTTACTCTGATATCTGTTTTTACTTATTAGCATTGCTTTAACATGGTGTTACTGGCAATAATATACATGACTGGAATTGTGAATTGCTAATGCCAGAAGTGACTACACAGAATGTGACAACACTGATGTTATGCAATCTGTCCAGGGAACACATGCAGCCTAAAGCTTAGGGCATCTTTGGATTTAATTTTCATTCAACTGCAAGTCCATACACAAAAAACAAATACAAGTCAACAAACACATTTCATATGTATAAAACAAGCTACATATGTGTAGATGATACTTATATTTCTTTTGATGGATAGTTAACACTGTGCGGACTGACTAGAATAAAGGGGAAACAACTTAAAACCAGTGAAATTGTTCAAGCAAAAACAAATAAGAAAATAAGAACTTTCAATTTACATGCTAAAAATAATTATTTGGTTGAAAGTTGGGCTCATCAAGTTTGCCTGAACATTGAGAAAAAAATATGGACATGGACATGGATTGGACCCTGAACTTGACCCCAAACACAATTTTAACACAGAAATGGGTAAATGGCTGAAAAATTGTGGTAATAACAAGGGAATTGCCGTGACAAAAATAGACTAAGAAAATTACTTAAAATAATAACATAAAAAAATAAATAAAGACAATTTGTTTCAATTTTGATTCCCAAATTTAATTTAATAATAAGACTCTCTAACCACTCACTCGGGTTCTGGTTTAGCCAAAGTGTGGATGTTCATGTTGGCTGTGGACAGGTGATGCTGAACACGCTGGGCACTTGCTGGGTCCAAATTTCCCACCCAGAAATTGAATGGGGAGGGCCCATCCTTCAGTACAGATAGCTTCCACCATGTGAGTCACCATCTGCCTTGTATACATTTGCGATGGAAGTTGAGGAAAATTGAACATGGTGTTCCATGATGGCCATGCTAACATCACATATTAGGCATCTGGTGGGATGGCCAAAGTTCCTCTGTGGACATTTCATTAATGGGGAGGGAGCTATACTTCTGGACATTTAATTAAGGGGTAGCAGCTGCATTTCCAATGCTTATAGGCAAGTCAATAAGTTTTCCCAGTTTTCTGTGGTAAAATTAGGTGTCTTAGCTTATATATGAGTATGTATAGTATGATTATGAATATTTTCTTTTCCTCATAGTGAAAAGGCCAAAGTCATAGGGGCAAAATGTAGACAGATAACAGAAAAAGGAGCACAGTAGGGGCTACAGAAAGGTTTACAGCTGCAGGAACAGGGGCATTTTAGACCAGGGGCTGCTGGAAATGGCACATTATATGGGTTGGGGGCGACCAACTATTTTTCAAAGGGACACGTTCCCTGCAGAAAGAATTTTAGGTGCATCCGGTCCCCGGATACAAAAATGTAGGGGACCACTGCCCTAGGATACTTAGGGTTTACAAACCCGAGTTTGGAATTATTTGGGGTTAAAAAGCTGAACAGACGATGTGGACAGGGTTGGCAGCCTGGTAGTGCTGCTGCTGGTACAACATCCTCATGAATCATTAAGGAAAATATATGGTCATCAGTTTATTATCTAAAGCTCAAGTGCAGTTGCCTTTGCAGTAATCTACAATCACGATAGCAATTCTTCCTCTGAACGGTACACTGTTTTTTTTTTTAATCACACAACATATTTTACATTATTGTCTGTCACCCTAGACTATGAAACACTTTTACTACTACACTTATTGTAAATGGACAGGGAAATTAAGCTGTAGATTATACATTAGCGGTGATTCGGACAACTTCAACGTCAATAATTGATGTAAGTGAACTGTTCAAGTAAAAATAAAATACGTCGTACCTTGTTAATGACGTACACAATGGTCCTCTCCTGAGGATTGCAAAGGAATGCCTCCAGTGATTGCTTTTACTACAACAGCCACAACTATCCAGATATAGCTTTTGTATTGTGTCTGATCAGATCCTTCCTCCTGACTACAACTTAAAGGGGTATTCTCGTCTGGGCACTCACATTCAGTTTCATTATATTGCCCGATATAAACATTTCTTACCATTGATGTTATTAATAAAAGGTTCCTGTGTGAAGATAATTTCTCATAAATGTAGTGATATGGTCCCTTAGAAACGAGATTGCTTCCTCAGATACGGCCACCTCTGCTGGAGGGATTGCACAAAGAAACAAATTGTTTTTGTATACGAAATGTCCGGGAGTTACTACATGTCGCACAGCCGTCCTGTGGTAATGATTGCTGAATCCTGGTGGTCCGGCTGGACTCTATAGCGCAAGTCTGGCCACTGCAGCCAGAGTGTGAGGTGGTCGTATCCGAGGAAGCCTTTTCGTTTCTAAGGGTCAACATGGCTACATTTATGAGAAATTATCTTCACACAGGAACATTTTTTTTAATAACATCCAATTAAAGAAAAGTTTACATATGGCAAATGAATTTAATTAAATGTAAATGCCCTGATGAGAATACCCCTTTAAGGTTGGTTAAATTTCTAGGTGTAATTCCTTAATCTTATGACAATTAAACTCTTACTTTGCCAACATATCAATAACTATTCCCTAGAAAGAAAATGGTGTCTCTATATTGGCAGTGGTAGATTAAAGGGGTATTCTCGTCTGGGCACTCACATTCAGTTTCATTAATCTGCCATACATATACATTTTTTCAATTGGAAGTTATGAAAAAAAAATGTTCCTGTGTGAAGATAAATGTAGTCATGTTGTCCCTTAGAAACGAGATAGCTTCCTCGGTTACGGCCACCTCTGCTAGAGGGATTGCACAAAGAAACAAAAGGTTTTTTGTATATGAAATGTCCGGGAGTTACTATAAATCACACAGCCGTCCTGTGGTAATGATTGCTGAACCCTGGTGGTCCGGCAGGACTCAATAGCGCATGTCTGGCCACTGCTGCCAGAGTGTGAGGTGGTCGTATCCGAGGAAGCTATCTGGTTTCTAAGGGACAACATCACTACATTTATGAGAAATTATCTTCACACAGGAACCATTTTCTTTTATTAAACATCCATTGAGAATATTGTTTAATATGGCAATAACGATTTAATGTAACAGCAAATTGCCCCCTCCATAATGAGATATACCCCTCTACGTTTCAAGGAAAACCTGTGACAAGAGATTGACCATATAAACTATTATCAGCGTGGTGTCAAGCAGCTGAACCGCTTCTAGATTATATTTCTTTCATGGCCCCAGGATGGTGGCATCATTCAGAAAATCAACTTTGAAGTTAGATGTATAAAGTCAGGGTGGCGGAAAGAAGTAAAGCTGGCACTCACCAATAAAAACCAAAACTTTATTCCAACACAGTTAAAACAACATCAATGCGGGAGGGAAGCAAAAAGCTGCAGGAGCCCACAGAAGGCGACGGTCCGTTTCGCGCTTCAGAAGCGCTTAATCCTGCCTGACCTCAATGATGTTTTGTGCAATGTGTATTGTTGCTACTAGTGGCTAAAGGTCGCCTAAGTGCAGTGCCCCCATCTGTTCGTAAGTCTACCAAAGCTCTACCTGCCTCTGAACTCCTCCTCCCATGTGATTGACATCATGCACTGAACTTCAGGAGATATGGTCAATGATGTCCCTGGATGCAGGACCATCAGTAACAGTGAATGCGGTTTTCTACAGCAGGGAAAGCTGACTTCAGTGTTAAACGCTCCGCCTCCGTGACTTCATTAAACCAATTTACACCTCACTTCAAAGTTGATTTTATGGATGATGTGACCACACTACACTAACAAAAAAACATGATCTAGAATCTGCTCAGCTGCTTGATAACATACTGATTGTTTATTTGACCAGTTTCTGATGACAGGTTCCCATGCAATTCTTTGGAGCCAGAGAGATCAAAGGGGCTTCAGTGAAAGGGCTCTCCCAGACTAGTTGTTAAAAAACCAGAAAGTTTGAGGGAAGAAGTGGAATGTTCATCCACAACTCTCCTGTGTCATCCCTCCTTGTCATCAGTGCTTAGACATGTAAACAAAGATCCACTGAGAGTTTGCAGACAAGTAAGTAGCAGGAATGCTGCATTACTTGATGAGCATTCTGGGATTATTATTAATGCAGTAAACAAACTTACGTACAAGAGTGAGCAACCCCTTTAAATCCCCCCTTTCTATATTAACTCTGGGCTGTTTACCTATAAAAAAAGTTAATTTGAGAGGCTGAGCAGGAGCATCGCTTCAGATCTTGGGCTTGATAACACATTGACCGTTCTTTTGTTTTCATAGTAAAGATAAGAATCTCACCTTTCATATCATATCAGGCTTGTGGTTCTGATGGAGTTACAGGCAGTTAAATAAAAAGATGGGTAGTGGATTTGTATCAGGTGCTCACATTCCTAACAATTTCTATGTCTGACAGAACTACAAGCCCCCATTAAACAGATGAAATTCTTATCTTTTAAATGATTTAATACCAAAAGCATGGTTCTATGTGTTGTGGAGCCCAAGATATGGACATCTGAAGTGATGCTGTAGCCTCTCTTCTGCCTCCATAATGATTTATCTCACAAAAAGTGACTCTGTTCTGCTTATTTATATGACTTTGGAAAGGATTATTTTTTAGAGATAAACAGACCAGATTTAACATAGAAGGGGAAAGAAAGAAAGGATAATTCATGCCCTACCTGAGGTAGCACCTGGTAGTGTAGTGTTGTAAAAGCTGGTGACAGTTCCCCTTAAGCATATGGTACACTCCTACGACTCACATGATAGCTCTGCCTAAGGTGCCCCCATAATACATAACTTTCCTTTGGGCCCCAGAAATGCCAAATTTGCACTAAAAATCAGTGCAAAAGCTATTGGTCTGAAGAGGAACTAAGCAGTTTGACCAGTATTAGTGGTTGTTTTACAAATTCTAAAAAAAGTACCGTATATACTCGAGTATAAGCCGCCCCGAGTATAAGCCGAGGTACCTAGTTTTACCACCAAAAATGGGAAAAACCTATTGACTCCAGTATAAGCCGAGGGTGGGAAATGCATTGGTCACAAGCCTCCCAGTGATATGCTGCCAGCCCCTTCTGAGCTAGCAGCTGCAAGCCCTTCTGAAGCTAGGACAGCTTGCCAGCCCCTTCTGCCGCTAGCACGCTGCCAGCCCCTTCTGCGCTAGCAGCCTGCCAGCCACTTCTGCCGCTAGCCAGCCTGCCAGCCCTTCTAGCGTACCAGCCATGCCAGCCCCTTCTGAAGCTAGCCAAGCTGCCGCCCCCTTCTGCGCTAGACAGCTCATGCCAGCCCCCTTTCTGCGCTAGGCCGCGCCAGCCCCTTTCTGCGCTAAGCAGGCCTGCCAGCCCCTTCATGCCGCTAGCCAAGCCTGCCAGCAACCTTCCTGCCGATAGCAGCTGCCAGCCACCTTCTGCGATAGCCTACAGCCAATGCCAGCCACCTTCGCATGCCAGCCATGCACGCCACGCGCTGCCCATGCAGCCCTTCTGACAGCTAGCAGCCGCTGCCCAGCCCCCTTCTGCCGATACTAGCCAGCCTGCCAGCCCCCTTCTGCACGCTAGCCAGACCTGCCAGCCCCCTTCTGCCTCATAGCCAGCACTTGCCAGCACCCTTTTACCCCCGGTGAAAAAAAATAATTAAACTTCTTATGCTCCACATTCCGACAGCCGGACAGATCCTCTTCACTCATTTCTGCAGGTACGCGGCGCAGCTCCGGTGCCGCTCCTCTTATGTCTTTCATGCCGGCCGGAGCCGCGGATAGCTCTGATGCGCACAGCCGCGACGGCGCACTCTGTGACGTCAACATCGGATGACATCGAGTTTAGGCCGGGCGCGGCACCGAGCCGGCATGAAGACCGAAAAGGCGGCGGCCATGGAGCTGACCGCGGCCTGCGGCATGAAATGAGAGGAGCGTCCCCGAGCCGTCGGACAATGTTGAGTAATAGTTTATTATTTTGTATAACCGAGATAAGCCGAGTGTCGACTCTTTTAGCACAACCAGTTGTGCTAAAAAACTCGGCTTATACTCGGTGTATACAAAATAATAAGCTTATTACTCACCATTCCGACGGCCCGGACAGCTCCTGTCCGGGCCTATTTTAAGCTTCAAGGCAACATGAAAATGTTATGGATATTGAGGCGTTGCTTGTCCAAGAACCACGTAAGTGAGTTTCCAGTTTAACACTATACAAAGCTGAAATATAATTGCTACATATTATCACCGGTACATAGTGAATGAGAAACACATCACATACTAACTAAATAAAACATTATTCTACAGCGTTAGTCCAAAGAACATGTAGATAAATACAGAACAGTAACATCCAGGCACTCGTCTGTCATATCAGAATTATTTACATCCCCTTTCCTACTGTTCCACAAAACACCATGACGATATCTTCTTACCATGACTTGTCTTTGCAGAGTTTCTTACCTTTACATTATTATTCTATTATATTACTTTAGTACTGTAAAGTATCCCCAAAAATTGTCCTTAAAAAATGTATCCATTCAGTACAAAGATATGAAGAAGAGAAGGGGCACTATCTTTACTTTCTTGGAGTAATCGCTGATTCAGAGTTGACTTGATGGGAGACAATTTTGGGTGGTGCTCAGCGTTCATAGAAAAAAAAACATCAGTAATGCGGTAAAAAGAGAAAAAACAGCGGCACTCATCCGGAAAGCAGTGTCTTCTTTACTTCATGTGAAGTAAAAGTACATTCGGCAAGTATGCCAACATGGGGTAGAGAGGGGAGCAGGGGTACATACAAAGGCGACAGCCGTTTCGCGCTGTCTGGCGCTTTCTCTAGCCTCTGGAGAAGTAGCGTTTCCACCTGGCTATTAATTGAGCCTGTGGGGCGTCGCTACTCCAGCAGCCTAGCAACCCAAGACACTATGCATCATAGCGGAAATTACATATACATGCTATTCGTTGTCAATGTAATACATATACAAATCATACAGTCATATAAATGTATTTAAAAAGGACTACTCTTGTTGCTAATATCGGACGCTAGTCTGTCTGCATCTGGTAGGTGAAGGAAAAATAAAGCTGAGCAAAGTTGTTAGCTTAGTAAATGTTACTTGGCGAGTATAGGTAGGATGATATATCATCTATTAAGAATGTTGGCAATTATACATATTGCAAAACTTATAAAAAGACCCCCATGGCGTTCTTGTCATTAAGTCCTAAAGGGCCCATCGCGTTGGTCTTTGATCCAACGCGCTTCTTTTCTCAATAGCGTTCTAGTCTCCGCCATTGGGTAGTGTAGGGACATGTTCAATGCCTCCAAACCGGAGAACCCGTATGTCTCCTCCGTGAATGTTATTGACATGTTCAATTAACCTTGGTACACCTTTACCGCTTTTAATCAAGTGGCAGTGCTCGCTAAATCTCACGTACAGGGGCCTGATCGTCTTTCCTATATAGAAGTGGCCACATGGGCAGAGAACAACATAAACAACAAATTGTGACTTACATGAGAGAAATTGGCGTATCGGTATGTTAAATGGCGGAGACCGTCATAGAACGCTATTGAGAAAAGAAGCGCGTTGGATCATTAAAGGGGTATTCCAGGAATAAGCATAATTCATACACAAATGGGTCCTTAAAATACAAACTTATATGTAATTAGTTGTTATTTAAAATTTTACTCCCGTTAGCGGATAAATGCTGGTGACATAGACTGTAATGGAGAATTAAAATGCTACTGGCCCTTTAATCAGTCAGTTAATTTCCATTTGCGTGGTCCGTTGCAGAGCATACACAGGACAGAAGATGGCTGCTGGTCACATGTCCACATCACATGGCCTGCACCTGCCTGGGCAGGTCATGTGATCACCACTATTTTGGCTGTTACATCATCACTGGGAGCAGAGCATAAGAGGGAGGAGGAGTTACTGAGAACTAAAGCATCTTGGGACTTGTAGTTTCCAGTGGCAGCCATCTTGTAACTTATAACTTTAGAGAGGCCATAAAATACCTTGTGTATAGGAGGGGTTAAAATACCAGATGCAGACAGACTAGCGTCCGATATTAGCAACAAGAGTAGTCCTTTTTAAATATATTTATATGACTGTTTTTAAATTTGCATGGGTGTTATATAAAAAAACTATTTATATATGTATTACCTTGACGACGAATAGCATGTATACGTAATTTCCGCTATGATGCATAGTGTCTTGGGTTGCTAGGCTACTGGAGTAACGACGCCCCACAGGCTCAATTAATAGCCAGGTGGGAACGCCACTTCTCCAGAGGCTAGAGAAAGCGCCAGACGGCGCGAAACGGCTGTCGCCTTTGTATGTACCCCTGCTCCCCTCTCTACCCCATGTTGGCATACTTGCCGAATGTACTTTTACTTGACATGAAATAAAGAAGACACTGCTTTCCGGGTGAGTGCCGCTGTTTTTTCTCTTTTTACCGCCTTAAAAAATGTATGTTCCAAAAAATACCAGACAGTATCACAGATGGTCAAAGTTCCCCACACTGAAATATCTGTGCCCTAGAGAGTAATGTTGTCCCCTTTGTAGCATCAACAGAACATTAAAGTCCTTTTAGTGTCCAGCAAAGACTCAAACACAGTAATATTGCCTCTTTTATGTCCTGTTAATGCTCATTTGCAGCTCATACACAGTAACAGTGCCCTCCAGGTAAAATCTGTATAAATGGCCCTTATTGATTAGGACTTTATAAAACTGTGCCTTTAGGGGCTTCCACACAGTAATAGCCTCAAAACTTTGTAAAAGTGCCTCCTTGGTGCCCTCCACTTAGTCAAAGTACCACTTAGTCTCTTTTAAACATTAAAGGGAACCTGTCATCAGATACGCTTTTTTTGAATTGCCCATGTTCTTATAAAATTTCTGCCATTTATTGTGAAAAAGATATATTAGATCAAAGTTTTACCTTGTTCCCTGCCAGCTTGTCCCCTGGGTATGGTTTCATCAAGCTGCAGGTTTACTTGCCCTCTGTGTATCGTCACACTACATTTAAAGAAAACTCCCTTTCACTCCTACCCTCTTCCCCCCTTTCTTCCTGTACTTGCTGACCGCAGCAAGCGAAACTCACACATGCACGGTCAGCACCTTCTGCACAGCGCAGATAGGTTGGAGACGCTATCTGCGAATGTGCCGCATTGCCTGGTTGTAGGCATTGAGCTAGGTAAGCGTCTCACTATGGCGCATGCGCAGATAGCAATGAAGAAGGAGCAGGAGTGAAAGGGAGTTATTTTTAAATGTAGTGTGACGATTCACGGAGTGCAAGTGAACCTGCTGCTTGCTGAAACCATGCCCAGGGGACAAGCTTGCTGGAAACTAGGTAAAGCTTTGATCTAATTTATCTTTTTCTCAAAACAGCTGAGGATATGATGATTAATATGGGGGCAATTAAAAAAAAGGGTCTCTGATGACAGGTTCCCTTTAATGGTGCTTTACACTTAGTCAGAGCAACGCATTAATTGGTTTTTCCAATGACACTTGGACAATGTATAAGTGTCTAATTGCTTGGGACACAACCACTGGCGGTCTATAAGTACTCCAAAAAGTACTCTATATGAATGTGCATGCTCATCTAGTGCTTTCAACTTCTTTGGGGCTCCAGGAGATCAATGTAGAGAACTGATTTTCAAACTTTCAAATAACCCACACTAAGCCAAAATGCCTACTTAATGCCTTCCAGACACTACTAGTTCCCCATACAATTATTAGCATTAAGTACCCACTAAGCAAATCCGACTTAGCTAGTGTACCCTGTACTAAGTAAAATGCCAACCCAGTACCCCATTTAGAAATAACGTTCCCCACTAATTAATAAATATCCCTACCTTAACCCAACACATCAAATGTCTCCTATTAGCTCAACTCAGCAAAAGTCCTTCTGTAGTGCCCCATTACTTAATAATAGCGCCCCTCAAATAAGCCCCAACACATTAAAAGTGACCCAAAAGAATAAAACATACACACCTTACACTATTACCATGGCCCTGACACTCCCTTGTAAATAACGCTCCATAGATGAGGACTTGGAAAATAGGTTTCAGCAAATACTGTTATTTCAAATATTATTACAATTCTGTGTTATCTATATTTTTATACTACTGTATTCCATTCATCTGCTATTATTTTTTTTAAAGAGTCATGTCCCTTTACCCTTTGGGCACTGTCAGTACTGATTGGACAGGACAGGGTGTACTCATTTCGGAAGGAAAGTGATGAAAGATTTTTTTGTCCTTTATTCATAAAGGCTGCAATAATAAGGAGGAATTAGAAGCGGAAGACAGAGTTTGAATGTAAACATCGGTGTGTAATTTTCTTTTAGTACAAATAAGAAGGTATTGAAATTAGTTGATGTACATGAATCATAAACAAGTTATATAATACATGTTATATTTTATATCACAGATAGAAATGCTGGTTCTGAAAGATTGATAGATATCTTGCCTTAGAACACTTCACTTCAACACAAAAGACACATTTGTCAGATAGAATTTACAAAATGTCTATATGAAGTGAAACATGTTACACTTAAGAAATGAACCTGATAGCAAATCCTTTGCAACTGCTGCACATCCACCGTGTTCAGCATGCAGAATATTGATTGTATTCTATGAACCTTATTGGAGGGCTCACAAGTAACAGTGGTTAAACAACGAATCACACTTAGGTTCTGTCTCCAGAATCTGCTTGAGATCACAGAGCGGGAGGGGCACTATGAATTTAAAAGCACCATGTCAGGGGCACCGGAGTCATCACCTGATAGACCCAAGGACAGAAGCAGAGCTAAACTTCCAGCACCATGAACAGTTCCTCAATACTCCTCAAGCTCCTGTGTGCCAGCATCCTCCTCGCCTGCCTCTGCCATGCCCAGTCTTCCAGGGAAACCTCTGTAGAAGATTTTGATGTAAAGAAAAGTCCTTCATCTTCTGAGAAAGAATTGGTTTGTCTCTGTTTATTGTTTGATTTTGTATTCTTTTTATTGTAATCGAGAATGTTGTCACTTCTATAGTGTTTCTTTATTGTTTCTCTGTTATATTAAGCTTTTATAGATTCATTGTTTATTATATCTAAGTGTGGTTAATGTGGCTTTAAGCTTCTATGTGTTTCTTCAGGTAGAGGCAATGGAGGAGTTATTGGCAAAATTTCAGGAAAGGTACCCTGCTTACCAAAAGAGAGCACAGATTCCTTTGGTGAGAGCCATTTAATTTTATTATTCATTTTACATACTTAATATCTGTACATAGTTAAACAAACTAATTTACTGAGCTTTGTATGTAACGCCGGCACTTGACTGGACTTGTAACTGTAATCACAGTTCTATAGATAAATACTGTCGTTTCAATTCAATTACAGTGAAACCTCTGACCAGACTGACCAATTTAGTACAGAAAATCAGTCTTTAAAAGGGGTGATCTGATAGATTGTAATGGGGAAAAAAAGATTAGATCTTTTAGGGATGGGGTGTACTTAAAGGGTGGTCTTCTGGAGAAGTTTTACTGTATCCATAGCATTTTAACATGTTTTGTTTAGTAGATGTAACATAGATGTGGTATATTTCATTTATGTATAGAATAAAAAAATGGAAATTCTATTGAATGTAAAGAATAAGCTATTGTAATATTAAGGACTGATGCATATATAAAACTTTGCAGTAGAGCTGATGTTAAGAAGTTACTGAATGTACTCAGTTCTGGTCTTTGTACAAATACATTAGATGCTCTCTGCTGGCTACATCATAATAAAAGTTGTCTCTGTACTATCTCTTTATCCCCCCAACTCAGTGTGATATTGGTGAGAGATGTGCAATGAAGCACGGTCCCAGAATTGGCAAGCTATGCGATTGCTCCCGAGGATCATCTTGTAACTCTTTCCTCTTGAAGTGCATATGAAGTCGACTGAAATTCATTGCAGTCCTTGTTATCTCCTGAGAACATATCAAGTAAAAGTTGCCCTCAACTGATCAGCAGCAGCTCCATTGCTTGCTTACATAGAACAACTCATTTGTGTTAAAGGAAGCTTACATGATCATTGTACAACTGATATCTGACTATCCACAACCTTCCTAAAGATTCCCAGAGGCAAGAGAATTACATTTATCTCATTTTATTTTCATGTCATGGATCAAAAAATGTGTCATTGAACTTTATTGTTGATATTCTTTACTGTAAATGTTACTTGTCAATTTGTATGTTATTGAACTTTTAACATATTTCATGTATCCACATTAAAACATACAATAAAGTCCGCTTTAAAGTTTGTCTGTATTACATGTGCTGTATTATATTAAAACTAGATAACTAAAATATTCATGTTGTTACCTACTAGGTAAAATGACACTTCTATAGTTTCCCTGCATGTGAATGTACAAACAATGTGTAATGAAGGCTCGGGGATTCAGGGGCAACAACCCGACATGTGAGCCTAGGTTGCGCCCCCAAATGCTGGCACGCTGGCCCATACTTGCCTTCCGGTATCCTAATGTAGGACAACACGAAAGACGATCACTTCTAGGCCCCCGAAGTGCAGCAAACGAACGCGGGCAAACAAACAAATACACCCAGGTGAGCGAAAGTCAGGTTTAAAACGGGGTAACAACAGGAGAGAAGCATAAAGCAGAATCAGAAAGCGAAAGCCGAGGTAAGTAACGAAAGCCAAATGTCAGAATGCCAGAGAAAGGTCATCTATAAACCAAACCGCTGAAAGGACTGGGGACTGAAAATACGATTATATACCAGCGCTGGTGATCCTGTGCTGGAGTAATATAGGTGACGGGGAAACTCCCTCAAGGGAACTGGAGGAGAGATTCTGTCATTTCAGCCGAGGTTAACTGTTGCTAGACTGCCGGAGAGGGCGGCGGTGTGGGCAACAATCAACCCCATGACGCAATCTCAGTGTCCGTTCACACACAGGAACCCTGACAACCTCAACGCCCTTCTAAGCCCGAGATACCGCGGACCAGAAGACGATACAGGCACAAAGAGTAAAACAAGTTGTTCAAATTAATATTTTATAAAGTACAGATTAGTATCAGGCAGTGCACGGGTAAACAAGATAGGGTATGGCGGATTGTTCTAAGTTGAATTTGAATGCAAGTCGAATGATAGGTTTATAATGGGACAGTTTAGGCAATTTTTTTTCTTTTGCACCAAGGAGAATGGGCCGTTTTCAAAATTTTTGTGTAATTTGACCAAGGAATATCAATAAAGCTTATTACAGGCACCTTAACACTGATAATTGCAGTCTGGGACTGTAGTAAAGATCCAGACGCAGCTCACCAGAGGTCACAGCGTGGGCGGAGGGGTCCGTCTGTACTAGGGGTTGTCTGTAAGTAGGGTTGTCCTTAAGTAGGGGACCGCCTGTACTGAATGTTCCAGAAACAAAGACAAATGTTAGGTGAAATAACTGTAAAATTGTCATGGTGTAGCTACATAGTACACAATACATGAGTCCAGGTATATCGTTAGTACAGATACTAAGAGAACATAGTTGATATACTTTATAAAGGGACAGTATCAAACATGCCAAACGTGAGCTATTTTATTTTTTCCTGTCACAGGCTGTCTTTACCCAAATGTTTGCATCCACTCATTCAAATACTGTAATTATTTATTTAATTTGACGTAAATCAATACATTTTAGTTATCTGAAACGACTCTTACAGTCAGTTTTTAATTACAATTAACTAAAACATTACAATTCACAAAATTAACATTGCCAGATAGCATCACAATAGCACACACACAAACCTATATATGGTATAGTATATATATATATATGATCAATATATATATTATATATACTATATATGGTAACTATATCAGTATATACAAGTTACCAAGTTAGTGAACTTTTTTTGATTTCCAAGTGAACAATCCTTGTGAGCTTACGGTTTATTAGTTGTTATAGGCTGAATTGCTGAAATAAGGGGTTCCACAAAATATTACCAATGGATTAAAGCAGTCAAGGACACATTGTAAAGGTATAAGTTCAAGGAATCAAGACTGAACAACACTAAAAAGTTGATAAATGTCAGTAAAATTATCCAATATATAAGGGCCAAAGAATCTTTGCCATATTAGGTCTTTTGGAAAACATTAACGTGTAACCAATATTAAGTACAAAATAAGCCTCCTTAAAAAGTCCCCAATACGCAATTCAGGCTTAGAAGTGAGAGGTTCAGCAAGTAAACACGTGGAGCTGCGATGTCCTTAAATGCTGGGTTTTGCTTGTAAGGGTCCAAGTTACTCAACCTGAAGGTGTTGTTGACATGGGGGATGAGACATACAAAAAATGAAAAATGTACTTACCTTGCTCCAGCGTGCCTTGTTCCCACAGGGCAGACCCCTGTCAACAGAGACTAATTTGGTTTGTCACTGATCCTTCTCCTGACTGCACCTCCACGTTTTTTACCTTACCCGAACTATATATCCACTTCCTTTACAACTGGTCACACGTGCACTGACCATTACAACCACTAAAATCTGTGCTTATTCTTGGCTGAGGAGTGTATTAGTGTACCCTGGTCCAACAAATTCTGTGTGGTCTAGGGAGTGAAAGATGTAATAGTAAAATCCCTGATGGTCTAGGACAATGAAGAGGTTACCTGTTAATCATCTCCTCTGAGTCTTTGCTATTATGGAAGCTTAATGAGGTAGCCTGTCAAGATCACTGCCATCACTAGCAAGAATAGTTATTTTTGAAAGATTTTTCTTACACAATAATTCTATCTTTCAGTAGAAGTAGTAAAATCATACTCTTCTTGCTTGCCTTATAACAAAGCTATGATGAAAACAGAACACTATCAACCATTAAATGCTTTCAATTATAAAGAGGGAAATACCTATCAGCAGTGCCTTTACTGGGAGGCTTATGACCTCAAATGCACTTATCAATGGGAGAATTGAATCTTGCGTTTCAACTCCTACAGAAAATCATTTTTGTATTACATGAGCATTTTCATAATTCTATACAATATAAAGCTCTAACAACCAAATAGTCTTCATGATCACTTTGCTAGAGGAGAGGTGTAATAGGGTCTGTCAATGTGCGCACACAATGTTCAGGATGATCGTCGGGTAAAGTAAGAGGATCGTTTATTACTGGTCTCGGAACACGATCCACGAAAAGGATGCCCTGAAGAAGCTCACGACCAACGACTACATTGTTATACGCAATGCAGCACAAAGGTGGAGGTATCGTTATCCAGGACGACCAATCATCATCAAGGAAGCACTAAAAATACTTCAGATACCGACTATTATGAACCATAAATACCAAACCCCACCACACCACCACGCTCTCGAATTGAAAGGCGTTAAGGAAGCTTTCGATAACAAAGTAATAACGAAAAAAGAAGAGATTATGAATGGATCAAACAAGTAGAGATGAGCGAACACTAAATGCTCGGGTACTCGTTATTTCGAGACGAACTTTTCCCGATGCCGAGTGCCTCGTCGTCGAATAACGACCCATTGAAGTCAATGGGACTCGAGATTTTTTTCAGGGACCAGGCTCTGCACGGGAAAGCTTGGCCAAACACCTGGAACCTCAAAAAGGATGGAAACCACCACTGGGAACATGGACAGGTGAAATCGCAAAGCAGGGCCGCATGCAATGGATGCCTACTGAGTGCTGATAATCGCAGCCATTATGAAAATTTGGCAACAGGCATGGCATGGACAGAGTGACAGAATGAAGCATAGATAGCATTAAAACATGCAACTAATTGACCCTTACTAATAGAGGGACCGTGATGCAGAGGCAGCGGCAGCAGGTCTAGAGAGCGTTCATTGGGACATACCCTAAAGGGACTCAGCCTTCAAACCAATGGGATGGACCGAAGGAACCAAAGGGGTGAGCAAGAAGTGCTCAAATAATATCGGCTACAATGATAAAAATTGCCAGATATTTGTGGATTACACAGCAGGTGGTACGCAAAAGTTAACATGAAAGCCGATGAAAACAACCCAAAAGTCTGCCTGACACAGCTCCGTTGATAGGGGACCATGTTATTTGAGAGCAGTGAACTATAGTAGTACGATAAAGGTGGCTGCAGTAAAACTAATGTGTTGGTCTTGGCATGAGCTGGCCGCTCGCGTGCCACGGTCGAGCTTTCGCCAATCCAACCGTGTCTCTATGCTCTCCCCAAACACACTTTCTAAGACTTATAAGATCAAGTGTGTTAGTACGTGCTTATAAGTTTAGGAACTATGGCGGGTGATGGAATGTAAACGCTACGCAGAAGCGCATGATGCGCTGCGATGCTGGCGCTCCGCTTCCCAGGGAGTCTTTCGCCAATCACAAGCCACGTGTCCTAGGCTGACTACCCAAACAGCACTCTTTGTATAAGATCAAGTGAGCGCGTTCTTATAACGTTAGGCATGCCGGGGGAGGGGCATGTTCACACCAGATGCGCAAGCAGCCGATGATGCGCCATGGAAGTGGCGTCCGCGCCAGGCGAGCTTTACGCGAATTACAAGCGACGCAGGCTCTAGGCTACTCCCCAAACAGCACTAGTATACGATCAAGTGTAGTAGAGTTCGTTATAAGTTAGATATGCCGTGGTTGAGGGGAATGTTAAACCATAGCAAGAAAGCGCATGATGCCGCAGGACGCTGGCGCTCCGCGGACCAGGCGAGCTTTTGCAAATCCTCAAGCCCGTCTCTAGGAATGTATCCGACACAGAACTTTTTGTATAAGATCAAGTGTAGTAGCGTTCTTCTTATAGTTTAGGATATGGCGGGTTGAGGGGGAACTGTAAACAGATGCGCAGAAGCGCTTTTTCTTTGGGAAAATAATTATTCCCTAAATGGTGCAAAGTTTGCAAGGTATATTTTGTGATCACACAGCATGCGTGACGACAAAGTAACAACTTTGAAGTGGATCCATGACAAACAACCCCCAAATTTCTGCATGACACAACCTGAGTGACTAAGGGTCGCATGTGACGAGGAGGCAGCTATGGCGACTTTGGAGGTAGCCCTGGGAGGAGACAACGTGTTGGATGGGCGTGCTTGGAGGACTAATTAATTTGGGATGTGCCCGTAGGTGGCCAGATACCTCACAAAATTGATTCAAAACCAGAGGAGCAGTTAGGTGGCCTCCAGTAAAATGGGAAGGATTGAGTGCTGTATTGTGGCAGTCCCAAAAAATTGTTATTTCAAACCAGAGGAGCAGGATAGGTGGCCCTCCAGTAAAAATGGAACTTAGATGTGCTATGCCTGCCGTGCCTGTATGTGGCAAGTCCCAAAAAGTGTTCAAACCAGGAAGGAGCAGGTAGCGGGGCCCTGAAGTAAAATGGAATAGATGAGTGCCTGAATGTGGCAGTCCCAAAAATGTTCCAAACCAGAGGAGCAGGTAGGTGGCCCTCCAGTATGTAAATGCGGATAGATTGAGTGCCGAGTGCAGTCCCACAAACGTTGTTCAAACAGAAGGAAGCGGTGAGGTGGACCCCTCCTGTTAAATGGAATGATTGAGTGCTGTATTTGCAGGCCAAAAAATGTTCAACCAGAGGAGCCGGTAGGTGGCCCGGAGTTAAAATGGATACTAGATTGAGTGCCATGCAATGGGCAGTCCCAAAAATTCTCAAACAGAGGAGCCGCGGTAGGTGGGCCCTCCCAGTCAATGGAATAGATGAGTGATGTATGTGGCAGTCCAAAAGTTCTTCAACCAGAGGAGCAGGTAGGTGGACCTGCAGCAAATGGAATAGATTGAGTGATGTATGTGGCCGGTCCCAAAATGATTTCCAACCAGAGGAGCAGGAGGTGCCCTCCGTAAAATGGAATAGATTGAGTGACTGTAGTGCTAGTCGCCCCCAACAATTCTTCAAAACCAGAGGAAGCAGGTAGGGTGGCCCTCCAGAAAAGGAAAGATTGAGTGCCTGTATGTGGCAAGTCCCAAAATTGTGTTCAAACAGAGAGGGACCCGGGGAGGTGGCCTTCCAGAAAAATGGAATAGATGAGTGCTGTATGTGGGCACTCTACACACATTGTTTCAAACAGAGGCCGGGTAGGTGGCGCTCGCAGAAAACTAAATGCATGAAGATATAGGCAAGGAAGCCAGTGGGCACTGTCAAAAAAATAGCCATTTTCCCTTGCCTGTACTGAACAAAGAGGAGGAGAAGAAAGGGAGGAAATGAGGAGGAGGAGGAAGGAGTGATGCAATATTTGCAAGGGTTGAGCTGTCCTTCATCTGGTGGAGAACTGGAACTTCTGAGAAATACCGCTCTTTATTCATTGTTAATAAGCGTGCACCGTCAGCGCAGCAGCGAAAGGCGGGTACGTTATCGGTGATGATGCCACAGATGCAGAAACCGCTCTGATCACGACCGCTAGCGGCAGGCGCAGGCAAGAACCTCAAGGACCGTATAGCGACGAGTAGACGTTTGCCCCATGTCCAGCTTTGAAACCCAGTAGTGTAGGGAGCTGTGTGATAATTAGGGACGATGGTATGGTCTCAGCTACCGAATCCCTACCTCTTCTGTAAAGATCAGTCCCTACTCTGCACGAGACGGGGACTCGGATGACTAGTGTTTGTGGATGGTGACATAAAGCTGGCAATACGCCCCTTGTAAAAACGTACCCCTGCCAGTGCTCGGACAAGCTGCTGCTCGCCTACTCTCCCTCGCTACTTGTCACCGCAGCATACGCATCTGCCGCAGCGGTGTCACGAAGGGCATCTACTGATTCAGTTGTGCACCAGGGCACGTGCGCTGGCACATTCATGCGCATTCTACCACACCTTTCCTCTGCAGGGATGAGAGTGGCAAGATTTTGCTTTGAACCGATGTCGTGATCCCGGGGATAGTGGGTCGAAATACCAGAGACGTCGGTGCATGGAACAAATTGCTTTGATGCGAGGGGTGCTCGGGGATAGTGGCAGCCAGTATGAAATTGCCCTCTGCGCCAGAGTAACAACGCGAAGGACTATTCACCTACCCTCAACTGGCCGACTGTCCATTTCCTCTCCTCAACTCCTCCAACTCTCTTCTTTGCCAGACAGCGTGAACAGTGAAGGATCTCAACAATCAGCGTCCCTCTTGACGTCTCCGCCTCACATTCTACTCTCCCTCTTCCGCCTCATCCTACTCACCTTCACCCGTTCCTCCGATATGGCGCTGCGAAAAAGACAGACCTAGGGTGCTTGGCTATTCAACAAGTAGGGATATTCTTCCCTGCGTCTCTTGAGACGAGCGCTAAAGCTTATACATCCGGACTTCAGCTTGACCCAGAGAGTTTTTCACAGCAAGCAGCGGGATGGTGAGGTGATGATGGCGGCATGCCCACTGACCATCTGTGTTGACTCCTCAAAGTTACTAAGCACGGCAGATATCAGACATCCAGGTCCATCATCATTGTAGACTTGGGAAGATGACGGACCTGACTACCAGTTCCGGTGGAAAGTTGGAATTGCGCAGTCTACTAAATCGGCTCTGCCTGTGAGTAACTCTGGATTAACATGTTCACAGTGTGGATTACCAACTCGTGGGTAGTCTGCACAACAGTGTGGTCTGAGCGGGAGGGATAGGCGGGCTGCGCGCCCTGAGAAGTGGCAGATCTGGGCGGTATGTGCTGACTTCTGAAATGCGCCATAGATGCTAGGACACCTCGTTCTATATCCCCTGCGAAATCAGACGATTGGTTGGGGAGGTCTTGAGGAAACGCTGACATTATCAGAGTAACCTCCTGAGTGCCAGAGGGCCTGGCACATGTGTAGTCTGCCGAGTTGCCGAGCGCACAACCCACGGTACGCCGTGTTGCCACACACCCCAATTCCGGCTATCGAGGCTTAGCGGGCCAGCCAAGATCAGTGTCTGCGCAGTTGATGCCCTGTAAACTCTTGGGCTGGTGTGCTTCTATTGTCGCTATGGCTCAGCACCGTTGAGACCGCTGCAGTCGCTTAGCGACGGCACTGCTGCGTGCCTAGAGCTGACCAGGATCATGATGGCGCCGTTGCCCACGGATGGTAGTCGGAGGAGGAGGTGGAGAGCGCTGGTTGGTGAGGAGGGGAGGCATAGTAGGCCTGAAACACCCCTGGGACCGCTAGGTAGGCCCCCGATCCGCGTCATCGGCAGTTGAGTGTGAGCAAGCCCCAGGGTCAGTCTCGGTCCAGCTCCCCAAGTTACCCAATGTGCCGTCAGGCGACTGATCTAGTGTGCCTGCCTAGTGCGCAGCATCGTGAACGTGTACGGGCACACGGTGGACCTGCAGAAACGGCGTTGGTCAGGGACAACGGATGATGTGGTGTGGGACATGTGCCTGTGCAGGGCTGGGACGGCACATCGGGGAAAAGTAGTGGCGGCTGGGATTCGAACCGAGGGGCGGCCGACCGCCATGAGTTGCGAAGGCATCGGTCTTCTACTAGTCTAGGCGCTCCAGGCGAAGGCAAATCTGGAGAGATGTTGCACATAAGGGCTTGGGCGTGCGGGTGGGTCTTGCACTATATTTGCGTTTCGCTCCAGCGTCTGGGGTATGGAGAGACTGAGTCGCTGGTGGTGTGTGGAGGATCGTGGAGGAGCCGATGGGGTTTTGGGCCAGGTCCTGGGCAGGGGGTGGACTAGAGCATGACACAGGGGAAGAGCAGTGGGGGCACGAGCCGAGGTGACGGGTTGTTGCACACTGCAGGGGGGTGACTTAGCTTTCATCTGCAGCGCATACTGGGGTGGTAGTTAAGATTTCGTAGTTGGAACCCCGCTGAGCTGGTTGGCAAATGTTGCACACCACAGTCGTCGGGTCATCCGGTGTTTACTCCTTAAAGAAACTCAAACACTCTGAAGCATCTAGCCCGCGCCGCAAGAGCCCTCACCCGGGAAGAGTCACTCGTTGACAGTGGCGTGATGACCAGCTTGGCCCGGACTTCAGTCTGGCCCCCACCACTGCCTCTTCAACCTGTCAGGCGGAGGGACTCTCTCCGTGCTCAGAAGCACTGTGTTCACACGGCCTTCAACCAGCTTTGTTCTGGCACCTCATAATCTCCGATCCCCTCAGTTGACTCCACCTCGGACTTCCTGCCCTGACAACAACTTCACCACTGTCTGACAAACGTGTCTCCTCATCGATCGGCACCTCTTTCCCCACTTCCACCTCCGTCCCCGAAGTGTCCTCCTCCCCCCTCGATGTGCTGGTGGACAACCTGGGCCTCAGCGACCATGTCAGCAGCAACGGAACCAGGTTGTGTTGCCTGTGGGCAGGGTCCAGAACACAGTTCTCAGGTATGCAGTTCCACTGGCCCCCTTTTCTGGGAGGGGGGCCAGATGTAGAGGGGGAGGAGGCTGAGGTGCAGGAGCTGAGGAGGGGGATTTGTGACATGAGGTGGGGCAAGACACCGCGTGGAGGACTGACTGGTGGTAGCACAAATATGTGTCGAGCATTTGATTGTCAGAATCCACGACCTCATCTGTTGACTGTTTGGCCTCACCAGTGCTTTCTACACGCAGGTCCCAGTTACTTCAGACTGAAACCTAGGGGAGTGTAGCTCTGCGGAGTTCCCTGCCCTCATCAGCAGGATGGTGTCTCCACCCCGGGACACAGGCCTCTGCCCCCTGCGAGTCGGACGCACACGTGCCCCGCCCTCGTCCTCTAACCCTAGCCCTGGGGTTTTCACATGTTTTAAGAGCGTTATCAACTTTTTTTTTTTTTATTTTTTTTTTTTTTTTTGCGTGGGTTGCGTTTTTGTTTTGTGTTTTTTTTGTGTTTTTTTCGTGTTGTTGTTTGTTTTTGAGTTTTAGAACCAAACAATCCTATCCTATGCAATTTATGGTATTTTTCTGTGCAAGTATCAAAGGAAAAGCACAAACCACTATGCCAGCTGAGCGCTGACACTGAGTATTCTAATAGAAATACAACCCTATGATTTGCCACTTCAGCCTTGTATGGAGATGTGCGCCACTAATGCGCAGAGACACAGCAGGTCGCAAGTGTCACTACAAGATTGCTCAGACATTGCAAGTACATGCACTGAAGACGAAAACTACAGGCACCAGAAGAGATCACACCAGAAACAAATATATAGAACGCTTACTGTAGCGCTTCAAAGAAGTATTGTCTTGTCCTATGGCTATAGTTCTCGCCAACGTATCCAAGGAAGACATTACTATGCCAGATGAGATTGCCACTGAGTCTATTGCCTCAGACGCAATCCAAACCTACGAATTTTCCCACCTACCTTTGCTATGGATAGTGCGCCCATAAGCGCTAGAACACAGCGGTCGCATGTCTTCACGTGACAAATTGCTTCGAATAGGCAAGTTACACTGCACTGCAGGAGAAACTACAGCCACAGAGCCAGATCAAAAGAACAGAATCCAAATATATAGACGTACTGTAGGCTTCAAGAAGCTATTTGTATTATCCTATGAGCTATTTTTAGCCAAGTACTCAATAAGGAAGACGACTGTACTGCCGATGAGATACACTGAGTTATTGCGTAATAGAAATCCAAACCCTACTGAATTTACACTTAAGCCTTGTTACTGGATATGTGCGCCACTAGGTCAGATAACACAAGCATGGGGCGCAAGCTCACTACAAATTGCTCCAGACTTGGCATCTTACATGCAGCTGCGAAACTATCAGCCACCAGCAGAGTCAACCAGGAATAAATATATAGACCGTACTGTAGCTTCACGAAGCTATGTATTTCCTATGGCTTTTGCTAGCCAAGTATCAAAGTGAGCACACGACTTTGCCCGATGAGGATGACACTGAGTTATGCATAATAGAGCAAACCCCGTACTGAATTTTGCCAACTCAGCTTTTGTAGTGGATATGTGTGCAACTAAGAGATCTAAACACAAAACTGGTAGCAAGGTCCCCCTGCTAATTCCTCACAAAAAATGGTAAAAGATTGCAAATTAAAATAAAAAGTACTGAAAGTTATTGTAGCCTCCAGAAGGGGATGTTGGGTTATTTGAGAATCACCTTCTACAGTAAGCTATAGAACACGGCCTATGCGCTTTCCCCGGACCAGCATGCAGATCTTCTCGCCCTAGCGGACTCCAGAGACAGAAATGATCCGAGAGCAGCGCGGCAAGCGGCTATAGTACTATCGCCAGGGTCACATGATCTGGCAACGCAACCACTAGCGCTATGACGTGCAAGGGTACTACGTCATGCTGGGTGGAGGTGACAGTAGTCGTCTGGCTATGTGAATTGGCTATGTTTATGGCGCGCCAAAAAGCAAACACGGAAAGAGGAGCTGCCATTTTCTCGGCGGGAGACAAAGTATTCTGATACAGGCAAGGAGCACACGAGAGTTTCGAGTACCCTAATGCCGAGACCCGAGCATCAAGCCGCGGCGAGCATGTTCGCTCATCATCTAATCAACAACCCGAGCACACCAACTTTTACACCTATCAGGTGACATATAAGACCCAGGAAAACACCCCCGGGGAGACACGCATCATCTCCGGATCTCCTCGATTTGTTGCAATTTATCACATATATGTCGACATCTAACCTCCCGAGGTAGGTCCACAGCAATGGATTCTTACTCAGAAGGACTTCTACCAGTGTCTATCCTGGCACTCAAAGTACGTCATGGAAACCACCTACAAATGGGTTACCTCGACGTCTCAGGTCACGACTATTCAAACATCCCCCCACAACAAGGGCAATAGAAAGGTCAACCCCGCTATTGTCTAAGCGGGAGGTGGCTTCAACGATGCCACCTAAACAAAAAGTCTTCATACCTTGATGAGACATCAGGTTTTACTAACCCATAATGTTTTCAACCTCCTAAATAATATCTATCAAACAAAGTTGGACGAGGAAACAGCCTGGGTAACAAGGTTCGCTCCCCAGCTCGCCAATCTGTATATGGGCGGAATTTGTAGCAGAACTTTATCCAGAACAACCCCAAGTGGGAACAAAACATTGTGCCTTATCGTCGTTACAGCGACGACCTCTACTTTATCTGGCGATTGCACAACAGAAGCATCAAACATTCGTCGAGACATCATGAGACGTGGGGTCACTGCTCCCTAAACTCATCCGACTCCGAATGATTTTTGGGATCTACATCTGCATATCAAAGAAGGGGCAAATCCCAAACTAAAACAGTTTTTCAAAAAAGTGGACAATATAAGTTGTTTTACCATTTATAAGAGCGATCACCCACACCAAGTGGAAAAGACATCCCATATACAGTCAATTTCTTCGCATCCGTAAAAATTGTTCCGAACCAAGACAGTTTCGGAACACAAGCAAGGTCCTCTCGAAGAGATTCCATGTAGAAGGCTTCCCAGAGGTTATAAACTCAGCACTCGAACGCGTCCAAGAAATTGAGCACAATACAGAGTGCCTCCCATTTCTCCAGACACCACCCCACTTACCCAATCACGGAAACCCCGCCAAAACAGAATACAATATCTTTCCATCACAACCTACAAATAGCGGCCACAGATCCATCACGAGTATCTTGAGAAGCACTGGCCTATCTTACTGAACGATCCATATCTATCCTAAAACCTATCTAAAAAACCGAGTGTAATCTACAGGCGAGCTCAAACACTCAAGAACCATCTGGCTCCCTCTAAATTACGAAACCTGCAATCCAGCTCAAACAGGAATTCTATACTCCCCGAACTCACCGGCAGCTTCAGATGCGGACAAACAGGATGCAAATGCTGCCTTAACATCACTAATAAACTAAGGTCATTCAAAAGCAACACCACCAACGAGAGCTTCTCAATAAAAAGCTTCATGAACTGCTCCTCAACATACGTAATCTATCTATTGGAGTGCCCATGCGGCCTCCAATATGTCGGTCGAACCATCCAACAACTCAAATCACGCATGAATAGCCATAGAAGCAACACTGTAAATGGCTACACTAAACACAGCATCTCGAGACACGGGCTCACTCACCACCAAAAAGACTTCACCGCATACTCTATAACACCCATTGAACACGTCCCAGAAGGAAATGATCGCTACAAGAAACTCTGTCAAAGAGAGATGTTCTGGATTTTTAAAATGAACTGCATGACCCCTCATGGCCTCAATGAAACTCTAGAGAACCCCTTCTAGACTTCTTCAACTCTCTTTATGCAATTGAATTTTAACGCCTCATTTCATCCGGTTAATTCCTTCCACCCCCCTTGTATTACATCCCCTCCCCCTCCTACTGTATTTATTATTGATATACCATAATTCATTTCTCCTCAACTCAAATACCCTCCCCCCCCCCCCCTCCTCTCCTTCCTAGCACATATCCCCTCCCCATATTCATAGGTCACACCCCATTTTTAATACATCAATTTACACTTCTTCAGATCAGCGTCTCATCCAATGTTTCTGGCGCACCACGCGTGCGCCAGACAATTCTGTCGCCTCCAGACCTCGTATGTCGCCGCTCACCCCGGCAGACATTACATTGGTTATTAAACACAAGGCGCATGCGCCACCCGCACACTCTGGCGCGAACCCGTCCCCTCTACTCTCTTACTTAACCTCATTCACCAGAACTCCCAGTATAGCCACTGCAACAAATGTCCCACCCCCTGCGCGGCAGGTAAGAATTAACCATATCCTACTCTTAATAGTTTAAACTAACCTCGTTGTACTCTGCTAGTATTGTGAATTTTTTTAGTAACTGCACTTTATTCTGCCAGCCTTATGAATTTTATATATATTTGTGAGTTCTATCTATGAACTACTCATGTGGATCATTCATATTCAAATATCTGAATCGCTTCATTCTTTCTGATGAAATGCTGATTGTCCAATTAATTAATTAATTAATTATTCGTGTATTCATTTATTTATCTTTTTGATCATATCTACTTTATTTAATCAACTTTTATTGTCTATCCATGTATCCATGAATTATTATACATACCATCTGTATTCTGTAACATTAATGTCTAACATAATTTGTTTGTTTGTACATATTTATTTCATGTTATTTTGTCTACCTCTCAGTTACTGCTGATATATGTGTTTTCATCTCTAAAACACTACTACTACTTCTCTCTTATTAGCATCATCCTCTTGGATCTTACTACTCCTGCTTTTATCATTCCCTCAATTTTTTATCTATCTATTTATACGTAGCCTTTTTTTTATATACCCTGTTTTTAGTCTCTTATCACTTGAGAAAGGAGTTCCTAATACTCCGAAACGCGTTGTGTTCCGAGACCAGTAATAAACGATCCTCTTAACTTTACCCGACGAGTCATCCTGAATCATTGTGTGCGCCACATTTGACAGTACCCTATTCACCTCTCCATATCAAGATCCCGACCGTCCTGGCAACCGCGTCCGGATAACTACTGTCTAGAGGCAGCACCTTTGACATTCCTCACCGGTCCAAAACATCAAATAGTGTTGTGCCTAATCTAGCACAACCATATCCGGTGAGCCTCTCTCCAACCATCCTATTCAACAAATATCAATTGTTTATCCAAACAATACTACTCTATGAGCGCTGTCTGGTCTTCCCTTGTTTGCCTTCCTATTCTCTCACTTTGCTAGATAGCTGGATGAGTAGTCAAGGCATAATCTGCGAAGATGTCGTAATAAAACACTGGTACGACAATGGTAAATCATTTTTAATGGCATACCACCTTACACATCACCCAACACATGAAATAAGCTTTGTGTAGGTACATTATAAGATTTTCTGAATTACTTTTACTTTTTCTCAGCTTGTTAGTGCACCACACGGTTTGGCTGAACCTGCTGATGCATCTATTTTGTCCTTTCTTTACCTTATTATGTGGGTGAGGTCTATGTTAAATAAATTAGTGCTCCAGGAGCAGCCCCCTGGTGCTCGGTCCTAAAAAGTAGATACTCTTGAAAATCAAGCATGATAAATCAGGGACAATAACTCACAGCACATCCCCTCCCACTGCCTGATGTTTGATTTTCATGGTATATTTCCTTTAAAATGAGAAAATACATTTTCTCCAACATTGTTATACACAGTAGTATTTTTACTTGTTCGATGATTTGGAAATTGGTAAACATCCTTCAACCCCTTCCTGCACCTTGACCTAACTCTACGTCATAGGATGCGAGTAGTCCCCACCCCTTGACGTAGAGTTACGTCATGGTGATCGCCCAGGCTCAGAAGCTGAGCCTTTGCTATCACCGCGGGATCCCAGCATTACGCGATAGCCGGGATCCTGCAGTAACAGCCAGGATCACGACTATCGCAATCCTGCCTGTTTAACCCTACAAGTGCACCGGTCACAGTGACCACAGCATCTATAAGGCATTACAGCGACGATCGCCACCCTACGTGTAGGGCACGGAGGTGCCGATCGTTACCATGGCAACACTGAGGTCCGATAAGTACCCTAGGGCTGCATTCAGTAGCAGCCTGCTAGTCTAGTGCTGAATCTAACAGTGTGTCTGTCAGCCTATGCATAATGCATATACTGACTATTTAATATGCTGCAATACATTATTACTTCAGTATATTACAATGAACACTCAAATGATCACTTGTTTATGTCTCACCCTGGAACCAAATAAAACAGTAAAAAAAAGTTTCAAAAAAAGTGCAGTTAAACAAATTATTAAAAAAGAATAAAATTCCTCTGAAGTACCAAAAACACAACATACTAGGTATAGGTGGACCATGTCCGTAACAACCCGTACAATAAAATAAAATTGTCACTGAACCTGTATAGTGAACGCTGTAAAAAAAAAACCCACAAAAATTATGAAATTTTCACATCTGACCTAATACCGAAAAAGTACAGCTTGTCCCGCAAAAAATAAGCTCTAAAACAGCTGTAAACAAAGAATTAAAAATGTTATGCCCATTTATACATAGTGATGCAAAAACAAGCATATCTTCTCTGAATGGCGCCTCCTTCCCTTCTATGCTCTGCCGTGTGCCCATAGAGCAGTTTGCCAACACATATGGGGCATCTGCATTCTCAGGAGAAATTGGGTATCAAACTTTGTGAAGTTTTTCATAATTTAATACTTTGTGGCAATGTTAATTTTTGCCCAAAATTAATGTATTGTGTAAAAAAAATTACAGCTTGTAAATTATATCCATTGTGAAGCTGTGAGTTGTTTACGATAAAAACTGAAATGATTTTCTATGACTTCAAAATGACCATAGAAACACTTATTATACCCCAAGCAGCATACTTGAAAGCCGTGCATATTCCCCGTAGTGTTTGCCTGCATCTAATTAACACATTTTAATGAGATCTCAGATAGATACAAACAATAACCAGCCAGGCAGTGTATCAATGTGTCTAATCTTTCAGTATGTCCATTATTAGACATAATTAAACACAACCACATATGTCACACAGAGGTTTGGATGACATAGATATGTATTGGCTTTTCAGTTTTACTGCTGTCATTGACACTTTGTGTCAGAGGTGACTGTCCTTTCTAGCCTTGTGCAACTGGCTCCAAGCAATTCCAGGAACAGTTAGCATATGTCATCCTTCTAAGACTCGCATTAGTAGAGACAGACGAAGGGTGCAGACAGAGAGGCACCTTGTGTTGCCTCAATACTTGAACTGTATTCAATTCAATTCACTTGCAATTCAGGTGACCTAAGTGATAAAAAGTCAAATATTATGAGAAAATATCTGAACAGAATATATTGTATTTAACATAGTTTAAAATGGATTATTATTTTGGTTATTTTTTTTTATAATAACTTATTTATGCCAACATACAAGGATGGGCATAAGTATTGGAACAACCACACGAGCTTTAATGACATCCCACCCCATCCCAGTTCTTTCACATCAAACTTACCCAAAAATAACCATGTATTTATGACCCTTGAATAACTATGCGCCAGTCTTAATAATTGTCACTTAATAATTCTGGTGCATTTTTGGGGGGCAGGTTATAGTAAACTATGCTGGCCCAGGTGTTTCTGTTCTGGACATTCTTGTTCTCTGCCCCACCGCACCCACTTTCTTAAAAGGTGGCACATATGGTGCATATGGGCACACACATTTAAAATTGATACTTTTTTCATGCTTTTCATGCAAAAAAAAACTGGCATTAAAGACAATATATAAATGAATAAAAATAATTGATGTTGAAATTGAGGTTAATTTTAGGGCATGAGCAATATACACCCAGAAGACACCTCCAAGATCTTAGTGTTGGATCTTGTGAGCCAGACTAGTGATGACGCATAGTGTAGGTAGGATCATATCAGGTAGTGGGTGTGCTTAAGTGCTTGTGGTGGCATAGATTAGGTACTAGAGGGGCTCTGATAACACCCCCAAAAGTCCTTCCAGCTCATTAGCATACTTTTTAAACTGATTTTTGCAACAAATAGTATTGGGAAATTGAATCAAAAGGTACTCTACATTAGGGTTTTTAAGACATAGTAAACCTTTATCTTGGTCTGGAGGTTTATAGTTGCATGATTGATTTCCTTCAAATTAAATGGGTTGTTCATAGAGATGAGCGAGCACTAAAATGCTCGGGTACTCGTTATTCGAGACGAACTTTTCCCGATGCTCGAGTGCTCGTCTCCTCACAGTTTTCTAGATTTCTGCTTGTAGTCATTCTATAAGAAGCTTCATAGTTTACTTCCTATAGATAAGCAGTGGTCCATGGTCATGTGAGGTCACACAGGTGTATGCATACATGTGTGACATCATATGACCATGGACTGTGTGTTTATCTACAGTAAGTAAAGTGAAACTTCCTGTTGCATGACAACAAGAAGATAACAAGCAGAGATCTTAAAAACCGTGAAAAATTTATATAGAAAGTGTATTTGAAAAATGTATAACTTTTCATTATGCAAACAATTATTTTTTTGTGTTTTAATTAGGCATCAATTATTTACTTGAATGTGGAAAACCCCTTTAAATGTATCTTCTAATACATCATTTATATACATATTTGGAAACTTGACAGCTAAATAGTTAAATACACTCTACAGCAAACCTACATTAACATGTACCGCAACAAGTCATCTAACCATTTCCTCACTGGGCTCTTTTCCTTTTTTGCGTTTCCGTCTTATACTCCCCTTTTTCCACAAGCTGTATCTTTTTAATTTTCTATTTACAGAAATAAATGAATGTTTGTTACCTGTGGGAAAAAATGTACCTTCTAGTAGCACTGTTTTGTATCATTGTACATGGAAGCTGAAAAAAAATTCCAAATTTGATAGAATTGCCAAAAAAACACCACTTGTTCAATATTCCTACACACTAAGTTTTTACATCAATATTGGTGCAGTCCATATAGCATCTTACCTTTATTAATTGGTTTGGTACGAGCACGGAGATGCCAAAATTATTTAAGTTTTATTATGATTTCATTCTATAAAAAAATAATTAAATCGGTGGTCCAAAAAATAATTTCTAGTTTTATTAGTTTTCTTTTTATTTAACCCCTTCCTGCCGCAGCCCCTTTTCGATTTAGCATTTTCATTTTTCACTCCCCACATTCAAAAATCTGTAACTTTTTATTTTTCCAGGTACAGAGCTGTGTGATGGCTTATTTTCTGTGTAACAAATTACACTTCAAAATGGTGGTATTTAATATTTCATGCCGTATACCGGGAAGCGGGAAAAAAATTCCAAATGCAGTGAAATTGGTAAAAAAACGCATTTGTGCCGTATTCTTGTGGGCTTGGATTTTACGGATTTCCCTGTGCACCCCAAATGACATGTCTACTTTATTCTTTGGGTCGGTACGATTACGGGGATACCAAATTTGTATAGGTTTTATAATGTTTTCATACATTTAAAAAAATTAAAACCTCCTGTACAAAATTTTTTTGGGGGATTTTGCCATCTTCTGGGGCTAATAACGTTTCATACTTTGGGTATGGAGCTGTGGGTGGTGTCGTTTTTGGGATTTTGATGAAATTTACAATGTTATCATTTTTAGAACGGTACGAACTGTCGATCACTTTTATAGAATTTTAAAAAAAAATTTAAATGGCAAAAAAGTGCCATTTTCGATTTGGGCGCGATTTTCCGTTACGGGTGTTAAACGCAGTGAAAAACCGTTATCATATTTTGATAGATCGGGCATTTTGGACGTGGCAATACCAATGTGTTATGATTTTTACTGTTTATTTTTATATTTATATCAATTCTGGGAAAGGGGGGTGTGATTGAATTTTTAGGTTTTTTTATTATAATTTTTTATTTTAACTTTTTTTTTATTTATTTTTACTATTTCAGACTCCTGAGGTACTTTAACCTAGGTTGTCTGATCCGATCCTATATATTTTACTGCCATACTACAGTACAGATTTTACTTCTCATACATTACCATGTGCTGACAGCACATGGTAATGAATGGGTTAACCCGAAGTAGCTTCGGGTCTTCGTGAGACCCGAAGCTACCATGGCGACGGATCGCCGCTCCCCGATGATGTCACGGGGAGCGACGATCCACGGAAAGAAGGCGGCGCATGCCCGCGAGCCCTCTCCATGTACCGGGACCCGACTTGTGACGTACTATTACGTCACATGTCGGTAAGGGGTTAAATTTTTATGTGTTGCAATACGGCAACAAAGTGGCGATGCAGACATTTTGGGCACAAGTATGAAGCACACTGATGGAGATGACGCTGAGTTATGAAAAAATAAAAGGAAAATAAAAAGGAAATGGCAGACTGTGCCTAATTGAGAAATCCAAACCTAATAAATTTTTCCCATTCGGTCTTTGCGATGGATATGTGCGTCACTAAGCGCTAAACACAGCGGTCGCAAGTTCTCACTCCAAATTCCCTCAACAATTGGCTAGTATATGCACTGCAGCAAAGACAGCCCCAGCAGATTCAACCAGAAATAAAATATATATAACGCTATTGTAGGAGTAAGTAAGCCGTTTGGATTCTCCTTTGGCGATGTTCTAGCCAAGTATTGAAAGCACACTGATGAGATGATGCTGAGTTATGAAAAATAAAAGGAAAATAAAGGAAGGACAATGGCAGACTGTGCCAATTGAAAATTCCAACCCTAATAATTTTCCCACTTCGGTCTTTGCGAGGGATATGGCGTCACTAAGCGCAAAACACAGTGGTCGCAGAGTCTCACTCAAATTCCTCACAATTGGCTAGATAGCACTGCAGCAAGGACAGCCACCAGCAGATTTCAACCAGAAAATAAAATATATATAACGCTATGTAGGCGTAAGTAAGCCGTTTGGATTCCCTTTGGCTATTTCTAGCAAGTATGAAAGCACACTGATGAGATGACGCTGGTTATGAAAAATAAAAGGAAAAATAAAAAGGGAAATGGCAGACTGTGTCCTAATTGAAATCCAACCCCTAAATAATTTTCCCACTTCGGTCTTTGCGATGGATATGTGCGTCACTAAGCGCTAAAACACAGCGGGTCGCAAGTCTCACCCAAATTCCTCAAATTGGGCTAGTATATGCACTGCAGCAAGGACAGCCACCAGCAGATCAAACAGAAATAAAAATAATATAACGCTAGTGTAGGCGTAAGTAAGCCGTTTGGATTTCTCCTTTGGCTATTTTCTAGCCAAGTATGAAAGCACACTGATGTGAGATGACGGGAGTTATGAAAAAAATAAAAGGAAATAAAAAGGAATGGCAGACTGTGCCTAATTGAAATCCAAACCCTAATAAATTTTCCACTTCGCGTCTTTGCGATGGATATGTGCGTCACTAAGCCGCTAAACACAGCGGTCGCAAGTCTCACATAAATTCCTCACAATTGGCTATATATGCACTGCAGCAAGGACAGCCACCAGCAGATCAACACAGAAAGAAATAAAATATATATACGCTATTGTAGGCGTAAGTAAGCCGTTTGGATTCTCTTTGGCTATTTTCTAGCCAAGTATGAAAGCACACTGATGAGATGACGCTGAGTTATGAAAAAATAAAAGGAAAATAAAAAGGAAATGGCAGACTGTGCCTAATTGAAATCCAACCCCTAATAAATTTCCCACTTTGGTGTTTGAGGTGGTATGTGTGTCACTAAGAGCTAAACACAACGGTAGCAAGTCCCCCTGCAAATTCTCACAATATGGGTACTAGCTGCATACTAGTGCCAGCAAGCCAGCCACAAGCAAACAAAAAAAAAAAAAAGTATAAAGTTATTGTAGCCCTAAGAAGGGCTGGTGGGTTCTGTTGAATCACTCCTGCCTAACGTAATCTACTAGAACCCTAACGCTGTCCCTGACCAGCAGCAGTCTCTCCCTAGCGGCATCCAGACACAGAATGATCCGAGCAGCGCGGGCAGCGGCTCTATCCCAGGGTCACCTGATCTGGGCAGCCAACCACTGCTATCGACGTGTAAGGGTACACGTCATGCTGGGTGGAGTGCAGAGTCTCCTGGCTTGTGATTGGCTCTGTTTCTGGCCGCCAAAAAGCAAAAACGGCGGGAGAGCTGCCATTTTCTCGAGCGGGCGAATATTAGTCCGAGCAACGAGCAGAGTTTCGAGTACGCTAATGCTCGAACGAGCATCAAGCTCGGACTAGTATGTTCGCTCATCTCTAGTTGTTCACTTTAAGCACATTAAAGCAAATAATCCATATTGTTTGTGTAATGAAAAGTTATATAATTTCCCAATATACTTTCTGTATACATTCCTCACAGTTTTCTAGATTTCTGCTTGTAGTCATTCTATAAGAAGCTTCATAGTTTACTTCCTATAGATAAGCAGTGGTCCATGGTCATGTGAGGTCACACAGGTGTATTGCATACATGTGTGGGGTACATCTATGACCAATGGGGGACTGTGTGTTTATCTACAGTAAGTAAAGTGAAACTTCCGTGCATGACAACAAGAAGATAACAAGCAGAGATCCTTAAAAAACCGTTTGAAAATTTATATGAAAGTGTATTGAAAAATGTATAACTCTTTCATATGCAAACAATTTTTTTTTGTTGTTTTAATTAGGCATCAATTATTTTACTTGAATGTGGAAAACCCCTTTAAATGTATCTTCTAATACATCATTTATATACAATTTGGAAAACTTGACAGCTAATAAGTTAAATACACTCTACAGCAAACCTACATTAACATGTACCGCAACAAGTCATCAACCATTCCATCACTGGGCTCTTTCCTTTTTTTGCGTTTCCGTCTTATACTCCCCTTTTTCCACAAGCTGTATCTATTGTTAATTTTCTATTTACAGAAATAAATGGAATGTTTGTTACCTGTGGGAAAAAAAAATGTACCTTCAGTAGCACTGTTTTGTATCTGTACATGGAAGCTGAAAAAAAAATTCCAAATTGATAGAATTGCCAAAAAAAAACACCACTTGTTCAATATTCACCTACACAAAGTTTTTACATCAAATATTGGTGCAGTCCATATAGCATCTTACCTTTATTAATTGGTTTGGTACGAGCACGAGGAATGCCAACTTATTTAAGTTTTATTATGATTTCATTCTATATAAAAAAATAATTAAAATCGGTGGTCCAAAAAATAATTTCTAGTTTTATTAGTTTTCTTTTATTTAACCCCTTCTGCCGCAGCCCCTTTTCGATTTAGCATTTCATTTTTCACTCCCCACATTCAAAAAATCTGAACTTTATTTTTCCAGGTACAGAGCTGTGTGATGGCTTATTTTCTGTGTAACAAATTAACTTCAAAATGGTGGTATTTAATATTTCATTGCCGTTGTACGGAGGAAGCGGGAAAAAATTCCAAATGCAGTGAAATATGGTAAAAAAACGCATTTGTGCCGTATTCTTGTGGGCTTGGATTTTACGGATTTCACTGTGCACCCCAAATGACATGTCTACTTTATTCTTTGGGTCGGTACGATTACGGGGATACCAAATTTGTATAGGTTTTATATGTTTCATACATTTAAAAAAAAAATTAAAACCTCCTGTACAAAATTTTTTGGGGGATTTTGCCATCTTCTGGGGCTAATAACTTTTCATACTTTGGGTATGGAGCTGTGGGTGGTGTCGTTTTTGCGGATTTTGATGAAATTACAATGTTATCATTTTTAGAACGGTACGACCTGTCGATCACTTTTATAGAATTTTAAAAAAAAATTTAAATGGCAAAAAGTGCCATTTTCGATTTGGGCGCGATTTCCGTTACGGGGTGTTAAACGCAGTGAAAAACCGTTATCATATTTTGATAGATCGGGCATTTTGGAACGTGGCAATACCAATGTGTTATGATTTTTACTGTTTATTTTTATATTTATATCAATTCTGGGAAAGGGGGTGTGGTGATTGAATTTTTAGGTTTTTTTATTATAATTTTTTATTTTAACTTTTTTTTTATTTAATTTTTACTATTTCAGACTCCTAGGTACTTTAACCCTAGGTTGTCTGATCGATCCTATTATATTACTGCCATACTACAGTACCGATTTTACTTCTCATACATACCATGTGCTGACAGCACATGGTAATGAAGGGTTAACCCGAAGTAGCTTGGGTCTCGTGAGACCCGAGCTACCATGGCGACGGATCGCTGCTCCCGATGATGTCACGGGAGGCGCGATCCACGGAAAGAAGGCGGCGCATGCCCGCGAGCCCTCTCCATGTAACGGGACCCGACATGTGCACGGTACTTACTTCACTGTGTGTAAGGGGTTAAATTTTAATGTGTTGCAATACGGCAACAAAGTGGCGATGCAGACATTTTGGGCACTGTTTCCCTCTATATTTCCAAGGATAACTGTTTTTATATATCGATAGATCTGACATTTTGAGACACCGGGATACCTAATATGTTTATGAATTTGCTTGCTTATTTATTTTATATGAGTTTTAGGGAAAGGTGTGTTATTTGATTTATTATTTTTCTTACATTTTTTTATTATTTCAGCACCCCTTGGGTTACTTTAACTCTAGGGGATCTGATTACTCATACAATATGCTGCAACCACAGCATTTAAATGCCTGCAGGGGGATTCACCCCTTCGATTGGCTCTCCTGCAGTGCTCCATATTAAATACCTGTAAGGCACTGTGCCAGGCTATGTATCTGCATAGACTGACAATTATAAGACACTGCCATACATTAATATTGTAGGGTATTTTCAATGACCCTTAGTGTTCATGTCCCTTCTGTTCATGGGACGAATAAAAAAGTTTAAAAAAAAGCTTCTAAATAAGAAATAAACTAATAAAAAAACATCAAAAATTATCATTTTTACCTATCTTGTCCCACATAAAATGCAACAAAAAACAGATATTCCAAAATAGTACTGTTTTAAAGTACAGAATGGGGCACATTTACTAAGGGTTTCCCCAATTTGCGCCAAATTGCCCCAGGATTTTGGCGCACAGGATCGGATTGTGGTGCATCGGCGCCGGTTTCACGCGACAGAGGGGGGTGGCCGTCGGAAAGCGACGGATTCGGAAAAGCCACAGAATTTTAGAGAATTTTTTGTCGCAAAAATAGCACTCACATACACTGAGACGTAGGAGGTGAACTCCGGCGGACTTCAGCGCAGCAGCGACACCTTGTGGACATTGGGCGCACGACCTTAGTGAATCCTGGCAGAACCCGAATCAGCATCGGAGAACGCGCCGCTGGATTGCTACTGGACCGGTTAAGTAAATCTGCCCCAATGTTCTACAAAAAACTAAAGCTCTATAAACCAAAAAAATAAAAGTTTTATGCCACTTGGAAAATGGCGATGAAAAAATTATAGATTTTTATCCCCACATTAGATTTTATTCTACATAATTAGTAAAACATTAAACAATAAACAAAAATTATTGAAACTTGGTATTTTATCTATACCGGTGTTTATCTACTGGTAGTAAACAATGAAACGTCCTGTTGCATTACAGCAAAAAGAAATCTGGAAAACTGGAAAACCATGCAGAATTGATACAGAAAGTATATTTGAAAATTGTATAACTTTTCATTGCACAAACAATAACAATTACTTGCTAAAATGTAATTAAAGTGGACAACCCCTTTAATCCTTTATGGCAAAACAGGCTGTTGCATGGCCCACCTTACCTTCTGCACTTCGCTGTGCCCCCATACAACAAGTAACATATGTTGGGTGTCTCTGTACTCAGAAGAAATTGCATAACAAATTTTAAAATGGGTTTTCTCTTTTTATCTTTTAGGGCTAAATGAAAACATTACCAGCAAAATTAGCCCATTCTAAATTTCCCTTTCCATTTTGTTTTAACTACAATGAAGATCTCAACGGGTTAACAAACTTCCTAAAAGTTTATAATAGTTTGAGTGGTGAGTGTTTAAAAATATATTTCAAAGCTCCTTAAAAACAAAAATGATCCCCAAAAAAGTAAATTCTGTAATCTCTTTGAAAATATGGAAATTTTTGATTTGTAAGGCATCTGACGTCATAATAATATATAAAAACATAAAACTTCTTAAAGCAGACTTATGGGAAATTTTAGTTAGTAAATAATTATTGTGGTAAACTATGGGGCACAATTACTAAGGGCGTTGCAGTTTAATCGGCCTGTGCATGTTCTTCTAGGCTAAAACGGCATGCACAGGTATTTAAGAAGTGTCTGCGCTGCCATTGGGGCACATGTATTATCGCATCTGCGCCAAAAAAATTTTAATGTTTCTTTGGCGCAGAACTCTTGCGAATCATTTATAATGAGTTTGCGCCAGAAAGAACAGATAATTCCGACTATCCTGACTCCTCCGTCTTTTTTTGGCGCAAGTGGGCATGGCCTAATGTTTCCACATCATCGTCCACATTTATGTGTATTTTGTCTGCATTTTTGGCGCATGATAGATCAGGAAAAAAATTGGTCAGACAGCAAAATTAAGGCGCAGTCCATGTAAGATTTTGGCGCACATCTCATTGATGTCGGCATTTTTATGGCGCCCGACTGATCAGTTCCGTCTACCCATTAATTACTAACAGCCTTGCCCCACTTAAATACATCGGGCTGTGCTTTCCGGAGACTGATCTCCGATGCTGACAGACGTGCTTGCGCCACAATAAGTAAATCCCCCCCATGTGTTGCATGCGGCCCTTCTGTGTAGCAACTGTGCTGACCTCCTCCTTGGGTCACAAATTAGGGGGCGTGCCGTTGGTCGGTCTCACTGGCGAATTTTTCAAAAATGTCACTATTTTTTTTATAAATTAAGGGAAAACATATCAACCAACATTTACCAGTAACATGGAGTATAAAATGTCCTTAAAAAAAAAACACTATCTAAAATCAGATAGTTACCAGACTTGTCCGGAAATGAGTGTGGACTCTAAAAGGGGAGTGGCCTGCCCGGGCACCAGAAAATTCAGACATAAACTACAAGAACTAAAAGCTGTTCTAAACTAACACTCCACAGTTCTTAACTACCCCAGATATATCATCAAGTATGATTTATCTGGTGCAGAATACAACTTTGGAGTCTGAATCTGTACTGATCTATCCACCAAAACTTTTTATCCATCTCCCTCTGGAACTTAATTTGCTGACAATTATGGTTTGATTTCTTTGCCAGCATGGATAGGATGATCTGCTACCGACATCTGGTGAGACTTTCATATCACTAGAACCTTTAGAAATATATTTACTTAGAAAATTATTTCACTGGCTGTGCAAATATAAAAGCTTTATCTTTCCATATAACAAGCCTCTGGTACAAAGGAAAAGAAATTGGAAGTAAATAAAAAAATGTAAGTGAAGAATTTCAATTATAAAACTCTTTTTCGATATAGTTAAAAGCTTCAAGTAAATAGTTTTTTAACATTCATTTTATTAAAAAAAACTTTTGTAAATAGTTTTTTAACATTCATTTTATTAAAAAAAACTTTTTTTTTGCAACTTTTGTAATGACCTATATTATACAATCAGACATGTTCTTCCATTGTTTATGTGGGGAGTGGGCCGGTTTGTAGGTGTACACCATGCCACTAGGACAGTCTTCTAGAGAAAGATTATAGAAAAAAAGATAAAAAAAAGAAAAATAGATTCTATAAAAAAAAATCTGAAGGTTACAACTAGAGATGGGCGAATTTGTTGAAATTCGGTTCGATGCAATTCGCCAAGTTTTTTGAAAAAATTCAATTGAATCGAATAATGATGAATAATGTTAAAAAAAACAGGTATTTCCTGGGGCAGAGAGCCTGTAGGGTGTTTTAGAATGTGCATAGGGAGCGTGGTTTGGTCTTCAAACAATGCTGTGTTCTAGAATGACACGCACATCACAGCCGCCGCTATTAGAATTACTTTACTCTTCAATTCCATGGGCACTTACAAGGGCCAACTTCACCAAATAAGCGAAGCGGGAACGCAGCCTGACAACATAACATCTATGTCAGCTCGAAAGGACTCAGCTGAGGGCCAAGATCCCACTACAACATCGAAGATTGCACTCTTTTTACACTGACATCAGATGATTCCATAGATTACGACAGAACATGTTCTGTTAAACCCTGATACATGTAGAACCCCCCCCCCCCAAAAGAGTGGAGAGGGTATCGGCAGTAATTTGCATTGACGTCACTCAAAATTTTGCCCTTCATTTCATCCGTCAGTGTCAGCTTTCAATCGGTCAAAAATCCATCAGTATTGCTAAAGCCAAAAACAAACAGGAGTGGATCCAAAACAGAGATGACCAATAAATGGGATATTTGCATGTCCTCTGTGTTCTGTATCCACTCCTGCTTTTGGCTATCAATCCTGAGGCTTTTCACTCCTTCTGACAGATGAAATGAAGGGGAAAACCAAACATAGTGGCAACGTCATAGAGTGGCGGAGGGTGAAAACAGCATTATGGAAATCACAGGGTGTTCCAGGGAGACAGAGGTCAGTTGGCAGCAGCATGAGTAGGCCGCAGAGGGGCACAATGACAAATTATGGAGGTGGCAGCAACATGGTAGGACACAGAGTGGAACAATGATAGAGGGTGAAGGTGGCGGCTGCAGCAGCAGGAGCCCACAGAGTGGCACAATGACAAAGTGTGGAGGTGGCAGCAACCTGGTAGGCCACAAAGTGGCACAATGACGAAGTGTGGAGATGGCGGCAGCAGCAGCAGGAGGTCAAAGAGTGGCATGATAACAAATTCTTTAGGTGGCCGCAACCTGGTAGACCACAGAGTGGCACAATGACAGAGTGTGGAGATGGCAGCATGAGGTCAGAGAGTGGCACGATGACAAATTCTTTAGGTGGCAGCAACATGGTAAGCCACAGAGTGGCACAATGATAGTGTGTGGAGGTGGCGTCAGCAGCAGTAGGAGGTCAGAGAGTGGCACAATGACAAATTCTGGAGGTGGCAGCAACATGGTAGGCCACATGGTGTCACAATGACAGAGTTTGAAGTTTGAAATGAATTTGAAGTTTGAAATGAATTCAAAGTTTGAAATTTTTAATTTAAATTTGAAAATTAGAGATTTTCCCTGAAAATATTATGCCCTAACAAGAACTAAAATTTGGGTTATATAGCTCCCCCAAAATGGACACCCTGAACTTGGAGCAAGAATCACTCCAGCAACTATATGGATTTTACACCGATTTCTTGCTATTAACTTCAGCAACAAAAAAGAGTTGCAATTTGGGGTATACAGATCCCCCAAAATGGACACCCTGTAATTGGAGCAAAAATCACTCCAGAAACTATGTGGATTTGACATGTGTTTCTTGCTATCAACCTTAGAAAAGTGTATATGGAAAGTTAATGAAGCTCACCCGATCAGATGCTATTCAGAGAGGACTTCAATCTAGGCAGCTTGGATCCCCACGTGACCAACGTGTTGGACAGGTTGAGTAATCTAAAGAAACAGCGATCAAGTGCATGAAGTTAAAAGCACCTCCAAATTTTATTGTTGACTCCAAAATGGGCAATACATAAAAAACACACTATAGTACAGTGCTATAGTGCGTTTTTTGATGTAATACTTTAGCAACAAAAAATTGAAATTTGCGGTATACAAGTACCCCAAAATGGACACCCTGCGATTGGAGCAGAAATCACTACAGAAACTATGTAATACATCAAAAAACGCACTATAGCACTGTACTGTAGTGTGTTTTTTTATGTATTGCCCATTTTGCAGTCAACAATAAAATTTGGAGGTGATTTTAACTTCATGCACTGGATCGCTGTTTCTTTGGATTACTGAACCTATCAACTTTAGCAACAAACATTTTTTGCGGTATACAAGTACCCCAAAACGGACACCCTGCGATTGGAGCAGAAATCACTATAGAAACTATGTGGATTTTACACAGATTTCTTCCTATTCACTACAGCAACAAAAAAACTACTATTTGGGGTATACAGATCCCACAAAACGGGCATCCTGGGATTGGATCAGAAATCACTACTGAAACTATGTGGATTTTCAACAGATTTCTTCCTATTCACTTCAGCAACAAAAAAACCCTGCTATTCGTGGCATACAGATCCCCAAAATGGACACCCTGGGACACAAGCAGAAATTACTACAGAAAGTATGTGGATTTTCAACAGATTTCTTCCTATTCACTTCAGCAACAAACCCCCCTCCTGCTATTTGTGGTATACAGATCCCCAAAATGGACACCCTGGGATTGGAGCAGAAATCACTACAGAACGTATGTGGATTTTACACAGAATTCTTCCTATTCACTTCAGCAACATAAAAACCCTGCTATTTGGGGTATACAGATCCCCCAAAATGGACACCCTTGGATTGGAGCAGAAATCAGTACAGAAAGTATGTGGATTTACAATGATTTCATTCCTTATCACATCAGCAACAAAAAAGAAATGGTATTTGGGGTATACAGATTTCCCAAGATGGACACCTGGGATGGAGCAGAAATCACTACTGAAACAGTGGATTTACACAAATTTTTCTATTCACTTCAGCAACAAAAAAAAAAATGCTATTTGGGGATACAGGTCCCCCAAAAAGGGCATCCTGGGATTGGATCAGAAATCACTACTGAAACTATGTGGATTTTCAACAGATTTCTTCCTATTCACTTCAGCAACAAAAAAACCCTGCAATTGTGGTATACAGATCCCCAAAATGGACACCCGGGACACAAGCAGAAATTACTACAGAAAGTATGTGGATTTTCAACAGATTTCTTCCTATTCACTTCAGCACAAAAAACCCCTGCTATTTGTGGTATACAGATCCCCAAATGGACACCCTGGGATTGGGCAGAAAATCACTACAGAACGTATGTGGATTTTACACAGAATTCTCCTATTCACTCAGCACAAAAAACCCTGCTATTGGGGGTACAGATCCTCCAAGGACACCCTTGGATGGAGCAGAAATACTACCGAAAGTATGTGGATTTTACACTGTTTCTTCCTATCACTCAGCAACAAAAAAGAACTGGTATTTGGGTATAAGATTTCCAGATGGACCCTGGGCTTGGAGCAGAAATCACTATGAAACTATGTGGATTTTACAAATTTCTTCTTATTCACTTCAGCAACAAAAAAAATGCTATTTGGGGTATACAGGATGCACCCAAAACAACACACTGGGATTGGAGCAGAAATCACTACAGAAAGTATTTGGATTTTCAGCAGATTTCTTCCTAGTCACTTCAGCAACAAAAAAGACCGCTATGTGAGGCATACAGATTCCCAAAAATGGACAACCTGGGGTTGATTTTACACAGAATTCTTCTTATTCACTTCAGCAACAAAAAAACTGCTATTTGGGGTATACAGATCCCACAAAGTGGACACCCTTGGAGATTGGAGCAGAAATTACTACTGAAACTATGTGGATTTTACACTGATTTATTCTTATTTACTTCAGCAACAAAAAAAACCCTGCTATTCGTGGTATACAGTTTTGTTGTGAAGTAAATAAGAATAATCAGTTAAAATCAACATATTTCAGTAGTAATTTCTGCTCCAATCTCCAAGGGGGTCCACTTGGTGGGATCTGTATACCCCAATACATTTTTTTTGTTGCTGAAGTAATAAGAAGATTCTGTGTAAAATCACCCCAGTGTGTCCATTTTTGGGAATCTGTATGCCTCACATAGGGTCTTTTTTGTTGCTGAAGTGACTAGGAAGAATCTGCTGGAAAATCCAAATACTTTCTGTATGTTTCTGCTCCAATCCAGGTGTCTGTTTTGGGGCATCTGTATACCCCAAATAGCATTTTTTGTTGCTGAAGTGAATAAGAAGAATTTGTGTAAAATCCACATAGTTTCGATGTGTTTCTGCTCCAAGCCCAGGGTGCCATCTGTAAAATCTGTATACCCAAATACCAGTCTTTTTTGTTGCTGAAGTGAATAGGAAGAAATCAGTGTAAAATCCATACTTTTCCTGGAGTATTCTGCTCCAATCCAAGGGTGTCATTTTGGGGATCTGTATACCCAAATAGCAGGTTTTTTCTGTTGCTGAAGTGAATAGGAAGAATTCTGTGTAAAATCCACATACGTTCTGTATGATTTTCTGCTCCAATCCCAGGGTGTCCATTTTGGGGAATCTGTATACCACAAATAGCAGTGGGTTTTTTTGTTGCTGAAGTGAATAGGAAGAAATCTGTTGAAAATCCCATCTCTCTGTAGTAATTTCTGCTTGTGTCCCAGGGTGTCCATTTTGGGGAGCTGTATACCACAATTGCAGGGTTTTTGTGTTGCTGAAGTGAATAGGAAGAAATCTGTTGAAAATCCACATAGTTTCAGTAGTGATTTCTGATCCAATCCCAGGATGCCCTTTTGGGACCTGATACCCAAATAGCAGTTTTTTTTGTTGCTGAATGAATAAGAAGAAATTTGTGTAAATCCACTAGTTCAGTAGTGATTTCGCTCCAATCCCGGTGTCCATCTTGGGAAATCTGTATACCCCAAATACCATTCTTTTTTGTTGCTGAAGTGATAGGAAGAAATCATGAAAATCCACATACTTTCTGTAGTAATTTCTGCTCCATCCAAGGGTGGTCCATTTTGGAGGATCTGTATACCCCAATAGCAGGTTTTTTTTGTTGCTGAAGTGATAAAGAATTCTTGTGTAAAATCCACAACGTTCTGTAGTGATTTCTGCTCCAATCCCAGGGTGTCCATTTTGGGATCTGTATACACAAATAGCAGGGGGTTTTGTTTGAAGTGAATAGGAGAAATCTGTTGAAATCCACATACTTCTGTGTAATTTCTGCTTGTGTCCCAGGGTGTCCATTTTGGGGATCTGTAGCCACAATTAGCAGGTTTTTTGTTTGCTGAAGGATAGGAAGAATCTGTTGAAAATCCACATAGTTCAGTAGTGATTTCTGATCCAATCCCAGGATGCCCGTTTTGTGGATCTGTATACCCCCAAAAGTAGTTTTTTGTTGCTGTAGTGAATAGAAGAAATCTGTGTAAAATCCACAATAGTTTCTATAGTGATTTCTGCTCAATCGCAGGTGTCCGTTTTGGTACTTGTATACCGCAAATTTCAAAACTTTTTTGTTTGCTAATTTGATAGGTTTCAGTAATCCAGAAACAGCGATCCAGTGCATGAAGTTAAAATCACCTCCAAATTTTATTTGTTGACTGCCAAAATGGCAATACATAAAAACACACTCCAGTACAGTGCTATAGTGCTTTTTTTTGATGTATCTAGTTTCTGTAGTATTTCTGCTCCAACTCGCAGGGTCCCATTTTGGGGTACTTGTATACCGCAACTTTCAATTTTTTGTTGCTAAGTATTAGCAATCAAAAAACGCACTATAGCACTGTACTATATGTGTTTTTTAGTATTGCCCTTTGGAGGTCAACTAAAATTTGAGTCTGTTTAACTTCATGCACTTGATCGCTGTTTCTTTGATTACCAACCTGTCCCAACACGTTGGTCACGTGGTACCAGCGGCCTCGATTGAAGTCCTCTCTGAATAGCATCTGATCGGTGTGAGCTCATTAACTTTCATATCACTTTTCTAAGGTTGATAGCAGAAACACATGTCAAATCCACATATTTTCTGGAGTGTATTTTTTGCTCCAATTTACAGGTGTCCATTTGGGGACTGTATACCCCAAATGCAACTCTTTTTTGTTGCTGAATTAATGCAAGAAATCGTGTAAAATCCATATAGTTGCTGGATGATTCTTGCTCCAAGTTCCGGGTGTCCATTTTGGGGGAGCTAATAACCCAAATTTAGTTCTGTTAGGCATAATATTTTCAGGGAAAATCTCTAATTTTCAAATTTAAATTAAAAATTTCAACTTGAATTCATTTCAAACTTTCATTCATTTCAAACTTCAAACTCTGTCATTGTGACACATGTGGCCTACCAGTGTGCTGCACCTCCAGAATTTGTCATTGTGCACTCTCTGACCTCCTACTGCTGCTGACGCCACCTCCACACCTATCATGTGCCACTCTGTGGCTACCATGTTGCTGCCACCTACAGAATTGTCATCGTGCCACTTCTCTGACTCTCATGCTGCCATCTCCACACTCTGTCATTGTGCCACTCTGTGGCTAACCAGGTTGCGGCCACCTAAAGAATTTGTTATCATGCCACTCTTTGACCTCCTGCTGGCTGCTGCCTCGCCATCTCCACACTTCGTCATTGTGCCACTTTGTGGCCTACCAGGGGCTGCCACCTCCACCCTTTGTCATGTGCCACTCTGTGGGCTCCTGCTGCTGCAGCCGCCACCTCACCCTCTATCATCTGTTCCACTCTGTGTCCTACCATGTGCTGCCCACCTCCAGTAATTTGTTCGTTGTGCCCCTCGTGCCTACTCATGCTGCTGCCAACTGACCTCTATCTCCCTGGACACCCGTGATTTCCATAATACTGTTTTACCCCTCCCCACTCTATGACGTTGCCACTATGTTTGGGGTTTTCCCCTTCATTTCATCTGTCAGAAGGAGTGAAAAGCCTCAGGATGTATAGCCAAAAGAAGGATTGGATACGACAACAGAGGACATGCAAATCCAAATTTGCTGGAAAGAAACACTTTTGCCAATTAGGTGTTTTGAGCTGTAGACTTTTATCCACCCAAGCCTAAGGATACGAGTCAAAACATATCGCTTCAATGTATAAGTCTGAGTCCATTATTTTTACTGTAAAAAAAATAAATCTGTAAGTGAAAATAATTCTCAAATGTCAAATCTAATATTATTAAAAATGTTGTCTTTTTAAGGAATATGAGAATGGGTATAACATGCTTCCTAAATATCTAAGAAAGATACAATTGCATTAACTGGGACTTATTACATAAATGTACATATTATCATTCTGTATATCTCCAATGCATGTTTATCACAGCAGAAAAGATAAAACTTTTGGCACGTATGACTTCAGTGACCTGCATTACATGACCTAGAGAGTGGAATAAAAACCTCAACATATAAATATTTTTACATGCAGAGTGGTATATGTTCAACTATATTAGCCAGTTAAAGCTGTCTACTACTACACTGATTTCCATGACTAACACCCCCATTTATGTTCCAATGTTTTTGAATACTTTAGATTACGTTAAAATTGTACCCAGTTTGGAAGTTGTCCCCTTCAGATATAGGGAATAACAAGCTGATCAGCTAGGGACACGACGTGTCCACGAACAGCAGCCCCAGCTCTACAGAGAATGGGAATCTCGTTCTCGCTAATGGTGGAGCAGAAGGACTGCATCATTAGTATGGGATTGTCAGAATTGTCATGGAACAAGGGAGTGCCAGAGATAACCGAACCAGGTGCCAGCATTTTTAGCGCTCCCATATTATTGAATGGGCGCGCGGACACCATGCTGGTCATGCTCTTCACCCATAGTGAGAATAACAACACAGTTCTGGATTGCTTGTTGGGATTCACCTATCCGGACCTCACCAATCATCTTGTTATTCCCTATCTACTGGGCCAATTATAAGAGAGCAAATTGACCCAATCCCATGGGGACTGACTGCACATTACAATGATGCCTTTTCCACAAGAAGTCCTAAGGAGGCATTACCATCTTAAATCACAAGGGGTCTACGAAACAATGTAAACTTAACTTTCTGAACCCAACTGTTTTATTTTTGTCCACATTACAAGCTTTCTCATTGATGTCTCAGAGAGGTATCTTTAACTTGGGAGAATGCATTTTACCAATAACAACCCTGACCTATTAACTTTATTTTAAAGTGTGTATGAATAAGAAATAGGATGTGAAAAATTACCTCAACAATATTTATGACATGAAGCAGAGTTATTGGTGAGATATTATAATTTATCTGTTCGATTGCTATGGTTCCAATAATTAGTATGTTTTATCTAAACACTTAATACTTCCATTTATAAAAAACTTCAAATATTCTATGTAGATGGAATATATTTGTAAATGGATAGGATATATGGATTAGAAGAAATCTAGGGTTCTTCAGCTCAGTGGTGTATATGAAGGGTTAACCTGCGGAGAGCCTGTTTGTTTGGTTTGTGGGATTTCATTAAGGGAAAGTTTTCCTGACGCAGATCCAGCATCCAATATAGACATTTCACTTGTCTGCTACAAGATAGAGCCTGAAGGAGGAGGGGGTGGCTCCGCTGTTGTATAGACAGATGCTGAAAAACAAGCGTTCATTTTCTGTTGGAATCAGGTAAATAATACATCAACTGCTGTTATTACAAACAGATACAGAATGAATAGCTAGATTCCTTCCTTGCAAACAATTGTATTTTGTGTTGGCGTAACAAGCTGCAGAGAACTCTTGGGATTGAGCATTTCTCACTTAGTCAAAGCTACTGACTTTGACCTATTCTGACTGACGTGAGCATGCTCTCTCCAGTAGAAGTCTTGGTCAATTTATCTCAATAAATGCGCAATTTACTTAAAAGGTAAAACCTGCCTCTAGCAATCTATTATCAGTCCATTAATCATGAAAAATCACAACTCAGTTCTTTGCAAGCAAAAACTTGGTTCATTAGATAGAACATAAGTGGAGTGCCTCAGGGGAAGCACTGGCCAGATGTAATGCAGGAATATAAACTTACCCAACCTGGCTAGTGTTTCCATCTGTTTATTAGTCCGTGTTACTTTGTACTGTATTTTAGATCTATTTTAGATATGGACCTGATTATGTTAAAAGTGAAGTCATTTATACTGGAGACAGCACTTTCACCCTACATGAACTGCAACGGAGCAGACATCAGGCTAGGGAAGACATACCTTAAATTAAGTTTCCTAAACAATTTCACAATCATGTAATGTGTGGCAGACCATGATGGAGTTTCTCTAAAATTAAATGGCTGCCAGTGAAGGGAATTCTTAGGAACAACATACAATTACTATATATCTGTTTATAGGGGAAACCATTTTATTATTTGAGCCCCTAAAACAAATACACAGGTTTTATTTAGTTAGTTCTTTGAAATTCTCAAGTCTGACGTTATACCTCTTCACATTCACGGTATAGCATTGTTTTGGTATTTAAAAGGGTCTACTATTCGCTCACATTAATAATTTATAGTTGGTAAAAACCAGGTTAACATTGACCAATTCCAAACCTCTATTAGAGGTCTTGGAGTTATAGATGCTGATAATATATCTGTATTGTGACACTGCAGGTATTCATAAAACAAAACTCAAATTTCGACAAAATTGCCCTATTTATAGAATTATCCTGGCAACCTTCCCTAAAGAAAAATTATTCTAACAAATATAAAATCATACAATAGGGCAGTGATGGCGAACCTTTGTAGACAGAGTGCCCAAGCTACAACCAAAACCCACTTATATGTGCAAAGTGCCAACATGACAATTTAAGCAGTAACTTATTGATCCTGCTGTATAAAGGTTTTACTCGTATTGACATCCTGAGATCACCAATCACATAGAAAGATGATGGAGAAATTTGGATTGTAGCTTCCCTCAGGGTCCCCTGAAGAGCAAGAATCAGGGTACCCAGATCAGGAGCTCCAATGACAATCCATCTCTATCCACACCACCTTCCTCCCCTGTAGTCCTGGTAGCCAAGGATGTTGCTTTAAAATAGAGCTGAGCTTGGCACGTTTGGGCTTTATTGGACTACAGGAGAAAGCCTTGAGTCCTAGCTGGCAAACTCTAAATTGGGTGAAGGCCGGGGTGCCCAGAAGTGCTCTGAATGCCACCTCTGGCACCTGTGCATAGGTTCCCCACCACTGCAATAGGGTATACCACTATTGCAAGACAAGTGTGCAACTGCAATACTGTGTGATCATTATTTGCGAACACATCTCCAATCGTGATATGTATATCCCTAATAGAAGTCAAAATAGATATGTGATTGTATTTCCTATTGCACAAATGACATATATCTGTATTGCTGTAGAGCATATACCAAATTTTTGTAAAATGACATGACACATCCCGAGACTGTAGAAATATAAATCCCTCCAATATTTCAGATTGAACATATTTGGAGAATGGAGGAACTAATGCAGTACTTCACTCCACTGGTGGTTCTTTCTTTAATGCTGGATCCCTTGACTGACTACCAGCACTCTCCTGAAAACAGAACACAGAATGCCCTCTACTGTTTTTTGTGGTTTTTTACTTTGTCAGATACTTCAATTGAGTGTCTTCTTTTTATCTTCTTGTACACTTCTTCTTGGTCCACTGGGTTGTCTCCATGCCCCCATTCTATATGTTCTTACTATGTACTTCTGCTTGTATCTTAAAACATTTTTGACATATGATACTTTAAAAAAAATGTGAAAAAAAATGACATGACTACACAAAATAAAATACATAGAGCTTATAGCTTAATGCAGAGTACAGATTAATGGTAATTGAGATAACAATTATCAATCTACATCCAACAGTGTGCAATAGCCTAGTTATGACCAGGTCTGGAATATAAAAGTAATGTGGTAAAAAAACAGCTTGACAATCCACCACAAATTGATTACAGCAGCTTATTATCCATCTTCAGGGTCAATAAAAATTATAGACCAAATAGATGCAAGTGTTTTTGGACCGTACGTTACCTTTACGTAGCTGATCCCCCTCTAAAAATGCCCTACAGTCTGATATTTCAGGTTCTTTACTTGCATAGGGTAGAGAGTGCCTTACTGAGAACTGACAGAGCTAGGGATGTTCAATCATCAGACATTAGTATTGTTTTCCACTAAATCGCTGGTTCAGAGGGAACAACCCTGAGTGAAAACCCTAGAGAGTAAGTAGCAAATCGGGAGTAAATAACCAACACCTTTCAGTATGCTATTGGCAGCAGCGGGACTGAAAAATTGATTATTTTCCAGTGTTGCAATTGGATTGCATTGGAAAAAAAATTGGAGAGACTAGTGATGTTGGTCGCCCCTGATGTTCAAATCAAAGCAAAGGCCTGTACACTCTACTGATTGATGAGCTGGTAACTAGAGATGGGCGAATCGATTCTAACCAAGTGGAATTCGGTCCAAATTTCAGGAAAATTCGATTTGTCATGAATCCCAAGTTTACAGTATTAGTGGGAATGAAGTTTTTTTCTCCTTTATTACCAATACGGCGCGAGCACAACGTGTTACATGGGGCAGGAACTCTAAGAGAGAAGGAACACCTCAATCACATGTGCAGACCTGTAAGCCAATCAGCGACCAGCAGGCTTATGTGATGTCACACAGCCCTATAATAGCAGACATTTCATCTTGGCATTTCACAGTGCATGTGCTATCTGTAGCATCTAGTTGCTTGTACTGTACTGTGCTTGTAGTGATTTTTGCTCCAAGGGTGTCCGTTTTGGGGGATCTATATACCCAAATAGCACTTCCTTTTTGTTGTTGAGTGAATAGGAATTCTGTGTAAAATCCACATACTTCGTGTAGTGATTTCTGCTCGTATCCAGGGTGTCCGTTTTGGGGGATCTGTATACCCAAATAGCAGTTCTTTTATGTTGCTGAAGTGATTAGGAGAAATAATGTAAAATCCCATATTTTCTATAGTGATTTCTGTTCGTATCCCAGAGTGTCTGTTTTGAGGGATCTGTAAACCCCAAATAGCAGTTATTTTTTGTTGTTGAAGGAATAAGAAGATTCTGGTAAAATCCACATACTTTCTGTAGTGATTTCTGCTCCAACCCCAGGTTGTCCATTTTGGGGATCTGTATGCCTCACATAGCTGTCTTTTTTTGTTGCTGAAGTGACTAGAAGAAATCTGTTGAAAATCAAATACTTTCTGTAGTGATTCTGCTCCAATCCCAGGGTGTCTGTTTTGGGGATCTGTATACCCCAAATAGCAGTTCTATTTTGTTGCTGAGTGAATAGGAAGAAATCTGTGTAAATCCACATACTTTCTGTAGTGATTTCTGCTTGTGTCCTAGGTGTGCCATTTTGGAGGATCTCGTATACCCAAATAGCAGGGTTTTTTTTTGTTGCTGAAGTGAATAGGAAGAATTCTGTGTAAAATGCACATACTTTCTTTAGTGATTTCTGCTCCAATCCCGGGTGTCCATTTGGGGATCTGTATACCACGATAGCAGGGTTTTTTTGTTGCAGTAATAAGAATAAATCAGTGTAAAATCCACATAGTTTCAGTAGTAATTTCTGCTCCAATCTCCAAGGGTGTCCACTTGTGGGATCTGTATACCCCAATAGCAGTTTTTTGTTGCTGAAGTGAATAGAAAGAATTCTGTGTAAAATCAACCCCAGGTGTCCATTTTTGGGAATATGTATGCCTCACATAGCGGTCTTTTTTGTTGCTGAAGTGACTAGGAAGAATCTGCTGAAAATCCAAATACTTTCTGTATGATTTCTGCTCCAATCCAGGTGTCTGTTTTGGGGCATCTGTATACCCCAAAAGCATTTTTTTTGCTGAAGCTGAATAAGAAGAAATTTGTGTAAAATCCACATAGTTTCAGTAGTGATTTCTGCTCCAAGCCCAGGGTCCATCTGGGAAATCGTATACCCAAATACCAGTCTTTTTTGTTGCTGAAGTGAATAGGAAGAAATCAGTGTAAAATCCACATACTTTGTAGCAATTTCTGCTCCAATCCAAGGGTGTCCATTTTGGAGGTTGCTATACCCAAATAGCAGGTTTTTCTGTTGCTGAAGTGAATAGGAAGAATTCTGTGTAAATCCACATACGTTCTGTAGTGATTTCTGCTCCAATCCCAGGGTGTCCTTTTGGGGATAAACCCTGCTATTCGTGGTATACAGATCCCCAAAATGGACACCCTGGGATTGGAGCAGAAATCACTAAAGAAAGTATGTGCATTTTACACAGAATTCTTCCTATTCACTTCAGCAACAAAAAAAACCCTGCTATTTGGGGTATACAGATCCTCCAAAATGGACACCCTAGGACACAAGCAGAAATCACTACAGAAAGTATGTGGATTTTACACAGATTTCTTCCTATTCACTTCAGCAACAAAATAGAACTGCTATTTGGGGTATACAGATCCCCCAAAACAGACACCCTGGGATTGGAGCAGAAATCACTACAGAAAGTATTTGGATTTTCAACAGATTTCTTCCTAGTCACTTCAGCAACAAAAAAGACAGCTATGTGAGGCATACAGATCCCCAAAAATGGACAACCTGGGGTTGGAGCAGAAATCACTACAGAAAGTATGTGGATTTTACACAGAATTCTTCTTATTCACTTCAACAACAAAAAATAACTGCTATTTGGGGTTTACAGATCCCTCAAAACAGACACTCTGGGATACGAACAGAAATCACTATAGAAAATATGTGGATTTTACACTTATTTCTTCCTAATCACTTCAGCAACATAAAAGAACTGCTATTTGGGGTATACAGATCCCCCAAAACGGACACCCTGGGATACGAGCAGAAATCACTACAGAAAGTATGTGGATTTTACACAGAATTCTTCCTATTCACCAACAAACAAGGAAGTGCTATTTGGGTATATAGATCCCCCAAACACTGACACCCTTGGAGCAAAAATCACAGCACAGTACAGTACAAGCAACTAGATGCTACAGACAGCACATGCACTGTGAAATGCCAAGATTGAAAATGTCTGCTATTATAGGGCTGTGTGACATCACATAAGCCTGCTGGTCGCTGATTGGCTTACAGGTCTGCACATGTGATTGAGGGTGTTCCTTTCTCCTTCTTAGAGTTCTCTGCCCCATGTAACACGTTGTGCTCGCGCCCGTATTGGTAATAAAGGAGAAAAAAACTTCATTCCCACTAATTACTGTAAACTTGGGATTCATGACAAATCGAATTTTCCCTGAAATTTGGACCGAATTCCACTTGGTTAGAATCTCTAGTTACAACAGTCATCAATCAGTAGGAAGTGTACAGGCCTTTGCTTTGATTTGAACATCAGGGGCGACCAGACATCACTAGTCTCTCACAATTTTTTTTCCAATGCAATTCCAATTGCAACACTGGAAAATAAATCAATTTTTACAGTCCCGCTGCTGCCAATAGCATACTGAAAGGTTTGGTTATTTACTCTCCGATTTGCTACTTACTCTCTATGGGTTTTCACTCAGGGTTGTTCCCTCTGAACCAGCGATTTAGTGGAAAAACAATACTAATGTCTGATGTATCTGAACATCCCTAGCTCTGTCAGTTCTCAGTAAGGCACTCTCTACCCTATGCAAGTAAAGAACCTGAAATATCAGACTGTAGGGCATTTTTAGAGGGGGATCAGCTACGTAAAGGTAACGTACGGTCCAAAAAACACTTGCCATCTATTATTGGTCTATAATTTTTATTGACCCTGAAGATGGATACATAAAGCTGCTGTAATCAATTTGTGGTGGATTGTCAAGCTGTTTTTTTTACCACATTACATTTTATATTCCAGCCTGGTCATAACTAGAGCTTATTGCACACTGTTGGATGTAGATTTGATTAATTGTTATCTGCAATATACCATTAATCTGTACTCTGCATTAAGCTATAAGCTTCTATGTATTTTTATTTTGTGTAGTCATGTCATTTTTTTTCACATTTTTTATTAAAGTATCATATGTCAAAAACTGTTTTTAAGATACAAGCAAGAAGTACATAGTAAGAACATATAAGAATGGGGGCATGGAGACCAACCCAGTGGACCAAGAAGAAGTGTACAAGAAGATAAAAAGAAGACACATCAATTGAAGTATCTGACAAAGTAAAAAACACACAAAAAACACAGTAGAGGGCATTCTGTGTTCTGTTTTCAGGAGAGTGCTGGTAGTCAAGTCAAGGGATCCAGCATTTAAAGAAAGAACCACCAGTGGAGTGAAGTACTGCAGTTAGTTCCTCCATTCTCCAAATATGTTCAATCTGAAATAGTTGGAGGAATTTTATATTTCTGCAGTCTCGGGATGAGTCATGTCATTTTTACCAAAATATTGGTATAATAGCTCTACAGCAATACAGATATATGTCATTTGTGCAATAGGAAATACAATCACATATCTATTTTTGACTTCTATTTAGGGATATACATATCACGATTGGAGATGTGTTCGCAAATAATGATCACACAGTATTGCAGTTGCACACTTGTTCTTGCAATAGTGGTATACCCTATTGCAGTGGTGGGGAACCTATGGCACAGGTGCCAGAGGTGGCATTCAGAGCACTTTCTGTGGGCACCCAGGCCTTCACCCCAATTTAGAGTTTGCCAGCTAGGACTCAAGGCTTTCTCCTGTAGTCCAATAAAGCCCAAGACGTGCCAAGCTCAGCTCTATTTTAAAGCAACATCCTTGGCTACCAGGACTACAGGAGGAGGAAGGTGGTGTGGATAGAGATGGATTGTCATTGGAGCTCCTGCTCTGGGTACCCTGATTCTTGCTCTTCAGGGGACCCTGGAGGGAAGCTACAATCCAAATTTCTCCATCATCTTTCTATTGTATTGGTGATCTCAGGATGTCAATACGAGTAAAACCTTTTATACAGCAGGGATCAATAAGTTACTGCTTAAATTGTCATGTTGGCACTTTGCAACATATAAGTGGGTTTTGGTTGTAGCTTGGGCACTCTGTCTACAAAAGGTTCGCCATCACTGCCCTATTGTATGATTTTTATATTTGTTAGAATAATTTTTCTTTAGGGAAGAGTTTGTGCCAGGACTAATTTCTATAAATAGGGCAATTTATGTCAGAAATTTGAGTTTTTGTTGTTTATGAAATACCTGCAGTGTCACAATACAGATATATTATCAGCATCCTATAACATCCAAGACCTCCTAAATAGAAGGTTTGGAATTTGGTCAATGTTAACCTGGTTTTTACCAACTATAATTATTAATGTGAGCGAATAAGTAGACCCTTTTAAATACCAAAATCAATGCTATACCGTGAATGTGAAGATGTAATAACGTCAGACTTGAGAATTTCAAAGAACTAAACTAAATAAAACCTGTGTATTTGTATTAGGGGCTCAAATAATAAAGTAATGGTTTCCCCTTATAAACAGATATATAGTAATTGTATGTTGTTCCTAAGAATTCCCTTCACTGGCAGCACATTATTAATTTTTAGAGAAACCTCCATCATGGTCTGTCCACACATTACACTGATTGTGTAAATTGTTTAAGGAAACTTAATTTAAGGTATGTCTTCCCTAGCCTTGATGTCTGCTCCTGTTGCAGTTCATGTAGGGTGAAAGTGCTGTCTCCAGTATTAAATGACTTCACTTTTAACATAATCCAGGTCCATATCTAAAATAGATCTAAAATACAGTACAAAGTAACACGTGGACTAATAAACAGATTGGAAATCACTAAGCCAGGTTGGGGTAAGTTATATTCCTGCATTACATCTGGCCAGTGCTTCCCCTGAGGCACTCCACTTATGTTCTATCTAATGAACCAAGTTTTTGCTTTGCAAAGAACTGAGTTTGTGATTTTTTCATGATTAATTGGACTGATAATTAGATTGCTAGAGGCAGGTTTTACCTTTTAAAGTAAATTGCGCAATTTTATTGAGATAAATTGGACCAAGACTTCTACTGGAGAGACGCATGCTCACGTCAGTCAGAATAAGGTCAAAGTCAGTAACTTTGGACTAAGTGAGAAATGCTCAATCCCAAGAGGTTCTCTGCAGCTTGTTACGCCAACACAAAATACAATTGTTTGCAAGGAAGGAATCTAGCTATTCATTCTGTATCTGTTTTGTAATAACAGCAGTTGATGTATTATTATACCTGATTCCACAGAAAATGAACGCTTGTTTTTCAGCATCTGTCTATACAACAGCGGAGCCACCCCCTCCTCCTTCAGGCTCTATCTTGTAGCAGACAAGTGAAATGTCTATAATTGGATGCTGAATCTGCGTCAGGAAAGACTTTCCCTTAATGAAATCCCACAAACCAAAACAAACAGGCTCTTCCGCAGGTTAACCCTTCATATACACCACTGAGCTGAAGAACCCTAGATTTCTTCTAATCCATATATCCATATCCATTTACAAATATATTCCATCTACATAGAATATTTGAAGTTTTATAAATTGGAAGTATTAAGTGTTTAGATAATAACATTACTAATTGATTGGAACCATAGCAATCGAACAGATAAATTATAATATCTCACCAATAACTCTGCTTCATGTCATAAATATTGTTGAGGTTATATTTTCACATCCTATTTTTTATTCCATACACACTTTTAAAATAAAAGTAATATAGGTCAGGGTTGTTATTGGTAAATAGCATTCTCCCAAGTTAAAGATAACCTCTCTGAGACATCAATGAGAAAGCTTGTAATGTGGACAAAAATAAAAACAGTTTGGGTTCAGAAAGTTAAGTTTACATTGTTTCGTAGACCCCTTGTGATTTAAGATGGTAAATGCCTCCTTAGGACTTCTTGTGGAAAAGGCATCATTGTAATTGTGCCAGTCAGTCCCCATGGGATTGGGTCAATTTGCTCTTCTTATAATGTGGCCCAGTAGATAGGGAATAACAAGATGATTGGTGAGGTCCGGATAGGTGGAATCCCAACAAGCAATCCAGAGAACTGTGTTGTTATTCTCACTAATGGGTGAAGCAGCATGACCAGCATGTGTCGCGCGCCCCATTCAATAATATGGGAGCGCCTAAAAATGCCTGGCACCTGGTTCGGTTATCTCTGGCACTCCCATTGTTCCATGACAATTTCTGACAATCCCATACTAATGAATGCTAGTCCTTCTGCTCCACCCATTAGCGAGAACGAGATTCCCATTCTCTGTAGAGCTGGGGCTTCTGTTCTCGTGGACAGTCGTGGTCCCTAGCTGATCAGCTTGTTATTCCCTATACTCTGAATAGGGGACAACTTCCAAACTGGGTACAATTATTAAAGTAATCTAAAGTATTCAAAAACATTGTGAACATAAATGGGGGTGGTTAGTCATGGAAATCAGTGTAGTAGTAGACAGCTTTAACTGGCTAATATAAGTTGACATATAACACCTCTGCATGTAAAAATATTTATATGTTGAGGTTTTTATTCCACATCTCTAGGTCATAGTAATGCAGGTCACTGAAGTCATACGTGCCAAAAGTTTTATCTTGTCTGCTTGTTGATAAAATGCATTGGAGATATTACAGAATGATAATATGTACATTTATGTAATAAGTCCCAGTTAATGCAATGTGTATTCTTTTCTTAGATATTTAGGAAACATGTGTATACCCCATTTCTCAATATTCCTTAAAAAAGACAACATTTTTAATAATATTAGATTTGACATTTGAGAATTATTTTCACTTACAGATTTATTTTTTTACAGTAAAAATAAGATGACTCAGACTTTATACATTGAAGCCTGATATGTTTTGACTTGTATCCTTAGGCTTGTGGGTGGATAAAAAGTCTTACAGCTCAAAAACACCCTAATTGGGCAAAAGTGTTTCTTTCCAGGCAAATTGATCTAGGATTTGAATAATTGGGATAAGAATAGCAGGATTATTCATTGTATCTGAAAGGTCCAAGGTTTTTGAAACTGTCTTGAATTTCAAGATCTATGCAGTCAAGCTTAAATTTAACATATTTTGGTATTTCTTCATTTCCTTTGCTTTCCTTCGAAAGGTACATTCATGAATCTTGCTGTTGGATTAAATCAGTCTCTAAGGATGGCTGGAAAGACGTTGATTTGCAAAGCGTTCAGCTAGATGCGCAAGTCGAACTGCTTTGGATTTCATGGTTTATCGATTCAATGTGTTAATTGCGTGTGAAATAAAACCAAACCCTCCAAGACCAATTAAAAAACATTCTCAGATTTTGGTTGGTGGTTATGAGGGATGTGTCCTGTCCTATTACATTACATTTAGGAAGACACTCTATAACAACTTTTCTACTTAAAGGGAACCTGTCACCAGGAGACCCATTTTTAGCACTCCCCCAGTCCCCACAGATCATAGTACATACACTGCCAAAGTGTTTTTGTATAAAAAATTGGTTTTACAGAAAAAAAATATATGTTATATTGTACCTTTCATTAGCATCTGCTGTGTGACTAGGCAGTTGCCTTTTGGGAGGAGCTGGAAAGGATCAGTTACCCCCCACCCCTGGGAAACTGTGACCTTTTCAAATATATGATCTGAATAACTCCCCTCACTCGGGATTGGCTGTAGAGGAGCGGGGGCGTCGCTAAGCCCAGTGTGTGGGTGTTTTCATATATTGAAAGGTCACATGGAGAAGCTGTTCCCCAAGGGTAGGGGGAAACTGCTCCTTTCCAGCTCCTCCCAAAAGGCACTGCCTAGTCACACAGCAGATGCTATGAAAGGTACAATATAAACATTCTTTTTTTTTGTAAAACCAATTTTATACAAAACACTTTGGCAGTTGTATGTACTATGCTCTGTGGGGACTGAGGGAGTCTAAAAATGGGTCTCCTGGTGACAGGTTCCCTTTAAACAAAGAACCACTGCTAGTGCAATGTTGTGCAAAGCCAGATTTCTGATTTGCGTTTTTTTTTAAATAATCACAAAAAAGTCGCAAAGTCACTTCCCTCCCCTTCTGGCGTATGTGCTGTTATTTTACTTTGCTTCGATTATTTTGTGATTATTTAAAGAAGATCCCAGAACCAACGGCACTTTAATAAATCTGAAAAACAGCTACTGAGCTGCATGTTTTTTGCTAAATCTCCACCTAAATACGGAGGTCGTGAAAACAGGAAAACTGGCGTGTAGGGGACCCTTATTTAAAAAATTTTATATGGCACATTGGTGTTTATCTTAAATTAACCACATAATGACGAGGCCGGAAAAGGCTGTAATCACCAAACATTTTTATCAAATTAATATACCCAACGCGACACAAAATTCTGCACTGAAAGGGGGTGTTCAGGTGTACAGTCAGACTATGCGTCACATTTAACATGCAAAGTCACACACCCCATGTTACAGGTGCACCAAAAAAATGGTGCACTTTGTCGCGGTAGTGCATAGGGCGCCAGATTCATGCAGAACATGCACCAGAAATCATGAATCTGGCGCCTCTGACCACTACACAGGCAAACTGTGCATAGTGCAGTTTGCACTGTTTTAATAAATGTGGGCCATAGTGTTTTTTATAGTGAAGGGGGGGGGGGGATTTCTTACTACTCTTTTTGGGAAATATTAATGTGTGTTTCTTTATATTTATTTGTATTGAATGTGTGTGTATTTTTCTACTTTTTATGTCCATGAGGTCATAAAAGACTCCCGGGGCATATTTACATTGTCTAGTTTACATTGCTAGTTGTTTTTATTTTAAATTTTATTTATTTTTTGTTTGTTTGTTTTTTAAATTTGGGCATATATAAGAATCCTAGCTATATGAGGAAATGACCGCTGTGGGGGGCAGATGTCTGACTGCAGCTGTACTTCCAGCAGCTCAAGTTAACCCTGTTAGACCTCATGACAGTCAGGTCTATAAAGGCTGGTAAACTGTTGCTGACTTTATTCATTGCACTACTACTGCATTATGTAGTGAGGAAAGGAGAAGGCAGAGGAGATAATTAACCACTTCTACCTTCCCTCAGGGGTCTCTGGCTGTACAGGAGCAGCAGAGATTGCAGTGATGTTGAAAGTCATTGGTGCAGTCTTTGGAAATCACAATGCCCGACATCAAAAGACATTGGCCCCCATTTACAGATAGTATTGTGCGTCGGGCAAAGCACAGCCTAGTGTTAGTGACAAACTACTTGTCCACACACAATTGCACATGTCCTTGCTGTACAGTGAATTCACAACTGCAATCTAATAAGGAAAACAAGACACATGGTCATCTACAAAGAAGAACATACATAGATTTAGACACCGAGTTTTGACTGTCAATATGACAAATCTTCTTTTTGTTCTAATCTCCCGTTCTGTCTTCTTAGGGCAGATTGAAATGTCTTCTATAGTTGAATGGATCACTAAATACTTGTTAATAATGTTCTTACCAATAATCTTGTTGTAGGATATGGAGATTGTTCTTAATTGGTAAGATGAGAGTAGAAGGAATAAGAGGGGAATGAATGAAAATGTATTGACAGTCTTCACTGTTTATGGACAGCACATTAAGAATCGTGTGGACCATCTTCCCCCTGAGGAGCTCTGTGAATAACTGAACAGACAGAGCATTCATGCTGCAGGCATAGCCTCTAAATAGAATATTAAGCGCTAGTTTCTACTACAGGAACATTATACAGTATTACAGTAATGATGATGTAAATGGAAACTGGTAAATGAAAAGCATTAGATTTTAATTTTTAATATATAATGTATTTATAATAGTCCATATCTAATTCATTACTATGATATGATATGATATAAAGTTTGTTTCTTCTGTTCCATAGCAATTTTCAGTATTAAAGGGAACCTGTCATCAGAAATTGATCAAATAAAACACTACCATGTATTGCCAAAGAGTCTTTACTGAGAGGATTACTCTGTTTCTCACCCTGATTCCTCTCTATTATCGATGTTCAGATATTAAGCTTTACACATACCAGATCATGTTTCTTTCTTGGCCCTCGTGGTTCCATCATCCAAAAAAAAAATCAATCAATCAAGTGAAATGTAAAAGGTTGCATAAAGTTGGAGAGCCGGAGTGTTTATCACGGAAGTCAATCTTGCCCTGCCTCTGAACGTCTTCTCCCCTGTGATTGACTTCTTGCAATGGACTTCTGGAGATCTCGTTATAGATGTCTCCAGCTGTAGGACCCTCAATTACAGTGAAGGGGGCTTTCTGAGGCAAGGAGAGCATGACTTCAGCTTTCGAGCCTCCGCCTCCATGACTTTATACAACCAATTTACATCTCACTTCAAAGTTGATTTCCTGTATGATGCCACCACACTAGACCATGAAAGAAACATGATCATGAAGGTGTTCAGCTTGACAACATCGTGGTAGTTTGTTAGGCCAGTTTCTTCTAAATGGTTCCCTTTAAAGCTTGTTCACACCGCTGTTGCTGTTGCACTTCTGTTACCAATCCATCCATTTTCTTTCTGTTTTATTTCTGCATAAAACAGGTGAATAAACATGTAGAAATAAAAGGATCAGTATACTCGTGAAAATCATGGATTATATACTGAGAAGAAAAACTTGAGGGTCCCATGGTATGTAGTTGGAATTTTGAAATAATTCCAAATGCAGTGAAATCACTTTGTTTTACAGCCTTCACTGGGCGGTCCAAATGATAGCTCCCCTTTATTCTTTGTGTCAGTACGATCAAGGAGTTATCAAATTTATTTTGTTTTGTTATGCTTTACTAGAAGTAGTATTTCAGTATACATTAGAATCGATCAGAACCCATAGGGTTCACATACCCCAGGGGTTCTAAATATACAGTAAAATAAATACACCTTTTTTATAAAAATCTAAAAGCTCATATCATCCCCTTTTTTCTTTTATTCAAAAAAGCTACTTTTGCAGCATTTTAATACTCAAGATGCTTGAGTATTAAATAAACCTAATTTTAGTGACCATAGCCAGGCAGCTGCTAATAAAGCAAATAAAATTATAGGATGTGTAGAGAGAGGAATAGATTCTCATGATAAAGACATAGTTTTTCCCTTATATAAATTCCTGGTCAGATCACACATGGAATATTGGGTACAGTTTGGGGCACCAGTGTATAAAAAGGACATGGTAGAACTGGAACTGATGCAGAGGAGAACAGCCAAGATTAATAGGGGAATGTGGGGAGTAGAATACAATGACAGATTACAAAATTTGGGATTATTCAGTTTCAACCATTGATGTTGCAGAAAACTGTCTGCTCTCCACAACATCAATGTGCTTCTCATGTGCTGTGTGCAGCTGCCCAGCATATGCAAAATGATGATGTCATTGCCTTCCAAACTATTGTACTAAGAAACAGAGAAAGAAAAGGAGATCTGCTGGGGAAAGTGGAAAGGTAAGTATATAGTGTTTATTATTTTTATACTGCGAAGAGGAGAGAGGGCCCAAATAAGGGGAGAGATTAGAGGGTCCATAATTTGTGGAGGGAGATAGAAAGAGCCACAATATGAGGTGAAGATAAAATGAGGGGCCACAATATAAGGGGTAGATGAGAGGCCACAATATGAGGAGGAGAGGCGACCACAATATGAGGGGAGATGAGAGGGGGGACAATATGAGGGGGAAATGAGAGGGCCATCATATGAGGAAGAATGAGATGGGACCAGATATGTGCAGATGTGTTTTAACTGAAATGCTTGTGCTTGGTAAGTAGCAACATGTTTCGCCACGTTAAAAAAAACACTTGTTGCTACATACTAGACACCAACATTTGGATCTGTATTGGAGGGGGAGTTATTCTGGGTGCACTTGAAATGTGTTTCAAATGCAATCTCATTTGCATCTTGAGAACATGGCCTTATGCTTTTCTCACTATGCTAACTTTGCTCACTATGGGGCACCATTTACTAAGGGTCCGCGGACCGCATTTCCGTTGGGTTTCCTGACTATTTCCGTTTTGCGGCGCATTTAACGGGGGTTTTTGGCACACGCAATCGGATTTTGGCGCAATCGCGTCGACTTTTAAGCGACACAAATCGGGGGCGTGGCCATCAGACAACCCGACTGATTCGGACTAAGCACGGGATTTAATATTCAAATTCTGTTGCAAGACATGCACTCACCGGGAAGCAGAATGTGAACTCCGGCGGACCTGAGTGGGGAAGCGACACATGCAGGATCATCGGGCACACTATTTTGTTGAATTACGGCAGACAACGCACCTCGGGGATCGCGCAGGGACAGGGTAAATAAATGTGCCCCTGTGTGTTTACATGGGGTATTAAAATGCATTGCAAACACAAAGGGAAAACACAAATCTGTGTTTTTACATTATCATTATTTATGCTGTTTTTTGCCGGTTATGTTTGCAGTGTGTTTCAAAAAGCAATGCAAATGCATTGTTTCAGTGTGCCCTAAAAATGTGCATTCAATATTCCCATGTAGCAGTAGTAGTAATCAAGAAGATATCAGTATTATAAATAGCACAGGAGACCCTACTCCATATTTTGCAATGAAGCCAAGGATGGTCAAGCCTGCCTCAGTTAGCTAACAACTGAAGAAAGATGTGAAATATTTCCATCAGCATCTATGCTGTGTGCATGAACCCAAAGAGAATGAAATTACTATAAGTATTAGAATCTGTCCATGCTACTGACAGATGGAGCAAATAAGTAAGTACAGGCGGTCCCCTACTTAAGAACACTCGACTTACATATGAACCCTAGTTACAAACGGACCACTGGATATTGGTAATTTATTGTACTTTAGTCCTAGGCTACACTAAACAGCTTTCACAGTTATCACAGGTGTCTGTAATAAGCTTTATTGTTAATCCTGATTCTTATGACAATCCAACATTTTTAAAATCCAATGGTTACAGAGACCCCAAAAAGTTCTGGCTGGGATTACAATGATAAGATATACGGTTCCAATTCAACTTAAGAACAAACCTACAGACCCTATCTTGTATGTAACCCGGGGACTGCCTGTATACAAGTTGGAAAGATTATCATGGTCACGGAGTAACACATAGATTGAAGTTAGTCAGCTGAGCTCAAAGTGTTAGAAAATGTCTTCTGCACATCTTCCAATTTAAGGTTATGTGGCAATATTTTCACACTTGTAATGTATCTATAGATCACCACTAATAGCAGTCTGTGACATGTCACTTGGATGTATCACCTATTAAACTGGCTTTTCCTAAAAGGACATAAGATACAGATAGCAATGATAATGTGTATTTTCACATATTAGGTCTTTTACCATGTCTTATTGTAAAAGATAAACAATTTAAGGTCATATAATTTTAATATTAAAAGATAAAACAAATTGTTGAGCAACATATACTAATACAGGCAGTCCCCAGGTTACGTACAAGATAAGTGCCATAGGTTTGTTCTGAAGTTGAATTTGTATGTAAGTTGAAACTGTATATTTTATAATTGAAGTTCCAGACAAAGGGGCACATTTATTTACCGGTCCATGTCGCAATCCCCAATCGGGAATGTATGACGATCATGCATTGTGCCGCGATACACGTAGATTGCGCGCCCGATATCCTGCATGTGTCGATCCCCGCTCAGGTCCACCAGAGTTCACCATCTTCTTCCCGATGTATCTTGTGACACAATTTTAAAGTTAAATCCAGCGCTTAGTCAGAATCAGTTGGATCGTCCGACAGCCGCCCGCCCCCGATTTGTGTCACATGAAAGCAGACGCGATTGTGCCGAAATCGGATCGCGTGCGACACAATCCCCTTCTAAATGCGGCGCAAATCAGAAAACTTCGGAATATCCAACGTTTGTGCGGTCCGCGGACCCTTACTAAATGAGCCCCAAAATGTTTTTTTGCATCACTGACCATTTAAATTTCTAATTTCTTTTTTGCTGTAATTGGACCAATAATTATCAATAAAGCTTCATTACAGACACTTTACAGCTGATGATTGCAGCCTGGGACTATAGTAAAGCATTCAGAGACATTCACCAGAGGTCACAGTGGGCCGAGAGGTCCGTTTTTAACTAGGGGTCGTCTGTAAGTCGGGTATCCTTAAGTAGTTGATCACCTGTGCTGCTTCATAGCTACAGTTATGTTGTGAGAAATAAGGGCCTTGGACCCCGGTCTCAGCTCTCTTTTATCCATCTGTTATGTCTATAGAAATGTATTTGTCCCTGTTTTCTACAGATCAAATAGCAGAGCCTCAGTGGGACCCTTTGCAGTGAACTCACATGCCCGCATAAACAATTCAGAAACAAAAACAGTCTGATGTTCCTTAACCCCTTAAGGACGCAGCCATTTTGTAGCTTAAAGGGAACCTGTCACCAGGAGACCCATTTTAGCACTCCCCCAGTCCCCACAGAGCATAGTACATACACTGCCAAAGTGTTTTTGTATAAAAAAATTGGTTTTACAGAAAAAAAGATATGTTATATTGTACCTTTCATTAGCATCTGCTGTGTGACAAGGCAGTTGCCAAATGGGAGCGGCTGGAAAGGAGCAGTTCCCCCCACCCTTGAGGAACATGTGACCTTTTCAAATATATGAAAACACCCATCACTTGGCTTAGCGCCGCCCACTGCTCCTCTACAGCCAATCCCGAGTGAGGGGAGTTATTCATATATTTGAAAAGGTACATATGTTTTGTTGATCACTTTTTATTGCATTTTTAGTGGAAAGTAATAGGTAAAAATCATAATTTTTGGCGGGTTTTTAAATTTTTTTTTTTACGGCGTTCATCATATGGGTACAATAGTTATTTAGTTTTATTCTATGGATTGTTACGGACGCGGTGATACTATATGTGGGGTTTGTGTTATGATTTAGACTTAATCTAGATGTTAGCGGTAGATTACCGCTGACATCCCGCGACCCCCGATGCCGGCTCCTGTGCAGAGCTGAGCGCTATCTTATCTGCTGCAAAACCGTATAATAGACGTTTCAGCTTCTGCACAACATTAAAATACATGCTACTGCAGAACATCAAAATACACACATTTGCTGTTGCAGCACTTCGTAATACAGACCTCATCTGCTGCAGAACCTCACAATACACATATCAGCTGCTGCAGAACCTCATAATACACAATGGAATTGTCAAAAAGTTAATATTTTGAATTGTACTATGCAGATCCACCACATATATGTCATTGATGACCCGCAGTTGCGTTGCCCAGATGTTAACTTTTTGCACCCACATAGCGGTGGGTCTGTGCTACATCGCCCTGCCTGTCAATTAGATTGGTGCCTTTAATTTAATTTTAAAGTAGTATGGACTTGCCAGCATTTAGCAAGTCCGTACTACTGGCGATTTGCCACCTCCATCAGGGGTCCGCAATCTGCTGCCTGAGGGGGATACACCATCTCGCCTCATGGCAGATGCAGCCCTGTGTACAAGCACTTTGCACATGTATTTATGTGCAAAGTACATCAGAATACTGGTGCATCCAGCTTAATAAATGTGACCTGATGAATTATCAAACTAAATAGCTGCTCTGCCAGCAAGTTTTCAGTTATTTCCTTTAGTGATTGCCAGCCAAATCCAGGAGTGTTCGAATACAGAACAGGTGCAAGTCAGTAGTAAATTGTATAAGTGATCAGATAGCTAAAACGCATAGAAAAAATAAAATATTAAAAATAGTTATCATAAATTCTGTAAATGCGTTTGCATGCATTTGCAGAATTTCACTATATTTTAATAAAAAATTCTCTGAATGTTGTACATGTCCCAAGATTAATGAAAAAAGGGGAAGGTAACCAGAAACTGGTAGAACTGCATTTTTTTGGCAATTGTACTGCATTTGAAGTTTTTTCAAGCTTTCCAGTACATTGCATGGGATATTAAATGTTGCTAATAGAAGGAACACTTTGTTCTGCAGATCATGTTTTTAATAACTGCAAAATAAAAACAACTTTTATTAGGTTGGGAGTAAACACAGAAAAGGGCATGGGCTGGACAATGTTAATAGGGCTTTCCAAATTATGCTTTTTTTTTAAAAAAAAAGGTGGTCATCAAGGCAAATACATACCTGAACACATCTGTAGCCCATCACCCATCACCACTTTTCAACCACTTGTCAGTGGATCCAACCACAGAAACCCCACAAAGAAGAATCCTTCCCCATTCAGGTGCTGTGTCATTCTCTCAATCTATATTTGATTTACTGCTTCAATATATCAGTCTCTCCATAATCCCAAACATTTACCATAACTTTAATCTTGAAGTATAAAGCAGAGGCATAGACCCCCTGAAGCGTTTCTATGTATGTGGATAACTACTATGAGGGTTTATACTGTATTAACTCCTGTGCACTGTAATAAAGAATAGCTCTTCCCTCAGGCATAGCACAGGGACAAAGGCAGATGGATCAATACCTTATTTCTATGCCGTGTCCCAAGGGTGATTTTCATGGCCAAGATTAGGATATCACTTTCATGTCGAGTGAGGAGTGAGCCACTAAAGAGGTGGGTGTTACAGCCTGTGTCAGCTTTACACCTCAGATTGCTAATTGATTTTTGCCTTTGCAGAAGATAAAAGGTTTAAAGGAATATTGTCCCTCTTCAGTTGATAGATGTACAGTATTACTAAGGTGTAAATATGAGAAGTGTTTCACACAGGGATTTCATTTGTTCATGTGTGACTAGGGACAATTACCTTAGAAGTACAGTAATATATTATCTCAAAAATAATAATCCATCCAGAATTGCACCAGTCATCCATACATTCTCAAGCCAGTGATGTACAGTTACACCTCTTTCACAATGGCAATTTATTTATCCTTAAAGGGGTATTCCCATTTCAGAAAATAAATGTCATTGTTAGTATAATGAAAAATTATACAATTTTCCAATATACTTTATAAGGCAGATCTATCGTAAGATTCTTAGAACTATGGCAACCAACCAGAGCTCAGCTTTAACTTTCCCACAGCTGTTTATAAAATGAAAGCTGAGCTCTGATTGTTTTCAATGGGCAACTAGAGCAGTTTTACCTTGGTGATAAATACCCCCCTATGTATCAATTCCTCACAGTTTTCTAGATCTCCGCTTGCTGTCCTTCTATAAAAAGTTTCATTGTTTATTTCCAGTGGACAGAAATCTGACCATGGTCACACAGGTGCACAGCTTGTTATAACACCCAGCTCTAAGTGCTCTCTATGATACTAACGAGCCGTGCACCTGTGTGACCATGGTCAGATTTTTCTCCACTGGAAGTAAACATGCAGGCCTTCTCTAAAAGGACAGCAAGCACAGACCTAACAAGAAATGTGAGGCATTGATATAGAAAGTATATTGGAAAATTGTATAATTATTCATAATACAAACAATAACCTGAATTTGCCAAACTGGGAATACCCCTATAAACCTTACCTTTAGGGCTTGTTTAATAAAGTTTGCAGTCCATGTGGTGTCCTTGCTGTACCCACACGTCCCCTACACGTCTCTCCATGACATGTAATCACAAAGTGCAAGAAATTGTGATTATTTCAGTGCTTCTACACCAGCAAACTGCCATAGAAGCACTGATTAATCTTTCCCAATGTGTTCAACACTATAACTAACTATAATATTTTGCCAGTTTCTGTGGACTCTGTATTATAATAACTTAGTTTTGGGATGTTATTTAGAGCTGTAGTGCATTGTCAATTTGTAACTTGTTTTGAATACATTTAGACTGTGTGACAGTATTTTTGAGTGCTGTTTTAAACATTTTAAAGTGAACCTGTCAGCTGTAATTGACCATATAAACTGGTTGTATAAAGTCATGGAGTTTAGCACTGAAGTCAAGCTCTCCCTACCTTAGAATGCCTGCTCTGATGTGATTTATGTCATTTAGCAGGTTTCAAGAAGGCAGAACGCTGGCTAGTGATGTCAATTACAGTGAAGGGGTATTCCTAGGTGAAGAGAACTTGACTTCAGTGCTAAACTCTCCATCTCCTTATCTTTATACAACTAATTCACATCTCACTTCTGGGCTGCCTTTTCAGATGATAACGCGACACTTTATCATGAAAGAAGGTGTTAATCTGCTTGACAACATACTGCTAGGGGTTTGTTAGGTCAATTTGAGTTCACAACTCAAAATAAGGTCAAATCTCCATCATAACAAGGATATGTTTTTCCTATTACCTACCCGTATTCTATTTTTACTATTTTGTTTCCTCTACTCAAATGGTTAAGTCGTCTTCTGCCCTATTCATCTAACTGTCCATAAAGGAACTATAGATAAAGACTATAGATAAAACATGGTTTTCAAACTAATTTACTCTACGGTTTGTGGAAGTTGAATCCATAGAATTATAACTTGTAGTAGATGCAGCTCTAGCAGCCTCTAGTGGAATAAGACTGGAAGTACCATATTATTATTTTAGAGATGATAGCCCATATACATCATTGTGTCTGCAACTGTTTTTGTCTGTTTGCATGAAAAAAATGTCTTTGGAGCTTGGACATGAATTTATTATGGGACACATTTACTTACCCGTCCCGTTGATGCTGCCGATCCGGAATGTCCGACAACGATTTGGAGCTGCCGCGATTCACTAAGATCCTGCGTCCAATGTGTCGCTTCCCCCCGCTGAGGTCCGCTGGAGTTCACCATCTTCTTCTCGGTGTATGTGCTGATCTTGCGACACAATTTCATTTTTAAATTCTGCGATTCTACGTGCACGCCCCCCGATTTGTATTGCATGAAAGCCGGCGCTGATGCGCCACAATCCAATCGCGTGCGCCAAAAACCCAAGGTAATTAAGGGCAGAATGAAAAAATTATTAATGTGCCCCTATGACACTTTTTAAAACTGTGCACCTAAAGGGCTCTGTTCCTAGTTTGCACCATATTTATTACTGTGCGTCGTCACAATTTTGTTTTAACAGCATGAAACAAAGAGCACCAAGAAAAAAAAAGATTTTTCTATGTGCACATCCTGAAAACAGACCAGATTAACCAAGAGCCTGATGTGACATAAAGGAGCAGATTTATCAAGCTGTCTGAAAGTCAGAATATTTCTAGTTTCCCATGGCAACCAATTACAGCTCAGCTTTCTTTTTACTAGTGCTCATGAATATTTTAAAGGGGAGCTGTGATTGGTTTTCATGGGCAACTAATAATATTCTGACTATTCAGACAGCTTGTTAAATCTGCCCCAATGTGGCGCAAAGTGCATATGAATGAGGAAAACTGCACAAAGGCAGATTGCACTAGTTTTCATATATCTTGGCCAATATATCAATACTGTGGCACACATTTAGAGAACTACAGAAAATTCTCCAGTAGCACTGCAGTATATAGTAGGAGTAACACTTTTAACCCGATTATATTGGGTTAAAGGGGGCGTGGTGAGCCAGTAAGGGCCAGGGTTAAGTGAGCCATCGGCTTACTGCAGGGAGCCGAATCATGTCGTTCACATAAAAGAGCCGGCTCTTAGAGTCGGCTCGTTCACGAACGTCACATCACTATGTGGAGCAGAGAAAGAATGCATGAGGAGACACGGCCACACAGAGGCTGCAGCGATACCTCCACAGGACCCACCATACTCTGCTGGCAGGGAGCCAGGTAATGAATATCAAACTATTATAATCTACTGAAATGATTTAGAATGCTGACAAAAGCAATTTTTAAATCAGCATAGCATAGGCTATTGGAACCAGATCACATCCCTGGTAACAGGGTCACTTTAAAAGGAAAGAAAAACATATACAACACAAAAAGGCAAACATAATGTGACTCTTAGAATAAATAAGTGGGATATTACATAGAACTATATTAAAAGTTTATAAATAAAAAAATATTATACATAAATAGGGGGCTTAACCATAGCAGACTTCTAAATGGGAACCCCTACTCTCTCAGAAAATATACATATTTGTTTACTCACACATTTATACACTTTTACACACACGCACACACACATTTATGCACTGATGTATACATTTATACACTTACACAGATCTGTCCCAGTAGCTGTTGACCACATGGGGGAAGTATACAGCAAGAATTGTCCCCTCCCTCTCCCCCAACATTGTTTATCTGCAGATTAAGAAGTGTCCACACCTCTATTGTGGCGCACAAGACCCTTTTGTGGTGCAGCTGTGGTAGCTTCCATGAGACACAAATTTGGGGGATTTTCAGCACTGTAGGACCAAACTCCATATGTAACATGCAAATTGTGTTGCACGCCCTATGGTAAAGCAGCACCACCAACAAGTTGGTGAACTCTGTCGGGCCAGTACTGGGAAGTGACAGATTCATGATTTCTGATGTATGTTTTAAATGAATGTGTCGAACCCAGCACTATACACAGGAAGAGGAGTTTTAGTGAAGTTTCGGACTTTGTGAGTAAATGTGCCCCATCATGCTGTACAATGTGCGGCATAATATGTATAGGATTAGTGTGTCATGCCAGTTAGACTACTGTTGGACTACTGAGTTAGACTACGTATATACGTGCGTCCCCCATAGACGGCAATGGCCACATGCGCCCAACGGGACATGTCCTATCTTTCTCCGTAGTACGGCGCCGTGCGCTATATGTTCCTATGGAGAGAGGCGGAGGGGTGAGCTGCGCTCACCTTCTCTTCCTCTTCCCGCGCGCTGCCGTTGCCCGCCGTGCTACGGTACGGCGGGCAACGGCAGTGTGAATGTAGCCTTATTCAAAGTTTTAAGATATGCTTCATGGTAACATTCCTAAATAATTCAGATGTCAAAAATGTAATAAAAAAAAAGAAGTGGTGAGATTTATCAATCTACGTGCATCAAAATTCTACCCTTTCTTTGTTTACTGAGGCCAGCGTTACAGTGTGTCATGACTGGAGTCACTGCAGAGCGCTCTCACTAAATTGTTCATGGACAGATAAGATCACATGACCCTCCATCTGCGGCCATTTTATAGTCAGGAATGTCTGTCTGATACACAAGACAGGAGACTTCAATATACAGATCAGTAAAGTGCTACAGAATTTTTAATATATGTATATTGGTAAATTACCCAATAGCCTGCCCCCAAAATTAAACATGAATTACAAAATGCATGAAGTTAAATGGCCAACCCGTTTAAGTAGTTGGAACAATTCCGCACATTAGAAGAAATCCACTGGTTGTCTTTTTTAACACATAAGTCTAAAAAGAATGTCAAAATTTGAACATTAATTGTATGTTTGGCCATTTGTTATTATACACATCAACTGGACAAGACGTCCTAACTTTTTCCACTGATTTAATTAACCAGCATGATTTCACAGCCCACACGCTCCAACAAGCAATAAATCAGAAAAAATGTACCCCAAAGGTGAGGTCAGCTGAGTGGGCAACATAACATACGACAACTGCTTAATAAGGATGTTCTCTGCCATGGAATTATCACTGTTGTGATGGTTTTCATCCTTTTTCTCTAAGAAACAATGTTTGCCTTATGAATCATAAGATTTGCAACTGAAATCTAACATCCCTACAAGTTCTACAGTAAATATTTCCATTACACTAAAGTATAAAAAAAAGAGTTTAAGTATAGAACTTATAACAGAGAACTACAAATTAGTACTGAAGACATTTCTAAATGTACTTATTTAGTAAATGTCACCTACAGGAAGGAAGAATATAGGCTTCCATTTTAAACAACAAAGATCCCTATTTTTGCATATTCCAGTACAGTAATATTTAAAAATCCCGTTCAGAAGGAGGAGATGTGTGTATGTGTATGTGTGTCGGGGGGAGGTGGGAAGTTAAGGATCTTTTTGGCTCATTCAGACATCAGCTTTCTTTCTCAGTATGCTATCTGTTTTTTCTGTGGTAACCGCTTTTAGTCTATGGGGGAGATTTACCAGGTTGAAGCGGGCTGTTGCTGATGGTGGGGTTTGGATGTTTGCAGGGCTCCTGCGCCATGCCTGCGAACTACCTATAGCCTGCACCAGTGACTGGCACAAGCTATTGCACAATTTTGTGCCAGGTAATAGTAAGGCATAAGGAGGCTGGATCCCTCTAAAATATGTGGAGCGGTGGGGTTTAATCATGCGCCAGGGTATGATATGTCCTTATTCTCATTTACATCTTTTCCCATCATTTGAAATAGAAGTGAAAGGCTCAGAAAAAAAATTACGTTTACGTGCCATCTAATTTTTAAACCAATAGCAATAAAAGAAAAAGAGGAAGCATATGCTAACAATAACTGAATTGATTCATTTTTATTCATAATAGTGACTAAAAACATTTAAAAGTGCAACTGATGTGCACATAAAAGAGTCCCTTCTCTCCCTTAAATACATGTCGGGAACATGAACAGAAAAACATTTACCGGTAATATATCCATGTACCAATAACATACACAATGGAAATAAAAGTATATTTTAAAAAAATATATGAGGAACAACGAAGTGTTAAAAAATCTATCTGTAATAATTAAAGCCAATCTCTAAAAATAGTAGACAACATATCATCAAGAAAACAAATTGCCATTAACTAGTTAAGTTGCATGTCACCTACACAAATGTTAGCTGGTCAACACATCAGGGGAAGAGGTAAAAGTATACCAAAAAAAATGTGCTGAAAACCCAAACTCGGCTTATACTCGAGTAAAAAAATATAGGTTTTACAGGTTTTTGTGGTAAAATTAGGGCCTCGGTTTATTACTTGGGTCGGCTTATGCTCGAGTATATACATGTATTTATAAATTTAATTGGGGAGAACAGGCCTTAAATATAATGAGAGCAGGGTTTTTAAAAGATAAATAATTATATTCATTAGGGGGTGCTATATATTTACATGGTCAGGGGAGGACTGTATAAAATCATGTAACATAATAACACGGGGGGATATATTAGTTATAGGATAGAATAGATCACTTTGCATCATGTAAACCAAATGTTGGGGGGTCTGTATTAATAAATTACGGGTGTTGTATATTGATTGGTGCTGTACCTGCTATAATTCCAGTAGAATATTATATATATATATATATATGAAGGGAGTTTTATATGTGGGGAGGAGTGAGGTCAGTGTGTGGTGAGGGTATATATTATTTGCGAGGAACATTGTTGTTATCCAGGAGACTTCCATACTGTAGTGACTGTGGTATTTTTAGGGACGCCGGAAGAGAGTGCTGCACGGAGCGAAGCTATCTGGCCTGTTGAACTCATCAGTGAAACGTCATGGATTGGAGAACCTGGAATAAAGTCTCCTGATGGAAGATATTCATATATAAGGTCCTAATCCCACTAATGACTCTCAGGACCTGGTCAGTCACACACAGTGTCAGTTAGCCGTTTGTGGGATGTTAATGTTAGTAAAGTTTTCAGCATTTACTGAACAGGGACGCGGGCAATGGAACAAGGGGGGGGGGGGCAGCATTTTAATATTCAATCGGCCCTGATATGGGGGGCTGTATTATAAGACTATGGGGGGGCTGTTATAGAAGAAGGATATGGGGGGGTTGTGGTATATAAAGACTAAGGTGTTGAGTGCTTATAGATAAAGGACTATGGCTATATAACTGCTATGACTGCTATGGGGGGCTGTACATATGAAGACTATGGGGGCGCTTCACATATATATGACGGCTATTGGGGCTATGTTTACATAAAGGCTATGACTGCTGTGTATATATGAAGGCTATGAGTAAGTTATAAGTATAATGAGTATAAGTAATAAGTAATAAAAAAGTTTACATGACATTTCAGAAGTTATAACAAAGGCATGTTTCACGATGACATATTATCATTCCCATCAATATAAAAAAGTAAGAGGAGAGTCAAAAACACTTTGAGGTAGAATATGAAGATTTTGCTCCAAAAAACAGATTTCTAAGTCTGGTATCTCTACTAGAGTGCTTGGCATTTCTGGCCGGAAAGGTGAGTCAGTGGGCCGGCCCTGTTTGAAGTTCTGTCTGGATGCGCAGGCGTTCTGGATAAGTTAAAACCATAGTAAGGTGGTGTATAATTCAGAATAAGGTCTATCTGTTCAGTAAGGGCACTTACTCACTTTCTCCCACCCTTTTAGAATGTTGTCAGTGATTTAAATGACTGTGGTATTTTTAGTGGCACAGTGTAGAGATGTGCTGCATGGAGCTAATTCAACAGTGATTAGTCACGATGTGCTGCTACCTTTATACTGGTAGATTGCTTTATACTGGGGGTAGAGGGCTTCAGTGTGCAGGCTACCTATATATTGTTGAGTGGGGCTGCAGTATGCTGGCTGCCTATATACTGGGGGGAAGGGAAGCTGCAATGTTTCATAGTTTCATAGTTTATACGGTTGAAAAAAGACACTTGTCCATCAAGTTCAACCAAGGAAGGGTAGGGATTGGATGAGGAAGAGATTTAGGGGAAACAATTCTATATAACAAAACAATCAATGTTATTTAGGTGTAAAAAGGCATCTAGACCCTTCTTGAAGCTCTAAATGTGATGGCAACCCATATACTGTTGACTGTAGTGTGATGGCTAAATATATACTACTGGGGGAGCTGCAGTGTGCTGGCTACCTATATACTGTTGGGGGGCTGCAGTGTGATGGCTACCTATATACTGTTTGAGGGCTGTAGTGTGCTGGCTACCTATGTACTGTTGGGGGGCTGCAGTGTGCTGGCTACCTATATACTGTTGGGGGGCTGCAGTGTGCTGGCTATCTATATACTGTTGGAAGGGCTTCAGTGTGCTGGTTACCTATATACTGTGGGGGAAGATGCATTGTGCTGGAAACCTATATACTGCTGGGGGGCTGCAGTGTGATGGCTACCAATATATTTTTGGGGGGCTGCAGTGTGCTGGCTACCTATATACTATTGGGGGCTGCAGTGTGCTGGCTACCTCTATACTGTTGGGGGACTGCAGTTTGCTGGCTACTTATATACTATTGGGGTGGCTTCAGTGTGCTGGCTACCTATATACTGTTGGGGGGGCTGCAGTGTGATGGCTACCTATATACTGTTGGGAGGCTGTAGTGTTCTGGCTACCTATATACTGTTGGGGGGCTTTATACTAACAATTGTGACGCTTTGTAAATATTTTAATATCCTGGGGGTGGGGGGGGTCGATTGTTTTGAGATTCACCATATACAACAAATTGTTCATATTTTTTTTGTGTGTATGTTTTTACTTTATATATCCCCTATGAAATCATAAAAGACTCCCGGGGAACATTTTCATTTTTTTGTTTTTAATTTTGAAAAAATGTATTCAATGTAAATGGGGCATCTATAAGAGCCCCAGTTACAGGATAAAACGACCTGTAACTGCTGATGTTGATCAGTGCTGTACTGGGTCTGATCAGACTCAGCAGCTCTGATTATCCCATTTAGACCCGGCAGTCACATGCATCTCTTCAGCGTGATGCTGTGTGGAATGGAGAAAGCAGAAGTGGGAATAAACCAATCCTGCCTTCTCCCAAGGGTCTTCCCGAGACCTGGTCCTGCTACCGTGCTAGTCTGCAAAACATCTAAAGTCAGAGGGTTAGGCTTTATGTGTGCTTTGGCCATGTGCTAGCCGCATATCTATCAGCTAATTTATGGCCTATTGACTTCTATTGTGCACATTTTGCACACTAATGGTGCGGCACATACACCATGATGCACCATGCTCCACCACACTGTGAACTTGCTGCGTCGAAAAAAAGAAAAAAAAATAGGGCAGTTCCTAATCCTACCTGTGTTTATGCTATCGACAACCATTTCCTATGGACATCAACAGGGTGATAAGGGCAATGTCAGATGGGCCACAAGCGGCAGATCATACTCACTTGCTGGAAGCTCACAAAATGCAGGCATGTGCATGAGACCAGGGGTGTCAGGGAGATGCAGGGCCCCATACCAAACAGACTTTAAAGGGGTCAGTACTTCGTCAAGGACCACCCGCAACGCAATGATGCATGTTCCAATACGCTGTACAATGTTGGATAGTAGAATAAAAATGTTAATCCGGTAACTATCAAGTAAAATAATTTTTTTTTCGCCTTCAATGTATGTTCCAATTACCATCAATATTAACCCTCAACCATCCGCAGACAAACATCAGTAGACAATAATGTAAACTACACTTCTAGGTATGGCACTTTTAAGAAGCTTCATATTGCCATAGCTATAAACCATTGGTATATCAAACTTTCCCCACATATAAGCTGTGTTTTTAAACAGATTTGCGGTTTTCCCTTGTAACACCATCAGATTGCTGTAAATTGATTCTATACACTTGGGAATCTACCGCAGAAGCAATGAGTATAAGCGATGTGCCAGGGTGAATGGTGGTATTTAGAGACCTCTGCTTAAACTTGCAACAAAAAGCTAATTATGCCTTGCGAGGAAGCAGACAGGGAGTTTAGCTTGCACAAACTGCTGGGATCCTATAGGTCATGAATTACATGGGTATGACGCACACAAGTGAGCAGAAGCTACACAGCTCCCAGCTAGTCCGCTTTCATCAGATTGGCATTGCCTGTCCAGGAACTAAGGGGCACCGGGGATCTAAAGTCTTACCCTCCAGTCATTGCTTATATACCTATCTTATTACTGTAGACTAAGGAAAATATGTGCAAATGGCCGAAAAGATGTACACAAGAGAAAACAAAGTCAGTTTAGAAAGCCTCTGGCTTATTTGTCATTCTTTTCCTCTTGTGGCATGATCCTTTTAATAATACATCCATCACTCCATGCCACTGCCGTCTTAGCCTCCCCCAGCAGCTATGTTCCTCAAAGTTTCATCTAAATTCATCCACTATGTCTTCTTTTAAATCTCAGATCAAGTCTTCCTCTTCACATATAAATTCTTCTTTTTTTTCAACATTGGCTATGACTAAGGCATTGAAGTAAACCTGCAATCAAGCCCATCTTGATATATGCTGGTATATTCTTATCCAAAGGGTAAATCTTCCAATCTGCAACTCGACTGTTCATTTATCTGGATGTCTACGAAGGTTTGTGGGCTAAATTCCTCCAATAAATCAAATAATCTGAAGACAAATTAGAGGCATCTGAATATAACATAATATATGGACCTAGGCAGATATTTGTTTGTGATATCTATTATGAAATAAAAGTAAAAAGTAGCAGCACAATGTCAGTAAAGTGACTACATGAACTAGGAATAGAAACAGAATACCTAAAGTGTTCTGTCTGGATAGCTATGATCCACAAGCCACATGTGCACTTACAAAGGGTCCACAGGAAAAAGAATATAAATACAGAAATGCTCCAGATCTACTTAGTATATTAATATACATATACAAAGTAAAATAAAACCTCAAACTGCTCCCTCTAGACTGCGTGTTAAGAAAAACACAATCCCACACAAGAGGCTGGAGTGGTATACAATGTAAAAATAACTTCTTATAGACTTGAGCAGTGATGGCGAACCTTTTAGTGACGGAGTGCCCAAACTGCAACCCCAACCCCCCTCATTTATCGCGAGGTGCCAACCAAAAATTAATGCAGTAACTTATTGCTCCATGTTCTTCAGCAACGTTTAATCATACTGGCCTCCTGAGGACAGCAGTACAGTAGAAGTAAACTGTTTCTAGGCATTATATGACTAGTAATCTACAGCTTCTATCTGTAATGTGCTGTTGTATCAGAGCCCCCGGGTAGAGATCTAGCAGCTGTGACTCACTGCTCCCTCCTCATGAGCTTCCATGTAATGTGACATCTCAGTGAGTTTCAGTCCAGCTTGTCAAAAACAATGACAAAAAAAAAGAAACACCCAGATCACCAGTCCATATGATCAAGGTCATGATCCCTTAATGTCCAGGCCTGAATGGTTTAAATGGAAAGTCCCAGCAGGCCCCTGTGGCAGAGATAAACACTGTTTAAAGCCTATGGTGATTACAGCCCGGGGCTCCAGAGAAGAGCTCTGGAGCTCCCTCATTACATAATTCTGCACGCCTATTGCGTGCGCAAGCTGCTTCTCATAAAGGGGACTGAGACAGAGTCGGTTCATACTCAAGCATAATTGTGTGACAATTTATTTTCTCATGTATTGGCTTAAAGGGGTATTCTCGTCTGGGCATTCACATTCAGTTTCACTAATCTTCCATATATAAACATTTCTGCAATTGGATGTTATTAAAAAAATGTTCCTGTGTGAAGATAATTTCTCATAAATGTTGCCATGTTGTCCCTTAGAAACGAGATAGCTTCCTTGGATACGACCACCTCACATTTTGGCAGCAGCGGCCAGGCATGCTGTATTGAGTCCTGCCTGACCTCCTGGATTCAGCGTTCATTACCACAGGACGGCTGTGGGACATGTAGTAACTCCCGGACATTTCATATACAAAACCTTTTTGTTTATTTGTGCAATTTCTCAGGCAGAGGTGTTCGTATCCGAGGAAGCTATCTCGTTTCTAAGGGACCATATGACTACTTTTATGAGAAATTATCTTCACACAGGAACATTTTTTTTAATAACATCTAATTGAAGAAATGTTTATATATGGCAGATTTATCATGCTGAATGTGAATGCCCAGACGAGAATACCCCTTTAAGGGCCATAACTGCTTTTTTGTGCACCACTTTAAACATTTTTTGTGACATAGTGGGCTAAATGAAAATTAACAAATGTTATGTGTGTGTGTTTTTTTACCTTATATGTCTCCTATCGGGTCATAAATGATCCCTGGGTGACATTTTTACAGGTTTTTTTTAATTTTTACATTTAGTTTTTTCCTTTCAAGTTTTCCCACTGTAACTGGGGCATCTATAAGAGCCCCATTTACAAGTGAACAACAACAACAACCCCCTATTGTGGCAAATGTTTGGGGCAGGGCTTTACTGGGTCTGATTAGACCCTGCAGCTCTGCTTAACTCTTTATGACCCAGCAATCATATGGCAATGTCGACTTGATTCACTGCATGATGTTATTTTATGCAGTGAAGAAAGGAGAAGGCAGAAGTAGTAATTAACCAGTTTCTGCCTCCCCTCCAGGGTCTCTGGGCTTGCCTGACAGCTGAAGACACAGGGCCGGCACCAGCACTGAAAATACCTGGGCAAGTCCGGGGGCCCAGAGCTGCTGGGGGGGCCCACATGAGACTGTACATAAGAAATCCATGGGGGCGAGGGGGGCTGTATCTAATGAATCTATAGGGCATGAGGTGGGCTTATATAAAATAACCATGAGGGGGCTGTGTATAAAATAACCATGAGGGGGGTGTTTAGTATGATAAACTAGGGACTATTTCAGGGAAAAGGAGACTGTTTGAGTTTCAAAATTTTTAATGCTGCCACATGAGTTTACTGCAAAGGAGCCAACTGAGACTGAGACCTGGAGAAGCTGCAGCGCTGTCAACGTCAAAAGACAGTGGGAGATCAGGATCAAACTAATTATTGAAACTATGTTGATCGCTGGAAGCTAAAAGCCAGCGCAGCTGCACCACAATCTGATTGCGTGAGACACAATCCCAGCACAAACCCCTGTTAAATACCTGTCAAAGTGGTGGATCAAGGCGCGTTATTGAAACATTTTTAAGAAGAGAAGAAGCATATGAGAAGCTAAGTAGGTGGAGAAGGATGCACTTTTTGTCACTTGTATTGACCAATGTAAAGTTGTCAGATTTTTTTTACAGAAACAGTGCCTCTAATATCCATAGGCATTTTCTGGTGTTGGAGAAAAATCTCCTTACTCAGATGTGATGTTGGGTCCAAATTATTGTATAGTACGAGCTGCTCGGTGAATCACTCAGACCTTCATATGTTTGAGAGAATTCCAATTTATTTAGGTAGCAGACAGTTTTTACAGGTTCTTGGGTCAAAGGAACCTACTGAGCATGTCCACATTCCAATAGCCATCAAAAGGAGCTATCGGTGTAAAATGATCTGTGTACACGGAGGGATGGTACTTGAGTATAGTAAAACACATGGTATTTGAACACAATAGAGAATGGATTCTATTCCTTCACAATTCCTCCCTTTTGTGAATAATTTCAGGTACTGCTCAGGTGGTACATTGACATATGCTAGTCACACATCCAGGACTTATCTGACCACTTCACCTGCTTCCCTCCTGAGCATCCTGAACATTACATCACAACACAATTCATGTAAATCCTCTGTAAAGGGTAGAATCTCTACGTCCTATTAGTCTATATCCTTATACATGTCACCCTACCAACCCCTGAGTACTACTAGACATAGTACAGCACACACACTGTCACAGCTTTCTTTTGCATAGCCCATGAAAGACATTATGATCACAATCTTTCTTAGTGATGCTGCAAGTGGTAAGAGTAACAATATCCATAGCATCAGGATACACAGATTCATATTCTGTAGTCTCTGAGTACTGCGCTCTTCTTCAGCTGTCGCAGTCTCCTTGTAGTTTCTATACGTGGATATGTCACAGGTACTTGGGATGACCCTTCGAAAGACTTTTCAGGTGTCACATCAGGACCATCTCATCACCTGGGTGCAGGTCCTGTGCTCTAGCTACTTTAGGTTCTGGAACTGAAACAGATACTTGGTTATGCACCTAAGAAAAAATGTATCTGCAGGTTTTGGACATCCCACCAATTCTCTATGACACCTCTGAACAACCTTAGGGAAGTATATGTTCATCCATGGGGCAATTCTAAAAACAACCTCAGTAGGTGAAAAGCCTATTTAGTCCCTAGTGCTGTCATCAACTATATTACTGCCCCAATAGGGATTTTTACTAACAATAGGGATTTTTTTGACTAACATATTCCTCGATCCCTGGCTGTGGTCTTTACAGTTGCTTTAGTTACAGGATAGGGTTCAGATTACCCAGAAAAGAGGTCCACACACACAAGCACATGTTCATAGCTACCTACCTTTGGTAGCTGTACTTAGCCAATCTACAACCTCTGGAAGGGGTAAAGGGGCTTCGGAGTGTATATATGAGGGTTTTCACTACTCTCCCTACATTGTACTAAGCATATATAAACATACTTGTGTAAATGGACAGTAGAAAAAGTGAATCCAAGTGATACTCAATACTTATCCACCACAGAGCATATAGAGTCTTAGCCTGGTGTCTCACCCTGTGGGTGCACTGAACCATCATAGGGTAAAGGGCCCTTGGCCGACATTGCTTGTCACCTATTTGCCATAGTCCACCCTCCATCCATGGGGTCCCAGTTTTACTCCAGTCTTGCTTCCTCACCTGTGAAGCCGGTTTCTATAAGGATAGGAGTATAGATAACCCTACTGGGCCAGCGATCCAGGCTCCTTTCCCCTAGGCTTTCTAGTAACCAGTATGGTCACTTCATGTGTTAGAGCTTTATAGGTTTTACCTTCTAGGATTTACCTTTATTGTAACACTAAGGCCTCTATCAGCTATTTCAAAGTCTCATAGTTGTTGATGAACTTACTAGATCACGTCAGGATTCACAAGGAATCCCAAAAGACTCACATTCTTACCCTCTGCCACTTTACACCCCTCCATCAGTGCCTTCACCTCCGCCTCCTGTACAGACAGGTAGGTTAGGAGTGGTTCTGCTTTTGTTGCCTCATGTTGTGTGACCACTGCACATCTGATGTAGAATTAACCTCATTCCTGGTTTCTAAAGCCATCTACAAAAAACTCAAAATGCTGATTAATGATATATTCAGTTTTGACATATTAAAAGGTAACTGGTTCATTTATCATAAATTAATATAACATTTTAAATACAACCTGTCTACCTCATGTCTCCCCCCTTTGAATCTAGTGAAAGAAGTGGAGCTGGATTCAATGTAATACAGCATAAAGAGGGCACATTATAACCGAGGTTTCTAGTCATGAAGAGGTGAAATAGTAACAGGATAATCCAAAACTACTACAGACACAGGCAGCAGTAGGATACAAAACCAAGAAGGATCCAGGTTGTCATGTGACACACGATCAACAGAGTTTCCGGCCTGTTTCCTCTCCTCTGTGAGGTGCTTGGCTTAAACTTAAATGAGAACAATAGAAAATGAGCAATATACTCCAGAAAAACACAGTATTGGGACCAATGCCGATGTAGCAATGCTGTATAATAGGAGACATACAGCATACAAATACTTTAGACCTTATTATAACCTATACAGTCATACTGGGGGCACATGTTGGGGGCACATACTGGGGGACAGTGTTACTGAGCAGAAGCATCACTAGAGCCAGTGACGTAGGAGGCTTCTAGGAGTGTTATAACTTCTGCCTAAAAAGCTCCTAATAATAATCTCAGTCATAGCTGCTGAATAGGACTAATAGTGTGGGATCATAGGGAGGTTTTACTCCTGGTTAAAACATTACAATTACAGAAGTTGCAGCGAATCAATCCCAAAATCTGCTTAGGGCCGTCAAGGTTATCAGTCCTCAGTAATGAACACACATTCTCATTGTTCCTTTCTTCTCTTAACATTCCATCACTTGTCCCCCCCCCCCCTGTATTCACTAAGACAAGGGGGGGGGGCAGCCCCCTCCTTCTCCCTGTGGTGTCTGTAGTACTATGTGTCCCAGCATACCAGGAGAACAAAGAAGGAATCTAACACACCATTGTAACATCTAAGTTCACTCCATCATCCTACACAAATTGCAAAAACTTTTGACCACACCCTTTAAACGTTAGGTGTATTTATAAAGTTTTACACTACATTTCTGATGTTATTAAACATACATCACAAGATTTCTCAGGTCCAAGCCTGCAATGAACAATGTCCACAATTGTGTGCTGGGCTTTCCTCACATCTGATAACTCTGATGAAATACCACTAGCACTATACATGTATATAGACAAAACACATATTTATATCTTTGCCATAATCTGCAGGACTGTATAATGGAATAAACCTCATAGAACATCTACAGTATCTGGCAAGGCTCAAGGCATCCAATAGGGACTGCACAACCATCCAGGAGTTCTCCCCACAGAAGACCAAAATCCGTAACAAATATGTTACTACCCGGGTTTTTGGACTTTGAAGTTCTGAGAGGTGACTCCTAGATAAGAAGGCACAGTCTCACACATTTATTCCCTGGGTACTATATCTTAGTTGTCCTCTAAAATTACAGCAATAGCCAAATACAACTAAATACAGCTGAGCGGGCTGTGGGTGCAAATCCAAAGATCTTTAGGCAATACATAATTCTCCATACCACTGGTCTACTAAAGTATATCAAAGTGAGATGCCCCCTACAGGAGAAACATCTGAAGACTATGTCTTTGTTCTTTTTTGGAGCCCGCACTTTTCCTAACCTAGCCATGACCGGATATATTCCAGTCTGGGGGTTGGGTCTAGGTGCCACACTGCTCATGTCTCCCACCAGTCTGTTTCTTTGTTTCCATACATCAATTCATCCACCATTTTAGGGTGGAGGTAGAACTTTTCCTGAATGTTGTCTTTGTCTTTTGTCTGTCCAACATTTTTGTCCGTCATCGTCATAACACTCATACAACACACAATTTCCTATGGCTGTTTCTTTATAACCTCCTCTGGTCACTTCCGCTGTAACCTTTCTTTCTATCCCCTTGCACATTTATTGATAATCATTATCATGCAGCAGCCTTTCGTTCCTTTAAGAACTCTTACATTTACATAACATACAAAACACCACTTCTGTGGATGTACTGTCTTTTCACATTCTCTGGCACAATTCCTTTTAACAGGCCTCCTTTTCCCTCTCATACTCTATTCTTCACTTCACGATCTGTGCTACTTGGTTTCTCAACTCCGAATTCCTTCATTACATCCCGACCTAGCCATTTGTCACCATAACTTGTCTATTCATATTGGTCCAGTCCGGCACACCATCTCAGCAGTTCCACTCCCGCACTCTCCTTATGGAGAAGCACAGTGTTTGTAATGCTGCCAAATGGGATGGGTTACTCATTTTGCTTTCCATCACTAAACACCGGGGGCCCTTCAAGAAAGACCGAAGCCCGTCATCAAGCACATCCGAACCACAATCAGATAATCAACAAAAAAATGTATAAGCTCTGACTGTCAAACCCAGCTTTTTCCCTTCTGCTCCGCAAGCAGAAATGACATTACAACAACAACTATGCAGCGATAGCAATGGCAGGAACCGATCTTTGGCGTGTATGGGTAGCATGACGTACTCTAGCATGTTACTTTCTTAAAACAAAAACCATGTAAGTACCGTAGCATCAAAAAACACGCGATCTAAAAAACGGTGCAAAACTCAAACATAAACAGATTAACTAACACACATCCAAAAGGGAATTGATTTAACTAACACTCCGCTGGTAACTGACAAGATGGAAAGCGAGTACCCCCAGAAAAATGTCTGCCAAGGGACCAAGCTCGTGCAAACCGAAAAAAAAGAAGGATAAGGAAATGGACGTGGGCGATGTTACGCTCTGAAAGACAAAAATGGGTCAAAAGGCAGGGAAACATATCAAAAATATAAAATAAGAGTGGGGAGTGTAGAGTGCCGACTTGGGCAAGTACTACCGAGTGAAGAAACACAAGGGAGCAAAAGGACGAGGGGAAGAGACTTCGGAGGAGAAAAGAGGATGCGGGGGCGAAAATGGGGGAAAGAACAGATCGGGGAAGTCTTAGCCCGCCTAAACTCGAAATGGCTTAGCCAACATAATCCTTTCACTCTAGTCTATATACCTCTCTAGTGACCACACAGCTCATATCATACGCTGCTTGTCCCTTTACCACAAGATCACCCTCCCGCCTGCAGGGCAGTGATTTTAAAATAAACCACTTTATTTTATTTTTTTTTTCCTTAACACCGTTTGCCCAAGCTCAAGAAATGACGTAGTCTCCTCATTACTCTCAATCAGATCCCTACCCCACACACAAAAAAAATGATATCAAGTCTGACTGTCCCAAAACCAGTTCTTTTGTCATCAAGCCGATTACGATCACACCAACTGCTCCTCTCAAAGGCTGACTCTTGTGGGTAGGGGCTATTCTAGGATGTACTTTCATTAAAACCCTGACTGTACATTATCACAACAAAGCGCTACTATCAAAAACACACAAATGTTCAACTCACACAATACCCATATACACTACCACACATCACATGGAATTTTCAAATAATAATAACAAGATTCTTTGGACTGGGCAATATAGGCATGTAACTCACCGGACGTGGAACAATCCAAACAAGGAGAGACAGAGCAATTTGTAAGAAAAAAGCTTCTTACCTGTTTGTGCAGCTGCATGGTCTGTCTGTCCTGAAAGGATGATCCCTAAATTGTCCGGTAGGCGTCATGCAAACCCATGTCCCTGTTCGGGGGCCAATTTATGTTTGGGAAATATTCCCATCTATGTGATGTGTGGGTCCAAATTATTGTTTAGTGCGAGCTGCTCGGTGAATCACTCAGACCTTCACATGTTTGAGAGAATTCCAATTTACTTAGGTAGCAGACAGTTTTTATAGGTTCTTGGGACAAAGGAACCTACTGAGCATGTCCACACTCCAATAGCCATCAAAAGGAGCTATCGGTGTAAAATGATCTGTGTACACGGGGGGGGGGGGTACCTCAGTATAGTAAAACACATTGTATGTGAACACAATAGAGAATGAATTGATTCTATTCCCTCACACTGGTATCATTGATTTTTCTCATTTAACCCCTTTACGACTTGGCCCTTTTTAGTTTTTTCACTTCCATTTTTCACTCACTACCTTCAAAAATCTATAACTTTTTTATTTTTCCACATAAAGAGCTCTGTGATGGCTTGTTATTTGCGTAATCTAATGTGTTTATGATTTTTACTGTTTATTAATATTTATATCAGTTCCAGGGAAAGGGGGGTGATTAGAAGGTTTTTTAGGGTTTTTTTATTACTATTTTTTTTAAACTTTTTTTTATTTTTACTTTTACTATTTTTCAGACTCCCTAGGTTACTTTAACCCTAGGTTGTCTGTACAATCCTATCATATGCTGCCATGCTACAGTATGGTGGTATATGGGGATTTTCCTCCTCATTCATTACAATGTGCTGATACAATATGCAGCAAAGACTTATCGGCTATGTAGAGGGCTCGGCCCGCAAGCCCTCTCCATGCACCCGCATCTGGCTCGGGAAGGGGTTAACATAATAATGCAAGGTCAAAGTGTTGCCATTTATTCTGGGGAGGCTGGGAATTTTTTACATTCTTTACAACAGACCTTTTTTGAACTCTCTAACTTTTTATTCCTATGTTTTATTTACATGGATTTAATTCTACAATTAATCAATACCTGAAACATTCACACAGCTGTGACTTGTTTTCCTCCTCAGCCTCCTATAGCTCATATAGCTTTCGTTTTCATATAGATCTTTGCCAGTGATTGTTAGGTTCCCTGTTCAGGAACATATGGGGGCACATTTACTTACCGCCGGACGGAATGCACTGAGCTGCGATTCACGATTAAATCCTGCACTCAGTCCAACACCCCCCGTTAAAACGTTTAGGTTCATATATAAGGTGCACCGGATTATAAGGCGCACCTGATTATAAGGATGAATGACCAGCAGGTGGCAGACCTGTGCACAGTTCAAGGCAGCTGCTGTCTGTAAGTACGGTTCATATATAAGGTGCACTGGACTATAAGGCGCACCTTTGATTTCTAAGAAAATCAAAGGATTTTTTGTGTGCCTTATAGTCCGATAAATATGGTACTAATATTTATCCTATGCAATGACTGCTGCTAGGTCTTATTTGCAGTGGAGACCTTATATTTCTAAGTTTGAAAGTAAATTGCACTAGATCTGGTGTTCAGAGGAAACAGAGTATGTGCCACTGTATATCTTTACCTGTCCACTCCACCATCCAGTAGCTGCCAGGAAACATTAAGTTCTCTTTTTTTCCCTTAAGGTCCAGTGAGGGTCTGCTAGCAGGTTCCAGATGGGACAATTTATCCTCTGCAGGCACTGCTCTAGTATGCAGGGATGTTGCAGGGTAACATCACTATCACTTGCCTAGACTGGCAGCGAGTGAAGTCTGGTTGTGGATGTGCCTTTTGCTGGACATGTTTTGACAGTATCCTTACAAACATGATTATTTATGGACTTTTTCTTAAAAGAAAGTTAATGATGGATTAGATTTATGCAAAACAAATACTAATAAGTCTTAGAAAACTGCACAAAAACTGCACACAACTCCATGAAGATGTCCCTGATATTGTTAGAAGTTTTTAGATATGTGAGTTATTCTTCAGTGAAATCCAACTAAAACTTTTATGAGGTAAAATACAATAAAGATTATTTTTTATAATATGTTGTTTTGTCGTCTATTGTGACTTATACATGCTTTTATCATTCAAATCAAATTATCTTTACTAAAAAAATTATAAAAAATCACTACAGGGGACTTATGCTTCAAATCTCAGCTGTGTTATTCAACGCTGCTTGGGAGTAAAGGAGAGAGATGACCTTGCATGCTCAATTTATGGAGCTCATACATGTAGGGACATAGCTCGGGCCCCCATAACCTCCTTCTTGTCTATAACATGCTGCCTTCAAATAGGACACTAGATACAATCTGTTCAGCTCCTCCTGCTCTATAACATGTTAACTGCAGGTAGGACACTATGTACAATCAGCCAATCCCCTCTGCTCTATAACCATGGTCATGTGCCTGTGTATAATAGCCCTGCTGATTATTTGGTGCAGCCGGAGACATCTAGAGGCGCGTACCTGGCATAGAAATAAATGCAGCCAGCGAATTTTCATGTATAAAAAATTTGCCTGTGCAGGAAAGTCCCACGACAGCCCAAAACTGGTCGGCCACGCCCCCGCACCTTCATGCCCCTCCAGAAGTGCTGAGAAATACCCCAAAAAAACTGTGCAAATTGTGCAAGTCTTTCTGGTGTATATCATGCTGTCTGCACAGAGAAAAACCATGTGCGATCAGCTTCTGCCTATAGACAGGGCCCTACACAAAATCTGCTCAGTTCTTCTTGCTATAAAAGACAGAGAAATGTTGGTGTTTTTACAAGCTGTGATAATTATAATCCAGATTTTCATCTTCATTGTTCCACTTTGTGACCATACTCTTATCTCATCATGGGCAAGGGAAACATCCCATTCCCAGAATTAACATGAAAAGTAAAGAAAATCCCATGATGTTGCGTATTTGTGATTTTGCATGGACATCACGGCTAAAGATACCTACGTCACTTTCCATGTCCACCCAATGCAGTGTTCAAAGTGGAATACATTTATGTGGAAGGGGGCGGAATTGCTACTTCTGCATCATTTGCTGTGAAAATATCCTTTTTTTTTTTACTAATTGTTACTGAAGTGGTGAAATGTGTTTTTACTTATTTTAAATAGCGGATGAGTCAGAATTTAATGAAAAGGTAATTGTAGCTTATATTGCTAATTTCACATTTCAGATACGCTATAAAGGGCTGACATTTCAGTAGAATTAATGTATGCCTAATTCTAACCCCATATGGTTTTGCATGGGTCTATTTTAGATGCTTTGTGATGTTTACATGAATATTTAAATATATTCTCCTTTTTCCATTTTACACTTTTTCTAATATCCAATATATAGACAGGAATAATATTTTGTTCCATTTCTCTGCATATAAATGAGAGATATACTAGTTATGACTATCAATGAATGTATGTGAAGCATTGCTAGACACTTGCAAAGCATGTCTTATGGTTTCTGTTTTATAAGCTAACATAATAATAAAAATAATAATAATTCCTTTATTTATATAGCACACACAGATTACGCAGCGCTGCACACAGCTGCCAAATCAGTCCCTGTCCCCGTGGAGCTCACAATCTAATCAACCTACCAGTATGTTTTGGAGTGTGGGAGGAAATCAGAGGACCTGGAGGAAACTCCAGCAAACACAGAGAGAACATACAAACTCTTTGCGGATGTTGACCCTGGGACTTAAACAGAGGTCTCCAGGCTGTAATGCTAACCACTAAGCCACAGTGCTGCCCCCGATCAAATTTGAAAAAAAACTCTTTATGGGTAGCATATTAGATAAACATATAGGTGAAGATCTGTAGAAATCTTTAGCCTAAATGAAGATAAATTGTGATTATTATTTATGTGCCAATAAACCTTTATATGTGCAGTAGGTGTAGCAATGACATCCAATACACCTTCATTTTTAGTTTGCCACAGGGAGTGATCTTAGGGGGTGACAGGAGAAGGTACAGCAATGTCAATCAAGGCTGAGCGGGTGGCATTAAAGTGAGTCGATGACTAAACTTTGGGGCTCCCGATACCTCCTTCCTTGTTTTATGATTGTCTGTATCTATACTGCATTACTGTATTGATGGCATGCACTCCTTTTTCATTATACTATATCATACTGATTTATAATACTGTCATATTAAGGAGAGTTCTGCGTACATGTGCAATTATACAATATGGTTTATGTCGCAATACAGTATATCATTTTTCTTTTTTTGGTATTTAGACGAAACTGGACAAAAGACAGTAATTCAAATCATGCATTCCAAGCACATAAGGCACTAAAATGCATATTTATATAGCATATATTTTTTTCAGGAAAACCATTCTTACGGTGTAGTTAAATGCGTCTACAGAGCCATGGGGGCTTGCCTGTCAGTATGAGTACTGGGGGGCTGCTGGATTTTGGTCCTGATGGCGCTCTGTTGCGGGGAAAGTTGACCCCATAGGATACCGCATCCAATAGTGTAGGGACCTACAAGAACAAGGTCACTGTGAAGTGGTTAGCTGGCTTATGCAGTTTGACCATAATGTAACTAAGAACCTATAATTTGTGTTTCAGTAGATCATTGTATAATAGGGATGTAGGGATGTGCGGTGCAGATCTTTTTCTCTTCAAGTGTTGGTATATGTTTAGGTAACGTGACTAAGGAGCTGACACTTTCCCTTTAAACTGGTAGTTTCTTTACAGACATTTATGGCACTGAATAAGTCATGATCAGGGGAGAGGGCAGCCTTTTTCTTGTCAATTAAAATGTAACCACACATGTAGGGTGCTCTCGATTTACTTCTATACAAGCTTTAATAAACAGCTAAGCAGCACTAACAATTCTCATCAGTTTTAAATGATTTTTCACATTGGTAAAAAAACTGATGAGGTCCGTGTCTTCTACAGCAATGAATCAGTAAAAATTGTGATGATTGGTTTGTGAGCTTTTCAATTCATCTAAAAAAAAGCAACTGAAAAAAGATAAAAAATTTTTTAATGAGAAAAAAAGATGCATGTATAAAAAGAGCATTAATTATACCAGGTCAGTGTCCAATACAAGTCTTACAGGAGTTTGTGATGGTCCGGACTTAGCACACTCATTACAGTCTATGACCTTCTTCAGACATGTTGTTTCTTACACGGCCCCAGCACTGCTGTGGGAAAATCATAAAAAATATCTGCCTGACATTTTCATTGATTTATTGCCAAAGAAAACATGGATCTTCTTTTATTGATGCACTTGAAAAACACATGAACCTCTAATGCAAAGTTGACATGGCTGTAATGCAGGCTCTGGGAATGAACAGGTGACACAGACAGTGGGCCCTAACACTCAACCTATTTTCCAGCTGTCCCTTCCTATTGCCTTGTGCAAAAAGGAAAAGCATAAAGATGACGAGAAAATAAAATGGAAAAGCAGAAGGGTAGTATGAATAGAGACAGGATAACAGAATACAGAAATCAGAAAAACACAATATCAAGATATCAGGAACTTACTGTAAACGGACTACAGCAAGCACAGAGCACTGACCAAAAGGAGCTTATAACAGAATGATGGTCCCCTTCCGGAACTGGAGAAGAAAACTGTCAATCAGTGTGGTTTAACCACTGAAGATCCAGAACATAGATGCAAGGAAATACAAGGTCACAATCAGCGCATCCTCAGCCACACTCCACGGAGAGGATAAGACACTTTAATGGATTTTACACTACCATAATTAGCAAAACCCTTGAGTAAATGGGTCCTTAGGCCTCATGCCCTTGGATGTGTACCCTTATTGTGATATTCACCTTTTTCTTTCTACAGGTATGACACTTTTGTCTGTTATGAAGCTACTTGTCAAAAATCTCCCTCAGCAGCAGAGAAGTGAGGGAGTGTTTTTTATCTTTGCCCTCTATTGCATAGAGCTCTTATTTCCCCTGATATCTTGTGTTCACAGAGTTCACATGGTGATCTCCTCATACCAGAGAGAGCAGGAAGCAGCAATCACTCTCTACTAGCTAGTAACTGTCAAATGTCTTCTTTAATCTCCAGATTGATACAGTAGAAATAATCAGCACAAGAAGAATGAATAAGAAACCACAGACTTCTCATTACTGAGGAGGAAAGCCACAAAACTACTGGTAATAAAAGTAATTGGCAAGGTTGTTTTCAAGATAAGAGCTATTGATTTGGGGAGAAATATTATCAAAGGGACTTTAAGGGGCTCTAAAGATCCGTACGGCCACTAGTTTATAAAGCCGTATTAGACTACACATAGGGGCATAGGGGTGTAGAGGCCCTGAAATAATGACAAATGCTAGCTAATTTCTAGCACTTGGGATTATTTGCCCCAAGCCGCAGGGGTGTTACTGTCCTCGCGCCGGTACACACGCTCCTGCTGGCGACTTTTCACATGTAAAAAGTTGCTGGATGTGGTTATTCCTACGCCAGACAGGACCTGGTATAGAATAAGCGCTGGACAGCAGCCTGCCCGATACATCAAGAGGCTGAAGCCTCTTGATGTATCGTGCTGTGAAAATGCAGTGGCGGGCCTATATGGTAAATATCCCCCACAGGCTCTACTGGTTTGCACTTATTTCAGTGCTTGGCTCCAGATTCATTTCATAGATTTTTCAGCACATTTTCCTTCTCTGCATCATTGAATCACATTATGTAGTATAAAGTTATTGCAATTGATGGATGTTAACATTAAAAAACACAGTCAGTAGTGAGTGATTTTTCTGGCATTTAGCACTCAAGCGCTATCTTTCATATTTCTCTGACTTGTTTGTTGACATTTTTAATGTCACCCTTAACTGATGGGAGAAAAAACAAGATTAATGAAAATAACAGTAGTTAAAGATGTATTGCTGTCACAAATGTGCATATTTTACATCCTTTCAATAACCTAAAATCTATTTATTTGTGTAATACGGGGCGACAGGACTGATAGTGGGAATCAGCAACTTTCTGTCACTTTAAGAAACTGTCAACAGAATTCTAGAAGGTAACAGAGAACATACATTACAGGGGCTAATATTTGTGGATTGGTGATCACCGTAGTACAGTAATATCATTCTGCAAATGCAAAACATTGACGCTTTAAAGGTGTATTCCGGGAATGTGAACATCTGATACAAAACCCCATGATGCTATAAATAAATGAATATAACAAAACTCAATGTTGATAGTCACAAAATGAAGCTTAAATAGTTTGATTTTATGATTCACAATATTTTATGGCCTCTCTAAAGTAGGTGGAGTTATCACCAAAACGGTCGGCACTTAGAACTACAAGTCCCATGATCCTTTAGTTCTCAGTAAGTCCTCCTACCTCTTATGCCCTGCTCCCAATGATGATGTAACAGACTGTCCTGCTCTGTTACCATAGTAATGATGTGTAATTGTCATCCCTGCACATCACGACAACACTGGCCATACTGGATGCACTGCAACCAACCGACTACAGCCAAATAAAGTGATGATCACATGACCTGCCTAGGCAGGTGCAGGACATGTGATGTGGACATGTGACCAGTGGCCATCTTCTGTCCTGTGTCTACGTGGAGTAAATCAACGGACTGATTAAAGGGCCAGTAGCATTTTTCTGCTTACGGAGAAAAATTTTAAATAACAACTAATTACATATTGTGGCTCATTTACTTACCCTGATCTTGCGACACAAATTCTTTTTTAAATTCCGCGCTTTTTCCTGAATCTGTCGGGTTTTCCGACGCCCCCCCCCCAATGCGCCAAAATCCGATCGCGTGTGCCAAAATCCCAGGGCAATTCAGGGCAAAAAGGAAATCATCGGGAAACCCAACAATAGTGATCGATTCAGACCCTTAGTAAAGCCCCATTATCTCATAATTTAAGAACCCATTTGTATATGAATTATGCTGATTCCTGGAATACCCCTTAAAGCATAACCATTGAAAAACAATGGGACTTCCTGCTCACCCCTACAACCCTTCACTGATAATGACTTCTCTTCTAAACCCAACTCACTGATGGATCAGCCTATACACTGCACATAAAAGTCTATGAAGTAGGGAGGGCCGACACAGGGCAGTATCGAGAGTTTAGGGTGCTCGTCTTAATAGGCCATATTTGAGGCTAACACTTGCCAGTAATGTACATTCACCAATTTTCCACAGCAGAGTTCATGGCACTATCTCTGCAATTAATCTTCTGCAAAACCAACAGGTGTAATAGAGTGAGACCCAAATAGAATCCCAAGCAACCGGAGAAACATTCCATTTCTCCCATAGCAACCTAAATGTGGCCTATAGCCAGTAATTTCCAATGGGATTAGAGCTTCTGGCCTTCTATTCAACCCATTCAGTAAGAAGACCCTACAGTAGTCTTTTATATGTGGGGATTTTTTCAAAATTGCTTTTTATTTTTTTTGTCTCTGATAAATGTTAAATTATGTGTGTAAAAGTAAATAGATAAAACATTTAATAGTATATTTTCCATGCTGGTCTAATGACACCACTACCATGCATGGCTTCTTGCTAGCTTCCATCTTTATTTGCTAATAATGCAGATCTTAAACACTTCATTTAAATTGTTACTGTGTGATCTCATTTCTCACAATACGTGGTTCGTAGGTCCAAAAAGCATTATTAAAAAAATACATCAAAGAGATCTCTCTGTGTAACACATTTTGCAGAGATGTACCTAATTAAAATTTCATCCTGGCAAACAAAGTCGAGCACTAAGACACAGGATCCCAGTCCTGATAGCTAAAAGCGCAGTGTATAACTAGATATTTAGTTCCAAATGCTCTGTTTTCCCTAAATGACAAAGCTTTGGTTGTTAACACCATTGCACCGGCTGCCAGCTAATGAGATAATGAAAACCAGGAACATCTTACCTTAGTGACTAATTATTTACTCACAATGAAACAATTAGTTAATTAGTCTTTTAGGTGATGGATAATTTCCTGCTTATTTTAATTAGAATTATTACTTGGAGTGCAGCTTAAGTTGGATTAAAGATTAAAACATGAGCAGAAAAATGTTCTCGGCAGTTGTCACTTTCCTTCTTTCTCTTTATGACAAATAATGCATTAGCATTACTAAGCATAAGGAAACAATGGCAGAATTAGGGCTCTTTCACATTGGCATTGTTTTTCGCATCTGTGGTTCAGTGATTTCCATAGATGCCTCACAAAGCCATTGATTTCTATGGGTGTTTCATATCAGATTGTATTTTCACTGATCAGTTGCCCGTAGAATAAAATATAAAACATTTTTTTCAAGGATGCGGATCTGGCAACCTATAAAAGTCTATGGATCCGCAAAAAAACTGATGAAACGTCCATTTTTTTTACTGATGAGGCTGAAAAATCAAGTGGGCTGTTTTTAAAGCAATGCTAAACCTTCAGGACAAAATGAAAGCAAAACGTAGACAAAACGCATCATTAGAATGCACCAGTGTATAAATATTAAAGTGATGCCCCCACCCAGAAGACAAAATGTGATTATATATTACATATTTATAGTCAACATACCTTGTGTATCCCTTTCTGCTCTGGAACAAGTAACGTAATATTTGATGACTCTATGGGGAAGCCAAAGCAGCTACATTGTCAGGCTTCTGGGGTAGTGAACCCCCTAGACCACTGTGGACGATGACACAAGCCGACACCAGGGACCGGAATCTAAGCCCATGTTGATACAGTACTTGTTTCACTGGGGATAATGACATTCCTACCAACTTCAGCCAGTATCTTCACAATGTATTTTACTTTTGTTCCTGGGTTTATATGCACATTTCGGAGCAAAGCACATTCATCTCTGAGACACAGAAGCAGTCTCCTTCCTGAGCATCATGATGGATGAACCTTCCCTTCTTGTTTGTACTTACATATAATTGTTTATACAGATGAACAAGGCACCTTCAAGTATCTGAAAATTGTACCCAAGGATGAACCAGACTTTTGCAAGTCCTGATATGTTGGCTGTTTTCTTTAGACCTTCCCATGATGTTAAACAAAGAAGCAGCGTGTTTGATGTGTGACTAAAAATACATCCACAAGTGTGCCTCTAATTAACTCAGAAGCTTCAAAGACATGACATCATCATATGGGCTGTCCCAAATTGTTTATAGCCATAGTAATCTTAGTGTATGCAACTTTTGACTTTGCACAAAGTAATAAAAAAAACATGAAAGGTTTATTCTGATTTCATGTCACATACTGAGAAAAACATGTATGTGTCTTTTTATATATACTGTATGTAAACATCTGGTTCCAACTGTAAGGCTGCATTCACACTGCCATATGGGAGGACGCATATATGACTCACGTATATACAGCCTATATACGTCCCCCACAGACGTCAATGGGCGCCCGGCGCCCTACGGGAGCGGTACGGTGCAGCACAAGTGCAGCACCATACTGCTCCGTACCCCATGAAAAGATAGGATATGTCGGCAGCGCTCACCCTCTCCTCCTCTCCCTGGCACTGCTGTGTGCCTGTCGTGCTACGGTACAACGGGCAATGGAGGTGTGAATGCAGCCTAAGTCTGAGTTTCCATTGCTATTTGGTCACAGAATCTGATTTATTGCTATGCCTGTTTTCTGCTTTGCTGCATTGCTGCCCTAAGCATGCCTAAAGTGACCAAAGTTCTCAGCTACTGAACCTAGATTTCCACCAGATGAGAACCCTCACAGATCCTCACCAACCCTCACCAAAAGTGAAGGAAAATGGAAGAACAAGTCTTATCTGGGCATACAATCACTGTTTGCCAAATAGCCTGGAGATCAGCACTTATTTAGCTAAATTATTGGGACTTTATGTTCCCAAATATCTGCTATCTTAATTTTGATCCAGAGTGTAATGTGTATAACTTGTAGCAACTATGCAGCTCACACTTCTAATTATATCTCTAGGAAAGTCTTCACAATACTCAATAAAATAAAGTCACCATAATCAATGCCTACTAGTGCAATTCACAAATTATAATGAATGAGGAGGAAAATCCCCATATACTGCCATACATTAGTATGGCAGTATACGGTAGGATCAATCAGCCAACCTAGGGTTAAAGTGCCCTAGGGGGTCTGAAAAATAGAAAAAGAAAAAAAAATTAAAAAAAATATAAATTCAAATCACCCCCCTTTCCCTAGAAGTCATATACATTTAAGTAATCAGTAAAAATTATAAACACATTAAGTATCGCCGCATCTCAAAATATAATAACAGTTTTTCCCTGTGATTAACACCATAACGGAAAATAGTGCCTGAAGTCGAAAATGGCACTTTTTGCCATTTTGAAAAATAAAAAAAAATTCTATAAAAAGTGGTCAGAGGGTCGTACAGTTCCAAAAAGAGAAGCATTAAAAACGTCATCAAAAGTTGCTCCATACACTAAAGTATAAAAAAGTTATTAGCTCCAAAATATGGAAAAAAATAAATAAATTGTACAGGAGGTTTTAATTTTTGTAAATGTATGAAAACGTTATAAAACATTTACAAATTTGTTATTCACATGATCCCACCGACCCAAAGAATAAAGTAGAGATGTCATTTGGGGCGCACAGAGAAAGCCGTATAATCCAAGCCCACAAGAAAACGGCACAAATGCCGTTTCACCAATTTCACTTAATTCAGAATTTTTTTCCTGGTTCCTAGTACATGGCATGGAATATTAAATGCTGTCACTATGAGGTGCAATTTGTTACGCAGAAAACAAGCCATCACAGAGCTCTTTAGGTGTAAATAAAGGAATACATTTTTGATGGTGGGGAGTGAAAAATGGAAATGAAAAAACAAAAAAGTTACGAAAGTGTCCAGAGCACTAACATTCGACAAACCCAAATACTATTATATAAAGGTAAATCCACAAATACTTTATTGAAATAACCTAGAGTATTTTATTTGTTTACACACTAGTGTCTAGTAAAACACAATAAAAATAAAATGTAATGTAAAAAATAGTATGTAAATATATAAATAGTTACAAAAAGAAATTAATACATAAACACAAACACAAATACAAACACAAATAATGCGGTTTCCACAATTAATATGAAAACAATTGCAGTGAGTAGTGTGGTTTTGTTGCATTAATTCACATCTGAGACCGGTCTCATAAGGATTAAAAATTAAAAATTCATTCTGACAGTTCATGGCACTCTGCCGCAGCAAGACCATCCCGCTTTGCGGTGGGCTCTGGTGAAAACCAGGTGCCACTTGGACTCCAGTCCCAGGTGTCGGCTAGGACCATCTCCCGCGGTGGTCCAGAGGGTCCACAGACCCAGCGCAACCCTGACAGTAAGATCCGGCCATCGACTCCGCGAAGGAGTCGCCTCTGGAACGTATTGATCTTCGCAGCGTTGTCTCCCGGCAGTCTCTACAAATTGCTGCTCATGGAGGACTGCTAGGCAAAGTTGCTGTCGCACTGCATCCACTCCTGCTAACCCTCCACCCGCCGTGGCATGTCCTCCAGCTGCTGAACTAAGAGTCAGACTTTCTATGCCGGATAAATTTGATGAGGACCCTAAACTGTGCAGGGGCTTCATCACACAGTTCTCGTTGCACATTGAGCTGATGTCATCTCAATTTGTCACCGAATGTTCCAAGGTGGCATTTATCCTTAGCCTGCTTTCCGGGAAGGCCCTGGCCTGGGCTACTCCTCTATGGGACAAAAATGATCCAGTCATGGCTTCCCATACCCCCTTTCTGGCTGAATTCCGCTCCATGTTTGAGGAACCCGGACAAGCCTCCTCAGATGAAACGCTGCTGCTGTACCTGCGGCAAGGAGACTCATCTGTGGGTGAGTACGCTGTCAAGTTCTGCACCCTGGCTTCAGAGCTCTCCTGGAACGACACAGCCTTGCCAGCAACTTTAAAAAAAAGGACTGTCTTCCCAGGTTAAAGATGCACTGGGTCCTGTGATCCCCCAGCTACTCTGAATGGTCTTATCACCCTGGCCAGGTGACGAGACATGCTGGAGAATTGCATCATGAGCAACCACAGGCTCTGCTTCCTCAAATTTCTCGCTTGTCTTCAAAAGCCGCTCCAGTCTCCGGCTGCACAGTCTGAAGAGGAACCTATGCAAGTCGACAGAGTTCATTCCAGATGTTGTCGGGAGAGACTTTGTTTGTACTGTGCTAGTCCAAACACACTATTGGGGCTTGCCATGTCCGTCCACCCACGTCCAGGAGTCACCAACACCTTGGGCTCCTAGGTGAATTCTGTGTCTCCACACTTGACAGTTCCTTTTTTAAAGGCCTTTAAAATTATGCAAATGAGTCTGAGGGGCTCCAGACTCCTTAGGTGTCCAATGGAGACTGGAGCCCCTTGGGCTCATTTGCATAATTCTTAAAACCTTTTTTTTATAAAAACAAGTGCATAAGAAGCTTAAAGAGGAGCAGATCCTGGCAGAGGAGGCACACACCAGTATGCCAGTGTGCTTGGTTTACAATGCTTCATCCTGGTGGTAGATGTCCTGTAGAATCAGCTAAAACCTGCAACAGGATCCTGGTGAAAGGTATAGTAAATTTGGTGGGCCAGGGTATCACAGTCACGCCTGAATTGCTGTCTGTCTGCGGTTGCAAAAGTGGAAAAGCTGTATGCCAGGAATTGCAACTTATTCATGCCTTGTTCCCCAGAAAATTTGCAAGCAAGCCAAGATAAATGCCTCGATGGCACTTGTCATGCAATTAAACTAAAATAAGCATGAAAGCTGTCAGAGAAGAGCATGTCAACTATAAATGTTAAGAAAAAAAATGACCTTAATGGGTTAACCAGGATTTTCTTTTGATAGATTGTAATCAGTATATGATAATGTAGGGTAGAGACACCTGGCCCCAACGTCAATCCATTTTTGGAGACATGCATTATTATAGATGTTCACTGGTTTGTTGTAGTTTGCTACGCAGCTTATGCACATACACTCTACACATAAATGTATAACAGGTTAACAACCGAAGACTGCAGGGGGAGGGTCATTTCAGACATCTGTATGTTAATTTCTATAGTACCTAGATATTTGTAATAGTTACCTTTTACTATCATATTGTGGTCATGTGATCCACTAGAGATACAGGCAGTTATAAAAGGTGGGAATTGGATTTTTATCTGCAACTCACATTTCCGACTATGCCCATAACTATCTATGTCTCTAGTTCTGTAGCGCAGGCTATTTTGCATATTTCAGCAACAAAAAACAATTAAGCCCCTAATTACATAGTGTGTACACCGGTCAAGTTTGCGGGCTCTCCACACTGCGGTCAAACAATCTGTACAAGAAATACTCGAACCGACCATGTAATCCAATCTATTACTTTATATAAATCTTTGGATGACAAATATAGACATAAGGCATATATATACTTCACCAATTTCTGGCTCAATATGCTGAAGTCCACAATTAAAAGTCCACGCTATGTCAACCTGGTTCACTGAGACGCTGAACGCCCGGTGTGTCCAATAATATTATGCATATTTTGCATATTTCCAAAGTGAAGTTTTGACATGGAACTAGCATCTGGAAAATAAACACAAATGAATGGGCATAACCCTACTTAATATACCATTTAGTTCCGGTAGTTAAATCTTGGTGACTGATTCCTTTTTAACAGTTAGCATAGATCTCATTAATACATTGATACACACTTTAAGCATCTGGGGAGCTTCCATCATCACCTTATAATAATGCAAGGTCCATAAGTATTGTAGAGACATGAGCCACACACCTGTGTTTTCCTGTTATATGGAATAGAATTCATTTTAACCCGCATTGTGTTATTAAATATCTTTCCAGGATGAGCTTATTAGAATTCAGTTACCATGTACCAGGTAGACTGGAGACTTAAGTTTCAAGTATTGCTTAGAAATAAAATGCCTGGTTCTGTGCAGAATATTCCCTAGGCACTGCAATAATTTAGAATGAAGTGTAACCTTTACAAAGAATGATTAAGTGTGACAAGGGCAATAGGTGATAGCTGCATCCTTTTACATACAGTTGATAAGGAACAAACATATCCTTTAATGAGACAGAGGTTTGGGATCACTTTGTTTCAAGGTTAATTTGGTACTACTTTTTTTCTATCAATGACCATTACATATATAGTGTGCTATATATAATATATATCAGTATATAGTATATATATCAGTGATACTATATTAGGTATACACACAATTGCCCTACTACTGTGTACATACTGCTCTCTTGATATATACACAGTTATCCTAAAATGTTTGAGCATATTAAATACTCTTATACCAGTTATATTATTATTTATGTTTACAGTGCCACTAATTTCATGGTGCTGTATAATCAATGAGGGGTTCACATACATTACATTAAAACAAGAACAAATCCAAGCACAAACACAAAACAACTGTGGACCATGAGATTTTACAATATATAGGAGGGTAGATGTTAGACGGTAGAGGTGAGGGAGCAGTTGAGGTTATTACTGTATATACTCATGTATAAGCCACTGGGCTGGCTATATACTAGAGGGGGCTTGCTGGCTATATACTACATGTGGCTGTCTATATACTAAAAGGGGCTGTCTGGCTATATAGTAAAAGGGGCTGGCTATATACTAAAGGGGGTTAGCTGGTTGTATACTACAGGGAGCTGGCTATATACTAAAGGGGGTTGGCTATATACTACAGTGGACCTGCTGGCTATTTACTACAGGGGGCTGGATGACTTTATACTACAGGGGGCTGGTTTTATACTACAGGGGGGTGGCTGGCTATTTACTAAAGGGGGTTGACTTTATACTACAGGGGACTGGCTGGCTATATACTACAGGAGGTTTTCTGGCTATATAATACTGGGGGCTGGCTATATACTACAGGGGGTTGTCTGGCTATATACTACTGGGGGCTGGCTGGCTATATACTACTGGGGGCTGGCTAGCTATATATTAAAGGGGGCTGGCTATATACTACTGGGGACTTGCTGGCTATATACTGGGGCAGAGGTCTACTGGCTATATATTAGGGGGAAGGCACTGGCTATATACTTGGGGGCAGGGGCTAGCTATATACTGGGGGGCTGTGACCAATGCATTTCCCACCATCGGCTTATACTCAAGTCAATAGGTTTTCCAAATTTTGGTGGTAAAATTAGGGGCCTTGGCTTATACTTTATCTTTAATTAAAGAATTGCAAACGGATGTGTTATTGCTTCATTCTTCAGCTTCATTTTTCTTTTTAGAACAAACACCAAAAAACAGAAACATCTAAAAACCTACCAAAATAAAATTATTCATCCTATTTGCAATCAATTTATTCTATAAGGGTGATTCATTGTTGCTTCTCCACCAGTTTTCTGTTAGGAAAGGCAAACATATCTTCCCCTACACGCCAGTTTTCCTGTTTTCACGACCTCCGTATTTCTGGCTTTTGTAACTAGGGGTCGTATGTAAGTCGAGTGTTCTTAAGTAGGGGACCGCCTGTATAGGACATCTACCACCAGGATCAAGGATTGTAAACCAAGCACACTGACCTACTGGTGTGTCCCCCTCTGGGAGGATCCGCTCTTCTTTAAGCTTTGTATGCCCTCATTTTTAAGAAAAGAAGACTTTAAGAATAATGCAAATGAGTCTGAGGGGCTCCAGGTTCCAATAACACTATGGAGCCTTGAGCCTCTTAGCCTGATTTGCACAATTTTAAAAGCCTTTTTTGTAAAAAACAGGGAATAAAAAGCTTAAATAACAGCAGATCCTGCCAGAGAAGACACACACCTATATGTCAGTGTGCTTGGTTTACAATCCTTGATCCTGGTGATAGATTTCCTTTAAGTCTGCACTGCTCGATAGAATTATGTAATCATTGGGGCAGATTAACTTACCCGGTCCTTTCGCGATCGAGCGGCGCGTTCTCTGTGTAGGATTCGGGTCTTCCGGCGATTCACAACGGTAGTGCGCCCGATGTCCACCAGGTGTCGCTGCTGCACTGAAGTCCATCGGAGTTCACTGGAGTTCATCCCCTACACGCCAGTTTTCCTGTTTTCACGACCTCCGTATTTCTGGTGGAGACTTTAGCAAAAAACTCTGCCAGCTCAGAGCTGTTTTTCAGATTTATTAAAGTGCCGTTGGTTCTGGGATCTTCTTTAAATAATCACAAAATAATCGCAAGCAAAGTAAAATAACAGCACATACGCCAGAAGGGGTGGGAAGTGACTTTGCGACTTTTTTGTGATTATTTTTTAAAAAACGCAAATCAGAAATCTGGCTTTGCACAACATTGCACTAGCAGTGGTTCTTTGTTTAAAGGGAACCTGTCACCAGGAGACCCATTTTTAGCACTCCCCCAGTCTCCACAGAGCATAGTACCTACACTGCCATAGTGTTTTTGTATAAAAAAATAGGTTTTTCAGAAAAAAAGATATGTTATATTGTACCTTTCAATACCATGTGCTGTGTGGCTAGGCACTCTTCCCCTGGGAGTGGCTGGAAAGGAACAGTCCTCCCCCCACCCTTGGGAAACTGTTCCTCCATGTGTTCTTTTCAAATATATGAATTACTCCCCTCACTTGGCTTAGTCAATCCCGAGTGAGGGGAGTTATTCATATAGTTGAAAAGGACACATGGAGGAGCAGTTTCCCAAGGGTGGGGGTGGGGGGGGACTGCTCCTTTCCAGCCACTCCCAGGTGGTGATTGCCTAGTCACACGCAGATGCTAATGAGAGGTACAATATAACATATCTTTTTTTCTGTAAAACCAATTTTTAATACAAAAACACTTTGGCAGTGTATGTACTATGCTCTGTGGGGACTGGGGGAGTACTAAAAATGGGTCTCCTGGTGACAGGTGTCCTTTAAAGGAAATCTACCATTTGCTTTTATGCATATGAACCAAACATACCTTGAGAATGCTGTAGCTACACTGATGCAAAAACATTTCTTGTTTAATCTCTGCGCTGAGAGGTTTTGCTGAAAAAATACTTATAAAATCATGATAATGAAGCTCTGTACTTCCCCTATTACATCTACCACCAGGATTTTTTTGTAAAAAGCAGGGAATAAAAAGCTTAAATAACAGCAGATCCTGGCAGAGAAGACACACACCTATATGTCAGTGTGCTTGGTTTACAATCCTCGATCCTGGTGGTAGATTTCCTTTAAGTCTGCACTGCTCGATAGAATTATGTAATCATTGGGGCAGATTAACTTACCCTGTCCTGTCGCGATCCAGCGGCGCGTTCTCTGTGGAGGATTCGGGTCTTCCGGCGATTCACTACGGTAGTGCACCCGATGTCCACCAGGTGTCGCTGCTGCACTGAAGTCCATCGGAGTTCACTGGAGTTCACGATCCGTTGCTGGGTGCGGGTAAGTGCAACTCAAGCGACACTTTTTTTTAAAAAAAAACGGTGTTTTTTCCGAATCCGCCGGGTTTTCTGACGGCCACGCCCCCAGTTTCTGTCGCGTGCATGCCAGCGCAATCTGATCGTGTGTGCCAAAAACCCGGGGTAGTATTCGGGTAACCCGATGGAAAAACGCGGTTCGGGCCCTTAGTAAATGACCCCTATTGTGTTGTGCCTGACAGGTAGAAGTAATCAATCGCTGCACCATCCACCAGATGCTGTGTGATCCAGCTCAGGATGATTGGTCCTGTCTGGACGGCTCAGGAAGCTCTGTGTAATGTGTTTATGAACGGCAGGCTGAATGCAATCCAGCTTTCCCAAGGTCCTGAATGTTACAATTGTGTTTCAGCAAAAACACTCAACTCAGGGATTAAAGAAGATATGTTTCTGCATCAGTTTAGCTAAAGCATTCTCAAGGTATGTTTGGTTCATAGTGCATGAAATCAAATGGAAGATTTCCTTTAAGCCACTATTTTTGAGTGGTGGGACTCTAGGTTCCAGCAAGGCCCTGCATTATGCATTATTCAATGAATGAGCTTTTAACAAGGATTAGGGTACTGTGTATTCTGTGACCTCCCTTCATAAAGGTTACAATTAGTTATAAATATGCTGTACTGGACTTGCTATATTTTTTAGTGGGATGTAAGTTTGTGGTTCAAGGGATTAATGAATTGGTGCACGGACTCCTTAAGACTTGCTTTAGCTGGGCTATTTTTGAGCCACAAAAAACATGTCAGAAAAATAGAAGCGCCATAAGAATGGTTGATTCACAAGCAGCAGAAAAATTTTGGCCAAAAATAGAACAATTCGAGTGTCCGAAAATACCAATATTGGCGCCAACACTTCATAAATTAAGGTGCAAGAGGTGTAGAGAGGAAAAAAACACAGCCATTTTTCAGTTTGAAAGGCCATAATAAATAACCCCTATGGTGTATAATGTGAATGAAAGGTTAAAAAATGACTCACAATCATCTGGACGCATCTCCCTGTAAGGACACATCTCTAGATAAAAGCACACATGCATTGGCATGCTCTGTATTACGTTGCGCATGCCCCAAAAATTCGTACCAGCGCAGTAGATACGGGGTTCAGCTGTGATGCCATGTTAGAAAAGTGCACCTCAACAACAGGGCTGTGCTTTTTCCCAAAAGTCAACAAGTATTATAGACGAGCATACAATTGGAAAATAGGTCTTGAAGGCATTATGCCTTGGGATTTGCCCCCAAAAGCTATTTTATAGTACCGATACAATTGCCTACCACTTTATGGGCGTGTTAGTGACATATTAAAGTGTGTGCTATGTGGTGACCATAGATGAAGTATCTATTATTATGACACCCTCCACCCAAATTACATCAAACAAAATACTCAGCATGCTGTACCATGACAGCGTAACCATTCCCATGCTGCTAACATCCGGCTACCCAGTGGGGAAAACCGGTCCCTAAAAAGCCAAATATCCTAAATGGACCAACCCAATGGAACTAATTGTTGTTACATTATGTTAATGTCAAACAGCAGACACCGATATGTGAACATTTATAAATAATAATTATTTATTGTTTTTTATTAATTGTAAATGTCCAATGCTGTTTGATAATAAAATAATGTAACAATGATTTTTTTTGTAGTTCCATTGGGTTGGTCCATTTAGTGTATGTGGCTTTTTAGGGTCCGTTTTGCTCAACTGGGTAGCCGGATGTTTGCCAAATGGGAATGGTTACGCTGTTATGGTACAGCATGCTGAATATGGGGTTTAATGTAATTTGGTTTGCATTATGACTATTTGAAGGTCCAGCCTGGACATGTGGGGGCGCTTCACCCCTCCTTTTGAGGAGCGGCAGCACTTTGGGGATTTGTATTCTATTTATCTGTATGAAGATAATATCTACACCCGATCCTCAGAGGGGTTTACACAGATAAAATGATATCAGACTTATGGCATCCTGGTGCCTGGGATCACCACTTGGGAACAGAAATCCAAGTACATAGTGTGATGTGTGAACATTTCATCCAGCTTTGATGTTTGAGCCCTAGGGCACCCATAATGCACTCCATGTAATAAACCTTTGGGGGGTTAATCTTTACTGTTCTGCCAGACAGAAGTTATTGAGACTCCTAATCCAAACACAGCAAAAATCTATTTCTTCATGTCACACTGTTTGTTCTAAAATCTATTTCTCTTGTGACATTAAACTACAGCAAAACACCTGAAGGTTATCATACTGTATCATAGTAGATATGACTAAACACAGCAATTTACATCCATATGGAAATCCTAATTTGCAAGTGCTTACAGGCAGAACATTCACTTTAATGTGATCACAGAAAAGGATCATTTCCAGCCAAAGCTGAAGAAAAAGGAATGGCTGGAAACTGTCATTTGCCAAAGTTATATTAAATTGGTTTGAAGTGTAGCAGAGGAAACATAAGTCTTTTCTGCCCTGTGTGCCATGTCAGTATAGCCTGGGGAGCTCTGATTGATGTCTTAACAAAAGCTCACCCATGTCAGGAGCTGACTGCTTCACCCCCACACTGCTCATTGGCGTCACAATGGGAGGAGTTCATCAAATAAAATAACAACATACATCCCTGTGGAAGAGATAAATAGTGAGCTTTCCCCTCATTAGAAAGCCAAGACAGTGCCCACTGGGTGCCAGCTGTATTCATCCTGCACAGACTAGAGCTGGGCATCAGCACCATGGACAGCAACTCCAGAGTGCGCCTTATCACCCTGGGCAGCTGCTTACTGCTCCTGGGCATCAGTGCTGTATGTGGGCAGGAGGACAGCTCAGACCTGGAGACCAGGGCACTGAGAGACTTCTACCCCAAAGATGCCATTCCTTCTAGTGAGAAAGAGTTGGTGAGTATTTCTCTGCATGCATCCTACAGCAGCTGTTTGAGGATAGAGAGGATAGCTCCACAGGTCCCTTTGTATGTGCACATTGTACAACTATGCTGTCTGGCAGTGCATGGGTTACCTGAGCTTCAGTTTCTGTGCAACAACTTGTTACTTTCGTAGCAGTATATTGTAAACATGATACAATTCTACATTTTAAAACGAAAGATGCTGCTATTTTATATGTTCTGTGTGTATGCACTGAAGCTGGTAAGATCTTTAGATTGTAAGCTCTGATGCGCCTCTATTTTAGCCTTTCCTATAGTGGTGTTTACTGAATATCAATGTGTATTTTGTAGCTGGGAGCTCTGCAAGAAGTCTTGGAGAAGTTACAAAGTAAACGTATGCCTTCTTGGGAAAAGAAATTTGGACAGGTCCCTGTGGTAAGATCATTGGATTTAGAACAATACATGTTGATATATTTCAGACCCCAATCCCCTTTCTTGTATGTTAGCTGAAATAACTATATGTTATAGGAAGATGGTGTTAATCTTACAGTACCTTGTATGTCTGAGTGAGGATTTTATGTGTAGAATTCAATGCAAAATATAGGATAAATAGCAATATAAATATTAATTGTAGGTTTAATTTGATTTTAGGAGATAATAGGCAAGTGATTTACATATATTTAATAATAATAACAATTATAACAATTATTGTTATCTTAATTGTAGGTTTAATTTGATTATAGAAGGTAATAGTCAACGGATGTACATATATTTAATAATAATAACAATTATTATAATTAACATTATATATATTTTCAGGGGAAACACATAAAATGTAACTATGGACATTTTAGTCTTGTATTCATTTGGAAAAAAATACCTTATTCCATATTGCATGTCAATACTAAGTTAGATTATTATTATTATTATTATTATTATTATTATTATTATTATTACAAATTATAATGTTCTGAAATTCTGAATGTGAATTCTAAATCCTTGTTTTTCAGTGTGATGTAGGGGAGCAGTGTGCAGTCAGGAAGGCTTCCAGGATTGGGAAATTATGTAATTGTCCAAGAGGTGCTGTCTGTAACTTCTTCCTTCTAAAGTGTTTATAGAAGCAAACTCCAAAGACAATGCACAGAAGTGACCATGCACCAACACAACATCTGGAAAGAATGTGGGTGATCATGATTTTTACACTGGTAAAATGATGTACAGCATCTGCTCTGCATTTTGTTCTGTTCTGTTAGCCTCTCTGTTTGCACACTTGTGAACATAAAAATAAAGACCTGCTCTCTTTTGTAAAGTCTTCTTTCATAAGGAGTCTCCCACAAGCTTACGGAATTAAGATGTCAAGTCCTGTTGGTACAAGTAACTCAGATTCTTTATAACTACTATAAGGACTTCATGTGCTAAGCATGCAGATAGACACTGACCAGGGCAAAACTGTATAAAGTGGACAAATGGGTTGACATAAAACATATTTTCCCATATTGCTTCATTCATGATCAAGCTTCTTTTATCTAGATTTTACCTACTTTCATGTATAATAAATATTAATAAGAAAGACATATCTGACAATGGAAGGGAATGCAAAATGGCCACTTAACAATATATAATGTATATATATTCACCAGGTGTTGTACATGTAGAACGGCTCCACTCTTGGCCAGGAGGACTGGACTTGTAGTACATTTGTATTCCAGTACAAGGAGCTAAACTGCAACACAAAATCTGAAAGAAGCTTCATTTACCAGAAAGGTGTATGAAGAATGATACACTTTTACAACTCAGTAAACAAGCTATACTGTTTCATGTACCAATCATTATTGCTGTCATCCATTTACTTACATATTCTGCACACAGTTTTCTTTAGCTATGATCCTATTTCAATATTCCTCAAAAGATGAGAACACATAAATAAAAATACAACTTGTACTCCACATTTTATCACAAATTTTTCCCAAATCAAAGTTAAATAATGAAATTCTTTAAAAGACCACCCCTTATTCTTTTCTACACAATTTGGTTGGTTTTCTCACAGATTTTTTGGGGGAATTTATTGAATGCTCTAATTCTTAATGAATTCCATGTATGTTGTTCATAATTTAGTTTAATATAGATTATATGATTTATTAATATACCCATATATTGTTGCTATAAGTCAATACTTGGCAGAACGTTACATACTTTAGTGATGTAGGAGGAAAAGGAACATAAAACATTTTACCCCCTAGAACAACCGATCATTTCATCATCTTAAACTTGATCGGATGATCAGCAAACTGACACATTGGGGGAGATTATTATGCCTTCTCTGGCAGTTTTCCGAGATTTCCGAGACACACTTTGCGCATGTTGGGGCATGGAACGGGGGTAGAAAATCAGCAGAGACTATAGCAGAAATCTCCGCCAGGTCAGACCTGACAGAGTTTGAGCTCATATCTACTAAGCGGCCGAAGCCTCCAAGTAAATATGGGATGCCAGGGGGAATTTTAATACATACATAGGGGCCCATTTACTAATGGCTTTGCAGCGGTCTTCTGACAGACTTTGCACGTTCTTTTAGGTGAAAACGGTTTCTGCGCCACTATTGTGTCACACATGAACCTTTTGTGGTGCAGCTGCACTAGCCTCCATGCGACACAAATTAGGAGGCGTAGTCGTACCGAGTACCATATTTAACATGCAAAGTCTGTCGCATTCCCTATGTTAAAGGTGCATAACAAAAAAAATGGTGAACTCTGTGGGGCAAGTGCAGGGAAGCAACAGATTCATGATTTCTGGCGCACAACCTTAATAAATCAGTCGCACCCAGCATTATACACGGAAGAGGACTTTTAGTGAGGTTTCCGACAATCTTAGTAATTGTGCCCTGATTAAGATAATACATCTTAATACATTTTATCCATTGGATACATAGATTCTTGATAGTGTTTCAAAAATAAAAATGAAAATTGTATAAATTAATACATTTAGCATAATACCTTTTACACTGGTAATTCTCTTTTGAAATTTTTCTAATTGTCTTAATAATAAAATATTTAGATTGTCATTCAATATAAAGTATAATGAGAACCTATCAGGAAAGAAATTTGGCTTACACATATTATTAAATAAATCCATATTTCATTATGCATAGCAGCACAGTTGACTATTAGGAGATGCTTAGCTCTGTATAAGTCTACCTGTACAGGAGCATGTGCTCTTCGCATGCCACAAACATTCCAAGTGTGTGTGCGGTCCAGACATGAGAAAAGTCTGCCTGAGATGCAAACTTAGGCAGGAATAGGACCTTCTCTTCTTTGAGTTTAGTGGCTCATAATGAAATAAAAGAAGCATTTTTTAGCCAGTGAAACAACAGGTAGCACGTGGGCCTAAAACTACTTCCATATGGGAGCTTTCACACTTGAGCCAGTGGTGTACCTCCAATGGAGACATATCAAGCACCTGTTACGAAGCCTTTCGAGCTATGAGATGTTGGCTCAAGTAACCCTAGTCCCATTCTTACCAAACAATTACAACAGGTAATTTGCTGTCAGCAAAAAAACAATTTGTGCACCAAGAGTGCTCACCTACCTCTGGTATATATGCATATGTTGAAGATGGTGCGCCGGTAGCTCAGCTTCTTGGAGAACCATCCTCTGCAAATTGAAAATCACTCAGCCGATCCTTTGCTGGCAGACAAGCACCTCCACTTAGTTTCTGCCATCGACATCTTGATGTACTGGACCTGATCGCCCCTTTTTTCAATTGACACTTTGGCTGTGGCTTTTTTGGGTGTACTCCACATTCACGAAACTTTGAGTGAACAATGATGCACAAGATTTGAAGCACCAACATGAGGGTAAAAGAGAGCAGGAGCATCAGGAGAAGTATAGGTGCAGAGAGTGAGATTTTATGGATAACAGCAAGGGGGTGGCAATGTCAGGAACTATGAGGAGGAGCCACAAAGCCATTAAAGGAGGTACTGAGTGGTTCCTGACTTGGGAGGAACCAATCTACAAAGTGAAGGATTTTTAAAAGTGACTAAATTTTGCATATATTTTAGGAAAAAGCAGCAGCATGTTCTCTTTATACATCAGAGATACATGCAACGTTTCGACACTCTTTGTAAAGCATGAGGAGTAGGCAGAGAATTGCTGCGGTAGTGGATTATGCATGAGCCAGAAGCACCACTGAGCACTCTATCACTCCATTTGTCTCTCCAATGTGTCCCTGTAAGGTGTGATAAACACAAATTCAAAAAAGGCAAAATGTTAATTTGCAATTTAGTATTAGCTCACATAGTATTAGCTCGCATGCTGACTGCACGCATGGACTGATGGGATTCTGTAAAACATGTAAGTGTCTGTGTTGGGATTTTGACGCACGCAGTCTGTTTATGGCACAGCTGCGCTGGCTTCCATGCGGCACAAATTTGGGGACCATGCTGTCAGACAATCCGACTGATTTGGACTGAGTGCGGGATTTACCTTCCAAATTGTGTTGCAAGCCCATGCACTTACATGCACCACAAAAAAGATAGTGAACTCTGTCGGACCTGAGTGGGAAGCGACACATGCAGGATATAGGGCGCATCTTAGTGAATCGCGACACAGTGCATTATCATTGGACAATGCACTTTCAGTGAACTAAATGTGTAAGTAAATGTGCCCCAATATATTCTAAAATATTCAGAGCATATGATAAATTCTGATTTTGTGTAAATTTTCTTACACGGTCATATTATGTGTAATAAGGTGTAATCTGTTGTTAAATAGCAAACAAATGAATTCTTACACAAAAATACCATATAATGCTACTGTGTTGGTATCTGTTATAAAAAGATATATATATATAAAAAAAATCATGCTTCGGTATGATATATTATAAGACATATGAAATGTGTTCTTTATTATTAACCCTTGGACCCTTTGTGCAGAGATTTGCAATGTGTTATGTATCTCATTAAAAACATCTTGTTCAGTTTCCCTAATGACTTGGTAATGAGGTTATGTTCTAATATTGCATTATGTGACATAGACACATAGCTGTAAATGCAGCAATATAATTGTCTTATTGCCATATTACATCTATAATAAAGGCTGAGGGTACAGATATTTATAGTGTGGTGACTTTGTTGGTATTCTATCTTGTCATTTGAATGTATAAGACCGTCCTTGCATTACATTGCCAGGTCAGGTACATCAGAGAGAAAGTCTCAGCTGACATGGCATATGGATAAGGTTGTCAAGTTTAGACAATCCATTCAACAACAATCATATAGGAATGCATGAAATACAATCCTATAGAGTCACTGTTATTTTATGCGGAAGCCTAATCCTAACATCTGTAGATGTGGCAGGTGCCTCCTTTTCACATTTAGAGGCCTTTGTATAAAAAGATAAAAAAAGTTTTTTTCCAGGATTTGTGACCAGTCATTAGGACTCTCTGCTTAATGCAGAAAATGGGACTGAGCTGCAGTACCATTCACAGCCACTACACAATGATGTGATGTTGTGCCTTTCCTGTCAATGGTCTCAGCTGTAACTTGTAAACATACAGTACAAGACTGACTGGTCACAGAAATGATGAGCTGCTGTGCACTAATCACCTCTGTGGTGCGGACCTAAACAGAAAAGTCACAGTCACTTGATGACACTCTGACCCCACTAGAAAATGGTAAGTTAATATTTTTTATCATAACAGAATTTGAGAATTTCCCTTTGTTTTTTTTGGCCTTACGTTTGTTGGAGTCCAAATGTATGAAAATAGTAGAGATGGCGCACTCCAATCTGCTAAAAATCTTGATGTTTCTTTCTTCATCTCCATAAAATAGGTCACTAATACATACGGAGAACCTACGCGTTTCAACATCTATGTCTGTTCTTACTCATGGCTGACCATGGAAGAAAGACATACAATTGTTTGAAAGCCTTAGGTCTCCGATATTACTGCACTTATTTTATGAGATAGAAAAAAACATCAAGATTTTTTAGCAATGGAGTGCGGTCCTATCTCTACTATTTTCAAGTTTAACATGAGATCACCGACAACTCTCTTTGGACGACTCTTGCACCGACTACACAGAGATTTGGCGTCCACATTTAATGGTGTACATGTAGTGATGCGGGCAGCTCAAACACCTTTTCTGACCCAATTTATATTACTTTAAAAAATTGAAACTTGTAAATCATTTGTAAAAAAATATATTAGTGTGTTTTTATGCCAAGATAGTGTTTTCTGGCATATAACAATGAAATAGGAATAAAATTTGTGCCCTGTACCTGTGTACTTCTAAAAAACCTATGAATACATTCAGTGTTGTTAAAGCAAATCTATGCCAGGTGGACGCCGTAGTTTTAACCCGACAGCGCAGCCTAACCTCATGATGTATCTTCTACATACACCGACATGGCCTTTATCATACACTGGCACACGAGCACCACCCATATAAATTAACCCCCACAAAGTATTAGCCATCTGAGGTATGGTTATTGTTCTATTAATCAATAGAATCTGGGGAAGAGGTGTATATGTGGTGTCAATGGTGTGCAATTGAAATAACTGCGAATACATCATGAGGCTTAGATCTGGAGCTGCCCCTTTCACACCCCCTCCACACCCACAAGGGTGCCCGCCGGCATCGGACAATTTTGTTGATGGAAGCCCCATACTTGTAACATAACCCCATCCTTGTGACACCGCCCACTACCAAGGCTCCTTAACATGTGGCCTAACTGTACTAATGCGAATCACGTAATACGTGCCTCCCACTAATTGTCCCCTTAATGTGACTCATTACAACTGAGTTAATGCTTCTACATTTGAATAATATTCCCTCCTGACTGAATACGAATGTTCATACACACCATAATGCTAGACACTAACAATAACCATGTACATGATAGTGCACCACTAAAGATAAGTAGTGTTCATACGTACCTATTAACTAATGCCCCACATCCGCCATAAGCAATTAATGTCCCTACCAGCACATATGTTATTCAAGCACCACCAATATGTCCCCAAAGCCCCCACCACGTAATGTCTTACCACACCCCCACCAGTAAGTCTCCTGAAAGCCCGTACCAAATAATGTCCGACAGCCGCCACCCAAGTATGGTCCCCATAGCCCCCCCATCAAGTAATGTGCCTCAAAACCCGGACAAGTGTATTGTCTCCAAAAACCCCCACCCAAATAGTCCCCCACCAAGTATTGTCACCACGGCCCTCCACCAGTAGAGTGTCTCCCACACCCAAACTAAAACGATGTTCTGCATAGGCCCACACAAGCAATGTCTCCACAGCCCCCACCAATAATTTAAACCTCCCCGTAAGGGTCCCCACAGCCCCCAACAAGTATGTCTATCATAGTCCCCCACCAGTAATGTCCCCAAGCACCCCACAAGTATAGTCCCACAACCCACCACAAAGATGTATCCAGCAGCCCCACACCAAGTACTGTCTCCACAGCCCCCACCAAAATAAGTCCCTCAAGTAAATGGTCTCCCACAGCCCCACACCAATATTTGTCCACACCAAGTACTGTCTCCCAGCCCGCCACCAAATCATTGTCCCACACAAGTAGTCTCCACACCCCACCAATTGCTCACACCGTAAGTAATTTCCCCCAAGACCACACCAAGTATGTACCCCACAGCTCTACAAAAGAATGATCTCCCACAGCCCCCACCAAATAATGCCCTCCCAAAGCCCTCCACCAAATAATGTCCTCATAAAGATGTTCCAAGCCCCACCACAATATATCACCCACCAAAGTAATTGCTCCCACAGCCCCGCACCAAATAAATCCCCATAATAGTATTTCGCCGCAACACCCCCACCAGTAATTCTCCACAAAGCCGCGCCACCAAATAATGTCCCCCACCAAATAATGTCCCAACAGCCCCCACCAAATAATGTCCCCCACCAAGTAATATCCCCACAGCCCCCACCAAGTAATGTCTCCCAAAGCCCCCACCAAAAAATTTCTCCCACCAAGTAATTTTTCCCACATCCCCCACCAAATAATGTCCTCCAATAAACTAATGCCCCCACAGCCCCCACCATGTCATGCGGCCCACAGCCCCAACCAAATTGTGTCCCCCAGCAAGTGATGTCCCCACAGCCCCCATCAAGTAATGTCCCCAAGTCATCTCTCCAAAGCCCCCACCAAGAAATGTCTCCCACAGCCCCAACCAAATAATGCCCCCACCAAGTACTGTATCCCACAGCCCCCACCATGTAATGTCTCCACAGCCCCCACCAATTAATGTCTCCCACAGCACCCACCATATAATGTCCCCTACAAGTGATATCCGCACAACCCCTACAAGTAATGTCTCCCACCAAGTAATGTACCCACAGGCCCCAACAAGAAATGTCCCAGAGTCCCATTCCAATTAATGTCCCCAAAGCCCCCATAGCAAGTAATGACAGCTCCCACTAATTAATGTCTACCACATCCCCACTAATTAATGTCCCCCACTGTCCCAACTAAGTAATATACCCCACATCGCCCATTAATAATACTGGACAATGTAATCTTTTATCATAGAAACTTGGTAATTGTATTGTCAGTCATTTGTCAACCAAATAAAACTTCAGATCTGAAAAAATCTAAATCTGAATCCTAGAAGTAATAGCTGGTGACAGACATGTATAGTGTAGTGCCATCTAATATGATATCAATATCTGATCACTGGTCACTAGTAGATGCCATCTGCAAATCTAGGTTAAAGATAGAGATTGAATATTTTGGGGACAGATCTCTTAAAGTAAGGACAGATACCAAGGAATACGGTTGAACTACCTTACAACTAGGACTGGTAGAAATTTGTATGTCGGCCTGTTTCCTTTGCTGAGACTCTTATTTGCCGGTTGTTTTCTAACTACATTTCATAGCTCTGCAGCGTGTAAGGTACTTTTGGGAGCAATCATTTTGCCCCCTTATTGGACAAGAGAGTCAATTTAAGAGCCATTCCCAAAGTGTTACATTATGGAGGGGAAGGATATTGATAAGTTCTTTGTGTTTTCTAAACAGATCAATGAAACACATCATTAGTCACATAACATTAGGAAGCCAGAAGAAGAATCCATGGAGCAGAAGAAGCAACATCCAAGAATCCTCTGCAGCTATAAAGATAGTTACACATTAGAAGCAGGACCATTGAACTTTGATATGACTGTCTATATGGTAGTCTGTGAGCCCTATTGCTGTCTGCATGCTGGTTATACAAAAATGATGAACTTACCTATAATTAGGTTGATGGCTGATGGCTGTTTCAAGCATCAGAATTTTTATTTATTAAAATATTCTATTCAGTTCCCCTACAAAGAATGGCTGGACCATTATATAATCTCTTTTGTCACCCCTTCATCCTCATAGACTGTAAGCTCTTGTGTCACCCCCTCAGCCTCATAGACTGTAAGCTCTAGTGATCAGGGCCCTCACTCCTATTGTTCCATATGACTGTTTGTACTCTGTAATGTAATATTATATTTAGTATATGTCCCCTATGATTTGACAACAGGGGTACCCTTGCATTGCAGGGGAAAATGGACAAACACTAAATAAATAATGATAAAATTGAGTCTTTTATACAAGAAGGCGAGTGCCAACAGGCTTACACTAACATACGGGTACAAAATAAATAAAATACAATAAAAAACCGAGTGGTATGGCACAAAAACAGAAGCGGACCAACCCGGACGGTATGGAGGACAGGTAGTTTTTCCGGACTAAAACACACTAGGTGCGTGATTATATTGGGTCACCAAATACAGGACCACACTAGGTCATTACACACACACAGAGATTGTTGCAATCCTGCCATTTGGTACCCACTTTCGGTATCCAACCTGTTTATTAGTCCCAAATGATTTGTAAAGGGCTACGGAATTTGATGCTTAATAAATAAAGATTATTCTTACTATTATTAAATGTTATTATTTAATGTTTGACTTTATACTTTATATGTGGACAGCTTTCTGTTATTGATTTTTTGTTATGTAATATGGCACATATGAATAATAATACAAATATTAAATATTAAGGTTGTGTTCCTTTTACTACACTAACAGCTTGTGTTGACGCTCAGAACATGGTCATGTTTTATTTTTTTTTCTTCTGTCAATTCCTAAAAGCCATAACCTTTACTTTTCATTCAATTTTAAAGGTTCAGAGCTTGTTTTTTTCCAGGCTAGTTGTACATCTTGATATTGCCAATTTAGGGTGCCAAAAAGTAATTGAAAACTGTTTTTAAATAAATATTTTATTGGGAAAAGATAGCATAATGAGCAAGATACCTACAGTGTCATGACATTTTAAAGCAGAATACATTTTCTAACAGTTGTACAGCAAAGCCTTACATTCTTGCCCTCCTCCACATATTTTCAATTTGCTTCCATAAAGTATAACACAGTGGCACAACATGCAGCAAACGTGATATCATTGGAGGTGTTCAATTCATTCCATATAATAGCATAGTAAGTATATACCAGTTTACAATGGCGTAACAAGACCCCAGTGAGCCCAGTTGTGAACTTAGATTTGAGGGCCCCATATTCCAAAATCCTTGATGCCGGCCCCATCCTGCACATTATTCTTCAGAATAGACATATATCATATATGTATGTACCCACACCAATTTCCACATACCTGTACAATATTAATAATTAATAATATTGCAGTAATTACATAAATATATCCCAGCTGGGTTTATAACTGAACATAACAATATAATATCTGTAAAGCGCTACAGAACTTGATGGCACTATATAAATAAAGATTATTATTATTGTTTTAGTGCCAAAAATGTATTGCATACCAGGGCTGCCATAAGGCAGATATAGACATCAGCTCAGACCTTCTGCCTATGATCTGTCCAGGTCTTCATCTTGGCAGACTCCTCAAAGATGACAATTTTTCTCCATCAATTACAGAGCTATAATAACAATAATAATTCTTTATTTATATAGCGCACACAGATTACGCAGTGCTGCACAAAGCATGTCAAATTGGTCCCTGTCCCCATGGGACTCACAATCTAAACGACCTAACAGTATGTTTTGGAGTGTGGGAGGAAACCGGAGTACCCGGAGGAAACCCACGCAGATTCGGAGAAAACATACAAACTCTTTGCAGAGCTGTGAAAACTTCTCCAGCTATAACTTATTGCTAGAGAATTCACACAAGACATCTTTAATTTACCTCTTATTAATTTTTGTTTGCTCCCATTCATTAATGTTTAACAAAGCAGTAACTCTTTAGTATGTACCTAACCCTTCACTCCATTATTAATTAAAGTAGCAGAGCAGCAACCCCCTCAGCAATCCATATGTAGTCAGCAGTTTCCCCAGTAATTAATATGCACCATAGAAACTCATCCTAATAGTTAATTTAGTCAATACAAGGTTATGCAGCCTCCAACTGTCTAGAAGTCTTCAATTAAGGGGCCCCCCACTTATAATATACTGTCTGGGAGCCCCTTATTAACCCCTTACCAACATGTGACGTAATACTATGTCACAAGCCGGGTGCATGGAGAGGGCTCACGGGCTGAACCATCTCCATAGCCGGTAAGTCTTTGCTGCACATTGTGTGTATTTTCCCGCTGATCGCCACCGGCGGCTTCAAAAAGAGGGTGGATTCGGGTCCGGCCGGGATTCACTAAGGCAGTTCCTCCGACGTCCACCAGGTGTTACTGCTGCGATGAAGACCATCGGAGTTCACCGTCCTACGCTGGATGCAGGTAAGCGCGTGTTGAGCGTCACTTTTTTTAAAAAATGTGGCGGTTTTACCGAATCCGTCGGGTTTTTTTACGGCCACGCCCCCGATTTCCGTCGCATGCATGCCGACGCCGATGTGCCACAATCCAATCACGTGCGCCAAAATCCCGGGGCAATTCAGGAAAAATCGGCGCAAATCGGAAAAATTCGAGTAACACGTCGGGAAAACGAGAATCGGGCCCATTAGGTATCGACGCATCCGAAAATGCCTGTTCTATCAAAGTATAATAACGTTTTTTCACTGTGTTTAACCCCGTAACGGAAAATAGCGCCCAAAGTTGAAAATGGCATTTTTTTGCCATTTAAAAAAAAATAACAAATTCTATAAAAAGTGATCAAAAGATCATACAGTACTAAAAATGATAACATTGTAAACGTCATCAAAAGCCTCAAAAATGACACCACCCACAGCTCTGTATACCAAAGTATAAAAAAGTTATTAGCGCCAGAACATGGCAAAAATATTTTGTACAGGAGGTTATAATATTTGTAAATGTGTGAAAACATTATAAAACCTATACAAATTTGGTATCCCCGTAATCGTACTGAACCAAAGAATAAAGAAGACAAGTCATTTGGGGCATACAGTGAAATCCGTAAAATCCAAGCCCACAAGAATACGGCACAAATGCGTTTTTTTATTATATCACTGCATTTGGATTTTTTTTCCCGCTTCCCAGTACATGGCATATTAAATACCACCATTTTGAAGTGTAATTTGTTACGCAGAAAATAAGCCAAACACAGCGCTGGACATGGAAAAATAAAAAAGTTATAGAATTTTGAAGGTGGGAGTGAAAAATTAAAACGCAAAAAAAGGGCTGTGGCGGGAAGGGGTTAATATACCATCCAGGAGTTCCCCTCCACCAATAATATACTAGCGGGCGCAGGGCCGAAGTCTACAGAGACATCATTAGACTCCATTGCAGTTTTCTACTGCTCTCGCAGTAGAGAATGTCCCTCGGGGGTCTTTTATGACCTCATGGGGGACATATAAAGTAAAAACAAACACACAAAAAAATATATTAACAAATATTCAGAAAAATACATTTACATCTCCCAATACAGTATAATAAAAAATCCCCCGCTACACTACAATAAACATTGCCATAGTCACCCCGTTTGTCAGATATTATGTATCAAAATGACCAAAACAAAATAGGAAATTCATTAATCATGTTGATTTTTCATTAATTTGAAAACTAAAAAACTATATGCTATAAATCACAAAAAAAACCTTTTTTAAATTTTAATTAGTATAGTCTCACACAGCCGCACCTGCACTGAAGATCACAATTGCGCAAGCCCGAGACAAGAGCGAGCTGAATGCACGGTTGGGAACCTAAGCGCACTGTGCGGCTGTGCAAGTCTATGCCGAGATCTGTTGAGGAGCGCATAATATGATTAAGTGGAATGCGTAACTATCAATAGCTAGAGCGCCAAGCGCGACCATAGTTCTGCCCAAAAGTGCCAGACCCTCATTTGAATATTTTTATAAAGCATTTTTCTCTTTATAAAAAGGTTTAAAAAAGAAATAAGAGGTTTTGCTCAAAAAACAATTATAAAATTGAGCAGTGCATAATTAGGGTAAGAGGAGAAGCACCGGGGCAGCCACAGGAGCGACAGAGCCTCATTATCATAATTTTATAATTGTTTTTGCAGCAAAACCACTCAATTCAGGGATTAAACAAGATATGTTCCTGCATCAGTGTAGCTACAGCACTCTGAAGGTATGTTTGCTTCATAATGCATCAAATCAAATGGTAGATTTCCTTTAACTATTAGTCTATGCATTTGGACAAAATGTACATGCATTTACATTTTTGTGAAAAAATTAAGATAAATAAAGAAACAACTAACGTAAATTACAAGACAGGAAAACGTAACAAACCAGGCGCAAATAAAGGCGAACTTGAGACAAATTGGGGCACATTTACTTACCCGGTCCTGTGGTGATCCCCGCGGTGCGTTGTCCGACGAGGATGAAGTCCGTGGGCCCGATATCCTGCATGTGTTGCTTCCCAACTGAGGTCCGCCGGAGTTCACCTTCTTCCCGGTGTATGTGAGTGCTGATCTTGCGACACAATTTGAATTTTAAATCCTGTGCTTAGTCCGAATCAGTCGGGTTGTCTGACGGCCACGTCCCCCGATTTGTGTCGCATAAATGTTGGCGTGCGCAAAAAAACCCCTGTTAAATGCGGTGCAAATCGGAAATAGTTGGGAAACCTGACGGAAATGCTGTGTGCAGACCCTTAGTAAATGTCACCCAAAATTCAGCACTGAACGGGTTGTACAGTGTACAATTGGACTATACGCCACATTTATCATGCAGTGTACAACAGAATGGGGCACATGTATTATCGCATCTTCGCCCAAAAATTGCCGGGATTTTAATGTTTTTTTGGCGCAGAACTGTTGCGGATCATTTATGAGTTTGCGCCAGAAAGAACAAATGTTTCCGACTATCCCGACTCCTCCGTCTTTTTCTGGCGCAAGTGGGCGTGGCCTAACGTTTCCACATTATCCTCCACATTTATGTGTATTTTTTCAGAATTTTTAGGCGCTATTCCAACCAGGAAAAAATTGGTCAGTTAGCAAAATTAAGGCGTAGTCCATGTAAGATTTTCTCATTGGTGTCGGCATTTTTATGGCGCCCGACCCCCCCCCCCCCCCAATGTATTGCACCCCCCATGTTTAAGGTGCACAAAAAAAAAAGGTTGGTGCACTCTGTCGGAGCAGTGCAAGGGGGGCCAGATACATGAAGAACGGGCACCACAATTCATGAATCTGGCACCACCTTCACACTTCACTGTTTTCGATAAATGTGTGCCATTGGGTCTAATTTATCAGCTCTCATCTTCCTAATGATGGGTCGCTCAGGAGCCAGATGAGCCAGGTTATTCTTAGTGAGCAGAGCCTAATGAGCCGGCACGCTAAGAAGAGCCGTAATTCCCATCACTACATCTTCCCATCACAGTTTATAAAATAATCTGAGCTCTGAGCGGTTGCCATGAACAACAAGAACAGTTTTTTAGACAGTTTTGATAAATCCCCCGTTGTCTACATAACTTTTTATAAGTCACTTTGATGCAATGTGTGAACCTTGTTGGCAGTGGTCTGTTCTTTGCTATGTGGTAATGATGCAGTAGTTTATTTCATGCTTACTATATTTCATAAGCACATCCTCCCTCTGGGACTTGTATGTATATGTGTGACTACAGCTGCAGTGTAACGTCCTATCAGTATTAGATGCTATTCACATACTGGTAACAGCCTCCAGCACTGATCCCTGTACATGCTGCGGTATAATATTCCTCCAGATGTTCGGGCCCAGCACAAAAGTGAACTCATTTCTGTTACAAGACAGCTCTTCACATAAATACGGTAGCTGCGCCGTACATTACGGTAGCTGTCACTGGAGGCTCAGCAATGCATGCTGGGAGGGAGGATTCAGGCCACAGCCTCGCAATGCACGGCGGGAGTTGTAGTTCGGCGGGTTTTGAAGCTCAGGCTGGCGGGCAGTGGTGGCGGCAGGGACTGATGTAAACATTGAGGGACATCGCGGTGACTGCCGGTGTCTGCGCCCGTGAAGATGATCCATGAGCTGCTCCTGGCCCTGAGCGGCTATCCCGGCAGCATCTTCACCTGGAACAAGCGGACAGGCCTGCAGGTGGGGTATAGCTGGGGAGGTTGTTGCATTGTATTGCTGTGTATGCAGTGCTCTGCCTTCATGTACTACTAATGTTCATACAGAGGGGTCCTATCATGGCTGGAGTACAGGTTCAGGCTGCCATTGCCTGCTGGGAGTAGTAGTTCCAAACATCTGGAGTGTCAGGTACTGCCCCCTGGCTTGTCCTCATGTCTGTCCTCCTTGTGGTACACTTTAGGGGGGGGGGGGGGGGGGGGGGTGCGTATGGACATGATTTCCTTCATGTCCATACGCACCCACAGGTGGGAGACAGCACCCCAACATCTGCCATGGGTCCTGACGCCTTGTCCTCTCTTCTTTTCCTGATCCCAGAGGATGTGAAAAGTCTGGAGACGTGTAACTCGCTGTCACAGCATCTAAAGACCATTATGGCACAACTCTGGAGCATTTATCTCTCCCATACTTTGTACAGATAGTTCTGTCTGTTAGTTGAGGGATCCCTTCTAAATGGCCAAATATAACGTGTGAGCAGAGACTATATGCACAAGGGAGTTTCTCACAAAATACGAGAGCTTTATATTTTACTCAATAATGTTTATTTTACTTAATATAAGAAACATAACGGGGCAGCAATAATTGCTACTCCTGCAACCAAATACTGCATTCAGATGAGACAATAATAGTAGAGACAATAACCGTACTGAAGACCCCCAAGAGCAGATAATAATGGTGAAACCCTCAAGAGCATAAAAGCACTAGAAGTCAGAGCAGACAAATAAGGGTGAAGACACATATGGCGTTTTTGGGCCGTTTTTACTAAGTGCGTTTTCAGATCGTTAAAAACGCATGCGTTTTTGTTCGTTTTTCCGAAATTGCGCGTTTTAAAACCGTTAAAAACGCATGCGTTTTCAAAAAACGGCGATCTGAAAACGTCCCAAAAACAGCCCAAAAACGGCCCAAAAACGCCATGTGTGTCTTCACCCTAAATGAATCAATCCTTCCTTCTCTTCCCTCTGCACTGCAGTTTCTTCTCTCCTCCACGTGCCGCTCTTCTCTGTGTCCCATGCTGGTTGTATGTGGTGGAATAAGGACCTGAAGCAGAACTGTGCCAGGAGCAGGAGAGGACCTGGAGCAGTACAGTACAGCTGACAAGTACTTACCAGTCCTGCGTCCTTGCTCCTTGGGCGACATGGCAGCTTCTTCTCTCCTCCATGTGCCGCTCAGCTCCCTGGCTGGTTGTATGCGTTAACTTCAGGATTCTGAGCATAGATGCACCAGGAGAGGACCCAGGAGCAGTACAGTAGACAAGTACTTGCCACTCCTTGGGCTGCTCTGGGTCCTTACACTTATGCATATAACACAAAGGGTGGTGGGCGGTTATTAATGCACTTGTGCCACAATTCTGGGGTTTTGCGCCAAAAGTTGTCTAAAATGCCTTTCACCAACATTTATCAAGGCTTTTAGCCTGTAAGCCGCTGGTTCTGCATCCTTTTCTAGGCTTTTAGTTGAGATGCACGTGCCTGCACTTTATGTACATGCTCAGTGGTGAAGCTCCTCTGCTACAGATCAGAGGAATAAAGCACTGGGAAGGAATCCCAGCATTTTTCTCAGCACTGCTAGAGTTACCAGGAAAACGGGCCCATGGAGTTGGATACCGTTTTGGTGGAGTTGACGTTTGGCTTACAGACTCCAAAGCCCTGAGTACGACAGACTGAATCTTCAGCTGCGTGAGAGTCACATGTTCCAATATTAGTTAGGGGAAATTGCTTTTTTTAATAATCTTATTCGTGTTCTGGTCGCCAAGATCTTGGCTGTTATCTCAAACAGTTTTGCAGTGTTAATAATATTACGTGTACTGGACCATTGCAGTTCACATAAAGAATAATGGTGAGTGCAGCACATTCTTGGGAAAAAGTTTCCGATTTTTGTGAAAACGGGGACTTGATAGTTGTGGCTGAGAAAGCTAATGCAAGACCAGTCGCAGTGTAGATGGTGCTACCGTCTGATGCTAATGAGGAGTGCAAAATCTACTGTCTATTGTTAAAACAGTTATTGATTCCAATACAAGATGTAATAAATCATGTAAATTAGTACAATCCCGCAGTCCTAAAGTAGATGGAATGATCTTGCCATAAGTAGATTCTCCCATGTATAATGTAATGGGGGAGATTTACAATGCCTTGTCTGGTGGTTTCATGACAAATTTCTTAGGTAGAAAGGTGCAAACAGAAATATATTTTAGAAAAATGAAACTTGTGTGAATTATTTGTCTTCAAAATCCAAGCCTCACTAGTACCACATTTGGGTTTCCATAGGAATACTATCCATCCAGTCTATGGGCTCTTCTGAGCTCATGCTACACATGAGGAGCAGGTCGAGTGTTTATTATGTGTCTCGGTAGCCTAAGGATAGATCTTCTATGGTATTTTCTAGTGATCATTATTGGGCCTTTTAATAAACAGAATAACATAACTGTGTGTTTGCTCTGCAGGTATCTCAGGATCTGCCATTTCTTCATCCCGGAGAGACCAGTGTACTGAACCGTCTCTGCAAGTTGGGAACAGACTATATTCGTTTCACAGAGTTCATAGAGCAGTATACTGGCCATGTTCAGCAGCAGGTGAATGAATTTTCACGCTAGTTTAATTGGTAATTTAGGAGTTTTGTTCCTGAGGGTGCTGTCACACGTCGCGTTTACCGCATGCGTTTAGAAACGCATTGCAATAGCTGGAGAGTGATTTGCCTAATTAAACAGCTGCTAACACCTGTGTTTACAAAACGCAACCGTTAACGCATTGTTAACGCATGCGTTAACATCGCGGTTAACGCATGCGATTGTTAACGCATTGTTAACGCATGCGTTAACATCGCGGTTAACGCATGCGTTTTGTAAACACAAGTGTTAAGAGGTGTTTAATTAGGCAAATCACTCTCCAGCTATTCCAATGCGTTTTTTAACGCATGCGGTAAACGCGACGTGTGACCGCACCCTGAGGGTGCTGTCACACTTCGCGTTTACTGCATGCGTTTAAAAACGCATTGCTACAGCTGAAGGGATATTTCCCTAATTAAACAGCTGTTAACACTTGCGTTAACCGCGATGTTAATGCACGCGTTAACAATGCGTTAATGCTTGCGTTTTGTAAACGCAAGCCTTAACAGCTGTTAAATTAGGGAAATATCCTTTCAGCTGTAACAATGCGTTTTTAAACGCGACATGTGACAGCACCCTGAGGCTGGTGCCACACGTACCACTTTGTCTGCGTTTGAAAACGCAGACAAAGCCGCACCCACCGTTGTGGGCCATGGCCCGATCGAATCAGCGGATCTATGGAAATGCCTGCGATCGGGAACGAGCCACCGGTGTTTTGCATTAAATTAACGCACGTGTGGCACCAGCCGTTTTTAGTTCATTTTCAGATTGTAAAAAACGCATCAGTTTCTTGAAAACGCCTGCATTTTCAAAAAGCGGATGCGGTTTTAAAAAACGGATGCAGTTTTTTGACAGGTTTTATCACTTATCTTAACTAAAACTGGTCAAAAACGGATACGTTTTCAAAAAACACATGCATTTTTTAACGGACTGCTTAAAAACGGACCAAAAACGAGTTCAAAATGCCATGTGTGGCATCACCCTAAGGGTGGTGGCACACGTGGTGTTTTGAACTCTGTATATACTGTATATGATGCAGATGAATATGTCCTCCATGAGCTTCCATCTTTATAAGAGGCAGTTCATGGTGCAGGGCTTTATCGAGTAGTTTAGCATCTGCCATGAGGACTGGATGTCACTGTTTGATCTACGGAAATCTGTCCACTAACACAGGTTATGGTCGGCATGGTAAGGCCAGACACCACAGAACATGATGCACAGCAGAAATCTATGATAAGTTGACAAATTTTGTTGTGGCTTTCAGGCACTCTGTATCTTTGAGTGGGCACAGACTATAAATCTTTTCATTTAAAGGTAAAATGCAAATTAAGATTTCTCAAGAAATAATTAAGATTCTGTTTTAGCAATATTATGCAGCACATGGAATGGATCTGTAGTTGTAAATCGATAACCCACGGTGGTAATGTCCCATGTCCCCGATATATTATGTTATGGTTTTATTGTGAATAAAAAGCTGCTTTTAAAAAGGAGCAGGATCACCTGGATCATGATGACCATGAAGAGCTTCAGAGTTTATCTTGTGTGTCCTGATATTCTCTTTTGTACCACAGGTTTTTAGGGTATCTAAACCCCCCTTAGGCTGGCAGGACACGACCATGGACAACAAAAGTTGCACTAGCTGGATTTCACAGACCAACCACAGTCCCAGAGATGGAACTCTGTGCATAGTGATAAATGATGTAAGGAGCCCCTGCTGTTTTGATGAGAAGAAGCGACTCCTTGTATCATACCTCACTATGCTGTATGCTCTCTGTACTGTAGTCGGTCCTAGAACTCTGGTCAGTGCATGATCCATTTTTCATGGACCAACCATGGTTGTGTGCCGCCAGCCTTAAAGCTATGATAAAATGCTGCGTAGACTGTTTAATCCCAGAAGAGACAGGGCAGTATAATTGCTGCTACTAAACAATACTAGAACCTGTGAGCAGGAGGAGATGGACAGCAAGGCTTATTCTAGGGGAGAGGGTAATGATTATGATCATGACCATGTCTCTTCCCCCGTGATGGATCCTCATTATGATGGGTTTCCATTACTTCATGCTTATAGTAAAAAGCAGCTTCAAAAAGAAGTCCAGGAACATTGAGAAGAGAGAAGGGCGTCAGTGTCCTCTGCTGATCTGCTGGAGCAGTAGGGGTAGGACTACATGGAGGAGGGGAAGGGGCTTGTCTGAGATGCATACACAAATGTAAGATGGGGAATAACAATCTGATTGGGGGAGGTCTGACTACTGGGACCCCCACTGTTCTTTATAACTAATTGAAAGCAGCAGAAAGTCCAGCATTTGCTACTGCATTCAGTATTATGGGTACATTGGAAATTGCACAACTCTCGGGTATCTCTGAGAATGAGTCAAGGTGCATCATTGTTTCAGTGGTAATGGAAATCCTTAAAGTTTAGCCTGATATAGTGGGTGATTTGGATCAAGGACACCCCAGACAAGTACCATATGGATCTACTACATATATCACAGTCAGGCATGGGTACATGATAGAACTTTGGGTACATGATAGAACTTTGGGTACATGATAGAACTTTGGGTACATGATAGAACTTGTTACTCTTTATATGGCACGATACCCAGTATCTGACGTTGTATTCAGAAGTTACAAATTGTCACAGCAGCTAATTTCGGAAGCCTATTTTTAAGATCATGACAAGTATTCTTATTGAAAGTGAGTAGTGACGTGTGGGGACAATGTTTTAGTTTAGTTTTTGTTCCTGACATTTAAGATGTATTATTCTCTTTTGGTAATTCAATCTATATATAAATCTATGGTATGTCCTCAAGAACTTTATGAAAGTTACTTCACTTTCTGTAAGGGGTATGAAACACTTCAAAAAAATTAGTCACTCTCCTAGTGACTACTGGTGAACTCCCTGACACTTGAATTATCCGTATACAATGATATCCTGTGGATCCTGTGGTTCCACCATCATTACATAAAACAGATAAATTCTGCTCTGTGGTGGGGGAAGGGCCGCTGCCAGCCATAGTTTGATTCGCGGTGGGGGAGGGGCAGAATAATGAGAATAACATGGATATTCTGAAAACCAAAGCAAATGCTGGGAATAAATATAGTGATAGATCCTATAGTGAACATTTGCCTGGACCTTCAAGTAGTTTTTGGCGTACAAGCGCTGACATAATTGCAATTACCTAATTAATGCATAATTGAGATTATTTCAAGGGGCCTACCTTTTAAATGTTCACCGTTTTTTGTGTAAATCTGTGCCTTTTGATATATCCAGGGTGGTGGGGGAAGAGGCTTCCCTTATATGCTGGCGCACAATGATTTCCCCTAGAGATTCAACTAGATCTATAAGCTTGTATAACCATCCAGCAATGCGGAGTGTGTGGCAGTAAAAGGTTTTTAATCTTCTGTGCACATCCATTTGTATCATTATTATTTGTGCTGTGTATAAATAATACTTGTTCTTCTTTCGTCCAGGATCACCACCCCTTGCAGCCTGGGCAGGTCGGGCTGCACGGAATTTATTTAAGGGCTTTTTGCAGAGGTTTAGAATCCATTCTTCAGCCTTACAGACAAGCTCTATTAGACCTGGAGCAAGAGGTAATAATAATACACTTGTATGTGGCCCTGGAAATATCATTGAATATATATCCTATGGCAAAGCTTATATGTGTCATGTTGGGTATTGGAGCAGCACTGAGGCGCATCGGGCGGCATAGGTGCCTTGTAGCGCTGGCAGGCAAAGTTTTTAAGTCTGACCAGGTATATTTATGGATTTCCTCTGGGTATTCCCATTTCCCATTCCCCTCTATAAACCTAAGTCCTAATTACATGTCACAAGTTTTGATTGGTCTTGCTTTGAGTGACGAGACCCTGAGTGAGTTTCCAGAAGTTCTCAACTTTGTGCCTTTGTTCCCACTTGGCTTCCAATGTGTAGTTTACAAATCCACAGAAAGTTTGTCAAAAGTTTTTCAAAATTTAACCTCCCCTTAAACGGGTTGGAACAATTTTCCCTTAACTACAGGATCTCACTAATGATGTCGCCAAGGTACCAGTAAAAAAGTGGAATTCACACAGTCTCCTAGCCGATAATAGCCCAGCGCAGCACTCCCAGTGCTTTAGAGATGAATGGAGCGGCATCTCATAGTGTTACATTGAGTGGCTATGTTCATTGCCATTCAATTCGGGAATATAAGATTTGTGTTTTATGATTGACTGGCGTCCCACCAGTCAGCAGATATTCCCTGTACTGCCGCAATTGCGAACAGATACCTTTTTTTTTTTTTTTTTTTTTTGTTTAACTTCACTCATGTTTTTTACAGTTTTTGGCTGATCCACATCTTTCGATATCGCACATAAACTACTCTCTTGATCAGGTAAGTTCATGTATCACACATTACTGTTCATTGATCTGTTGATACAAGGAAACTGCCTGATCCGGACAGCTATTCCATGTATACACAGACTGGGGCTTGGGAAGGCCTGGACTCGACTCTGTCATCTACATTTTGGGATGTTTACAGAAACTCCTGAATGTTTCTGTAGAGCCGTAGCACATTAATGGGCAATAAATCTGTACTGTTGCTTTCATCACAACACTGTTATTAGATGTCATTTTAGGATGATGCCTAATAATCTGTCCTCAAGATAACAATAGTCAATAATCCACCAGGGGCTGTGGTTCATGCTGTCGTTTCTGTAACATTAATTAGAAGAAAAACTCTGTATCCAAGAGCAAACCAATAATGTCTCCCTGTAATAAGGATCTTGTGGTTGAATATTATCCTAAAGAATAAACATGTTCCCTATTAGATGAATGATTTAAATACTAAAAATTATGATCCAATTGCTTCTCAAAAGAATTTTTTTTTCTCTCTTGATGGCTTCCAAAATGGTGCGGTTAAAACATACACCTTGTCTTGTAGGAAATGTTCACCTAAGAACAAATTGTTTATTGTAAAACCTAATAAACATGAGGAAAATAATGAGAACTTTACTGATGAAGTAAATCCTCAGTTCAATAGGCCATAACTAGTGAAAAGAGGTTTAAAAAGTTCTGTAAAGTTGAGGTCCTGCGAGACCACCCCTCATATTTTGGAATCTATTTTATCCATTGTTTCTTTCAATAAATGTGGATTAAACATAAAAAGATCTGTAAAGTCAATAACAACTTAGGTGAACTGCATAACGCCTTATGTCTGATAAGAACCCAATGCTCCATTGTTGTTGGAAACCAGAACAGTTTTGTATGTTTGTAGCGATATAATAATATGTTTGTTTATAATAATAAAAACAATATTAATAAAAGATCTGTAAAGCACAGTGGAATATGCTGGTGCTGTGTATGTAATATAGCTCCGCCATGGTGATGTTTTGTTGAAGAAAGTTCCAAAGAAATAAACCAATGTCTTCTATTTTCAGTTCCATCTCCTCTTTCCTTCAGTCATGATTGTTGTGGAGCAGATCAAGAGCCAGAAGGTACGTCAGCCATGTCTATCAGCAGGATGATGACTACTAGACAGCGGATGTAGAAATGCCTGACGTGGAGGACTAGATGCTGGGACATGCATACATTGTATATGTCACCTCCTCTGTATTATGTTGCCTTGAAGCTGTAGTCTTCTGTTCCTTCTTAGGGATACTCCGACTAAGTTCTTTCTCCTTATTTGTCAATTTAGTGTAGAAATAAATCTCTGTATAAAATTTCATGTCCGTTTAACCTTTCCATGAGGTCAGCATTCATTGTAAAGAGCCTATATTTTTCTGTGACCACTAAAACGGCTAAGGAATACCGTTTTGTATACATGACTCCAGTAAGTCTGGGGACAGCACCCAGAATCATCATCTTGAGCTGCTCATGCCAAAAAAATCCTTTTCTGCTTCCACTAGCTTGCTGACATAGTATAGAGCCAACAGTTTATCATGTTATCCTATGAGGATGTGATAAGAACTTGAGGATTTGGAACGCAGAGTTCTTGCATCTATGTCCTTATTTACATAAAAGGGTCTGCCGGCTTCTCATCTGTTTTGGGAGCTCCTATGTGTAATGTGTAATAATCTCCTATTATCTGTTAACTCTTCTTTAGATGGATATATGCTCCAGAAGTGGGACCTATATTGGGCATACTTGATATACCATATGCATATAGCCATTAATGTGGATATAGGGGCGTCCCTTTATGGGCACATAGTATAGAGAAACAGAGAAATTAATATGTCACACCTAAATAATTATTGCTTAGGATGTTGATAGATTTGTTCATTTTCTCTGCTCTCTACTGGACTGGATACAATAAAAATAGTTTAGTAACTAGAGTCTGGACATACTTATGATAAATCCCTCTTCCTTACTTTTCTATATGGTAAAACAGGAACACAGAACACAGCTCAACTGAGTGAACCTTGCTACATCATAGGGTGCAGTGTATATGGGGTAGAAGTATCACGAGTATCAGTGATGCCTTGAGGTCACATGAGCTGCGGTTGTTTTGGGAAATGTGGCTGACATAAAGACCTTATTATCCAGACCAGAATCCAGTGTCTAAATCTTAAAGATGATGACTATGCTCGTCTAAGGCTTTATTTGTTTTTTAGTAGTCCGACCAATACATGGGAAGCCTTAGGTGTAACACTGTAGCTGGTAATATCCCGCTACATTCTGCAATAACATGAGATCATTTTTTTTCATTAGATTCATGGCTGCCAACTTTTGGAGACCATTTACAAGCACAGCTGTGGGGGGCTCCCACCAGTCCGTAGCGCCCTGGAAAAGTAAGGAAGCTCTTGACTTGTACATACTGTAGTATCGTATTGTCTATAATCATATACAATAACAATTTCATGACCATGGGTAACTGTCCGGTACCAGTTTATATACGTTTCTGAAGTTCTGTTCTGGAACAGCATTACTTCTTTATTTATTTTTTTTTTTTACTTTGACTTGATAGAATAGTTTTATTAATTATGCATTGAATAAACCTTTACCAAAATATGCACAGCGTCTATCCATCACCCTTCCCCAGGTTCAGAAGCAGAGTGTGCCATGACTTCTGCAGACTGTTTGCTCTTTTGCCCTGCATATCCTTCTCCCTTGTACTCTCACTCTTCTTCTGCTCTCCATGGCTAACACGGTACAAATCTACACTACTTGTACTCTCAGATGACAGACGGGTGAGTTGGGGGGGGGGGGGGGGGGGACACACACACTTCAAATGGCTTTATCTACTGAAGATTTGAAGTCAGCCACTGTCAGTAGCTCTATATGCACGAGGTGAGTGCAGTTAGGACACATATAGCCGTATGGCAGTTGTCAAGGGGTTAAAGTGGATCTTCTTTGTAAGTGAAGAATAATAGAGGATATGCCCCCTGTGGGGGGCTCCCACCAGTCCGTAGCGCCCTGGAAAAGTAAGGAAGCTCTTGACTTGTACATACTGTAGTATCGTATTGTCTATAATCATATACAATAACAATTTCATGACCATGGGTAACTGTCTGGTACCAGTTTATATACGTTTTTGAAGTTCTGTTCTGGAACAGCTTTACTGTCAGTATCTCCATATGCATGGAGTATGTGCAGTTAGGACACATACTGTATAGCCGTATGGCAGTTGTGAAGGGGTTAAGGTGGATCTTCTTTGTAAGTGAAGTATAATTTAAGATATGCCCCCCGCCATGGTATATTTTTGGTATCCAGGCATCACTAGATCCTAGAAAGCACCGCAGAGCACCTCGTGTTCTCCTTAGCATTGACTTCTATTTGGAGGTGTACATTGTATATTCCCCTTCTCTCTCCAGGATCCTAGCTGTATGTCATGGGGTCATGTACAAGCAGCTTTCGGCTTGGATGCTTCATGGACTTCTTTTGGACCAGTATGAGGAGTTTTTCGTCAGACAAGGGCCATCTTCTGGCAATGCTTCTGGCCAGTCTGAAGAAGAGGATGATGACTTGGGTATTGGGGGTCTCACTGGAAAACAACTACGAGAATTACAAGACTTGGTAAGAAAATATAAAACGTTTATATCAGGGATGTCACATAAATGTTCTGAGGACATGTAACAATTCAGACTTCACCGCTTAATACCCAGAGTGTATCCATTCCTTCAGAAGTCTTTGTAAATAATCTTACATGTTGGAAATGGAGGATTCCCTAAGAGGTCACAGAGGTTTCTGAGATGATGTATTCCTATTCATGTTTTGTAATCTGGCAGCGGCTTATAGAAGAAGAGAACATGCTGGCTCCGTCCCTCAAGCAGTTTTCTCTGCGAGTAGAAATGCTGCCGTCTTATATCCCTGTAAGAGTCGCTGAGAAGATTTTATTTGTCGGGGAGTCTGTGCAGATGTTTGAAAACCAGAATGTGAATATGACCAGAACAGGTAGGAAACCGCACGGCATGAGCCCTTTCTATCCTGCTCAGGAAACCCCACACTTGCATTAAAATTGGAATATTACTAGTCGTTACTTTTCTTGGTTACTGTATTCTTGCATTTCTTACGCAGGTTCTATACTGAAAAACCAGGAAGATATATTTGCTGCGGAGCTGCATAGGTTGAAGCAGCAGCCCCTGTTTAGCCTGGTAGACTTTGAGTCCGTCCTTGACAGGATCAGAAGCACTGTAGCAGAGGTAAGACGTCTTCCTATTGGGATATTGGGATTAGGGTGTAGGTAAATGTCAGGTGTTTCCTTGCTTCAAATAAGATGGGAAATCAATAGTTCCTGACGTACATTCTGCCCTAGTGATTTGCTGTGTAAGAGCTATTAACTTGATACAAAGATGGCAGTGGGGCAGCTGGACCTCCTGCTGGGGTGGCAGGCCATGGAGTGGGCTCATCTCCTGCACCATAGAGTAAGATCCTGTTCTATGAAGCCGGACACCAGGAACAAAAGCTCAATAATGACAATATCTCCTCTAGTGCTATTTTTCCCCATGAAATGACTGAATCGCCAATGTTGTAGAAGATATTTTTCAGGTGAAATGTGGAACTTTATGTCAAGCTCTGTCTTTCTGTCTGACATAGTGTACAGAGATGCTGCAGAACCTCACAATATCCATTCTGTCCAATATAATGTACATACAGTACATTGTCGTTTTTATGCAGTGAGACTGGAGAAGTATTGCTCATTCAGTCTAATATTCACTTTATTTCAGCACTTGTGGAAACTCATGGTGGAGGAGTCTGATCTGATTGGGCAGTTAAAGGTAAGGGCTGAATATTTCCTTTATCTTGCATTTGTATTCTTGATGCCTGTCCTTGTCTTGATGTCATAGAGGTGCAGGTTTGTCTTCTGTTACCCCCATAATTGATGAAGTGGTTGAAATGTGCTCTTAAAGGCCAGGCAAGTTTCAGGTTAGAGATGGGATATTTTGTGAATCTGTGCCAAAGGGAGCACAGGTTGCTTTAACCCTTTAATTTCAGAAAATGGGGATACATTGGCTCCGGTATAGTATAAAGCAGGCTCGGTATGTACGTTGTATGCCTGGTAACAGATTGGTACTAATAAATGTGCATTTCTCTTTTTACAAAAACAAGTCCTCATAAAGGCTTTTCAACTGTGTAAAAAGATAAATGTTTAGAATGTGGGGGACAAAGTCAAAAGCTAAAAAATAAAGGGCTCATTGGATTTGAGATGAATAATATAATTTAGGTGACTGAACAGTTAGATAGAAGTGATGGTACACCATCCATTATATATAACATTTTGCTAATTATTCAATTAATTTGCTCTTTCAGATTATAAAAGATTTCTACCTCCTAGGAAGAGGTGAATTGTTTCAGGCCTTCATTGACATAGCCCAACACATGCTGAAAACCCCCCCTACTGCTGTCACAGAACACGGTGAGTGTGTATTATGTATGTATGTATGTATGCTGGAGAGTTTGGTTGCCGTCATGTGACAAGCACCAGCCAGGAATGGAGCATATAACTCATGAATAAAATATCACCACCAGTAGCATTTACCATGCTTATTCATGAGTTATATGCTCCATTCCTGGCTGGTGTTTAGTTTGCGTCATGTGACAAGACAAACTCTCCAGTTTACCTTCTGTTATTCCTATGGGAGGCTCAGTGTGCATCTCCTAAGAATAAATAAAGTGACACTGTGTGAATAATTTCATGTGGGACAGCAATGCACCTGAATGTTGTTTTATCTCCCCTTTTCATCTTTGTTATTATCCCCTCTGTCCTGGGACACCCCTGTGGGTCTTGTCTATGCAGATCAGAGACCTCAAAGTCTTTTGAAATGTACTGTTGGAAGTGTCATGTTGTAGTGGGAGCCCATAGATACATTACATTATCTGGTTACATTATCTTGTCTGGAATTATAAATGTCTACATTACTATGTTATGAGCTCATGTTGGTCTCTCTATTAGACATCCACTGGTAGTGTAGATGTATGACTGACATTACTGAGAATCAGTCCTGTGATGAAAGGATTCTTTATTCCTCCTGCAGATGTCAATGTGGCCTTCCAGCTTTCTGCACATAAGGTGTTGCTGGATGATGACAACCTTCTTCCTCTGCTTAATTTAACCATTGATTATCATGGAAAGGAGCAGAAAGGTATGTGTTTTTGCTGGGCTTCCATTCTATGTCATTAAAATGTCTTTAAATTAACCAAGATGTGTTTGCTCCTAGAACCAATCACTGGAGAAAATAAAACCTAAAATACACACCGGTACCTACCAATGTGGTGACCTAGGGTGGTACAGTTAAGACTTTGTGAACACATTGCACAGGACAGATGTCTTTGCCTCCTGCAGAAATCTGTTGCAAGGACTCACCTTTGGTGCTGTAAGAACTGTCAGTGCAGCAGGGCTGTCTTTATGATGCAAGGACTCGCGTCCTGTGCAATGTGTTCAGTCTGTGACTCATCAGTGATGCAGTCTCAACAGTGTGTGTGCCCTCGTGCACCAGAACAAGGTGTTGTTTTCATGCCCCCCGATGCTGTTGTTTTAAACCCCCGTAAAGCTTTCTTCTGTGGCACACTTCATTTGCAACCTTTTTCCCTGGGAGCATTGTTTGGAAAATTCCCTAAAGAAGCCGACTTTTGCCAGTGATAAGCTTTGCCTCACACGCTGCACAGAACTTTAAAGAGGTATCCTGTATCCCTAAAAAAACTCATTAGGAGCTGCGTACTAAAGTACCCTATTTTTAGCAGTGTTAAACTGCTAGCCTTATCGGAACCCTCCCTTAAACCTTGTGTTTAATGTTATACTTATGTGGGAAGAACAACGCAAGCCTTACATTGCAGAGCTAACCAACATGGGTATAACATTATACACAAGGCTGACTATCCAAGTATTGCACATTAAAACCTAAAGGTGAAGGGAGAATTAATATTATTCCGGTTGACCACATTGGTCCTGAAACCTAAAGAAAAAAAAAATCTACTGGATCTATAGACTGTATATCCTCAGGTCTGAACGAAATGACGGAGACTTTACTCACCTGAACATATTATGTCCAAAAATATTGTCTATTCTTTCTGTAACGCACTCAACATAATGAATAACATCAGTCTTATATTATAAAAGCATCCCACAGCAAAATTAACCAAATAATACCGTACTTACCATTTTTCCATCCTGACCAATCCTCCCCGAGAGCTGCACAGAATCCACTAACATAATGCGTGACAGTTCGCGGTCTGTTTTTGGACCATGTCGGCTTCCGTAGGCAAATTGACCCGGAAAACCGCTAAAGTATCCTATTTACAAAACAATAAGAGCAAGTCAATTCATAGGATTATTTAGTCGCCACATCCGATATCCATTCATCTTCAGCGCATCACCATGGAGTTTGATTTATATTCACGCGCCGGCATTCTGGTATTAACTTTATAGGTATTTTATAGATATTTATAATTTTATTACACATGTTTTTATGGGTCATTAGATAGTTTCTTATAGAACACCACCTGGTAACACCCCGCCTATCCATGCTTTGCCTATGTGAAAGGGCCCTTAGTGGCTATTAATAGTGGTCTCTCATGTGTTAGGGGTATGTGAGTAGTGTCATTTTAGAGATGATGATATTGTCGATTTATTGTATATTTAGACCCGTCTCAGCCACGGGAAGGTCCATCACGTGACACATCTCCAAGGGAGGCTCCTATATCTGGTTGGGCAGCTCTGGGACTCTCCTATAAGGTGCAGTGGCCACTGCACATTCTCTTCACTCCAGCTGTGTTAGAAAAGTAAGTGGTTTTTTTTTGTACTTATTTGGGCCAATTGGTTTTAGCCTTGTAGGTTTTTTTTTTTTTTTCCCTTTTTCTTCAACCGTATACTATGAAATTGGTTCCACCAATACATCTACAGAATAAGTATATTTACTCCCTGACGCTCGCTGCTCCTGGCGTCTTTCTAGCAGTGTGGATAGAGACACACACACTTGCACACACTCACACTCTATATGCATTGGTACTAAGCTTATTATTTTTAAGGGGCCGTGCTTGACATTTTATTAATAAGGGGGCTCTGTCACTTGACATTTTCTTAAATTGTAGCGGATGCATTTCCCACCCTAAGCTTATATCTGAGTAAATAAGGTTCGCTAGATTTTTATGGTAAAACTGGGGTTCTCGGCTTACACTTAAGTATAAACGGTTTGTTGTTATACGACGGTCCTTCCTTATCAATCTTTTTGGTTTACCTAATGCCATGATATTTGTCACATGATGAACAGCTCACACCTCCTCTTCTGACAAATGAATTTTTTTTTTTTCACATAAAACATAAGGAGTGAGAATTTGGATTGTATTGTGTGTGGCCTGATCTTTTATAAAGAAAATTCTCTGAATGCATTGCTCTGCCTTAGAATGTCCAACCTTTGCCATGCCAGGTACAATGTTGTCTTCAAGTACTTGCTTAGTGTCCGACGTGTCCAGTCTGAACTCCAGCACTGCTGGGCTTTACAGATGCAAAGAAAACATTTGGAATCTAATAGAACAGATGCCATAAAGTGGCGACTCCGGAATCACATGGCTTTTCTGGTGGACAATCTCCAGTATTACTTACAGGTAAGGAAGTGGTTACAAATATTAAAATTGTGGAATAGTGTTTTTTTTTTTTTTTAAAGCTTTTTTTTTTGTCAATTTTGCTATCCTTGGCTGATTTAAAATTGCAGCCCCATGTGATATGCTGAAGGTATCCTCAAACCTCCTTATTTAGGATATGTTATCAGTATGAGATGATTTGAGGACTTTCATGTGGAATCTCTGCCTCTCAGCAATGTCACATAGTTATTGTGATCCGTAAAAAGGGAGTCGACGAGTTTGCAACTCATCCACAAGTATTATAAAAACAATGGGCCAGAGTTGATTTGTTCCAAAAAAAAAAAAAAAAAAAAAGCCTTGTAGCTCATTTATTAAGCATTTTAGACAATTTTGGGAACACTTCCAACTAGCAGTGTGACCTCAGGAAAAGGGGGGAGTAGCTTTGCAGTAAAAAGTCTTGTCTCTTAGAGGAGATAAACCACCACCCGAAGTGCCTGTCAGCAGCCTATTCTGAGTACATGCACTTTGCTGGGCTGAGTAATGTCTATTAAACATATGACCTGCTTAATTGTTTTAATCTAATGTAGGTAGATGTGTTGGAATCCCAGTTCTCGCAGCTCTTGGAACAAATCAACTCTACACGGGATTTTGAGAGTATCCGCCTGGCCCATGACCACTTCCTCAGCAATCTCCTGGCCCAGTCCTTCATTTTATTAAAGCCTGTAAGTACAGCATGGGATTTTACATATACTAACAAAATCAATTCTTGGTCACCGCACCAATTGATATCTCAATTTTGTCAATTTTTACAGGTTTTCCACTGTCTTAATGAAATTTTAGATTTGTGTCACAGCTTCTGCTCTCTTGTCAGCCAAAACCTGGGTCCCCTAGATGAGCGGGGTGCTGGTCAGTTGGATATCCTGGTTAAAGTAAGTAAATAATCTGGATTTTATAGCAGCTATCCAGGATTAAAAAATATGGCTTCAGCTGAAAACAGCCCCACACATGGCAGTGGCTGTGTCTAGTATTGCAGGCTTGTACTACAAAAATACACAAAGCTGGGCTGCAAAACCAGTCGCAACTTTTGAATAGGTCTGGGGCTGTTTTTGGAAGAAAGCGGACATTTTTATTTTTCCCTCAATCCCTTTAAGTGCTACTTACATTGATCTTGTATTGTAGGGTTTTAGTTGCCAGTCTTCACTGCTCTTCAAAATCCTATCAAGTGTCCGCAACCATCAGATCAATCCTGACCTGGCTCAGCTTCTCTTACGATTGGATTATAATAAATATTATACCCAGGCTGGAGGCACACTGGGCAGGTAAGAAAAGGTTTGGCGCTGTATTTAAATGCTAATGTACATATAGAAGGGGGACTACACAGCTATATGTTTATATACGGTTGTCATTTAGTCCCAGCCAGTGCTAGACACTAGTGCCTCCCTTTTAAACAAACACACAGTAATATTTGACTGTATATTGGTACAAGGCTGTGTTGTGTTGCTTTCGAATTGTGTTTATGAACCCAATTCAAACGCAGGGGAGGCACTAGCCCCGAACGGATCATTTTAGACCTGAAGGCTTACATTTGGAAATAAGCAACATGTGTTTTGGTGGTAGTAGGCCACAAATAACTTGTGTTTTGCATTCTCTAAGTGTTTAGGTGTAAACGCCGCTTAATTTGGGAGTATTACCTCACTGCTGCAATTGATGCGTTTATAAACACATGCAACGTGCTAATGCAACCATCACGTCTGTTATGTCATCCAGTGTTTTGTATCACTTTTTGTGAGCAAAAACCAGAAGTGGTGGATCACACAAGAGTAAGGCCGCATGCACATGAATGTAGGGAGATGTATGTACGGCCGCAAGCTTGTGGCCATACAGCCGTTCCTCTTAGGACATGGCCATTGCCGGTCTATCTTTAACTGTATTTACGGGCTGTAAGTAATGCATAGCAATGTAGAGGGGACGAGTCACCCTGCCATCTGCTACAGCTAGGTGGCCATACGTCTGTGTAAATGCAGCCCAAGTCTTTCCATTATTACTTGCCTCAATCTACTTGCGGGAGAAACTTGCACTTCTTCTGTGTGTTTTGGCTCATAGTAACTGAGACCTAACAAAGACGTGGTCTGAGTCTAACTTGGCTGTAAGGATGGCTTTTGATATGCGCTCCCTTAGGGTGCAGACAAACACAGCGCTAGCGTACGGGCACAGGCCTCGACCCTATCGCGTATGTGTTTCTGTTTAAACGCAAGAAATCGTTAACGAGAAGCCGGTGTCTTTCCTTGTTTTTATGCAAGACACTGGGTTCTGGTTAACAATTGCTTGCGTTTTTATAGAAACGCACGTATGATTGGGCCCTTTGGCTCAGGGTGCAGTCACACGTGTTGCTAGCAGCACGATCCATGTGGCCTTCCCACACAGAAGCAGGCAGGATCTATTTTTCTTTCAGTGCCACCACTACTATCTTCATAACTGATGTCATTACTTTCCTGCTAGAATTATATTTTGTCCTTCATACAGGCCTTTGTTCTCAGATTACATACGTGATAACAAAATAGATGGCAGTCCATGAGCCGTCTTGTCCCAACTACAACACATGTATAGAAGATTATTCCTTACAAATGTGGTTGTTTTATAGTCCGTCATTATAGGCAGAGGCGGCTCTAACTGCTGTGTGATACTGACACCACCTAGTGGTCATCATTGGTATAACCCGGGAATTTTTCTTGCTTGGAAGAATGTCTATGAATGTATTGACAGATGTAATAAAATACAGTAATCAAACCTCCCCATACTCCCCTGTGGCCTGGCGATCCCTCTTACATACACAGACAACTGCTCCATCACTTATGGTCACTAGTGAGACCAATGAGTCTGTGTGTCAAGAACAAGGTTGCAAGGACCAGAAAGTAGAGTATATATTTTTTTTTTTTTTTTTTTGCCATTCTGACACTTGAGTAAAATACACAACTGCTGCTTTAATATGCTTATATTAAATAGTATATGATGCTTTTTTTTTTTCTTTTCCCCCACAGTTTTGGATTATAAGCACACAGCGGTCATGGATCATGCACAAGGTTCAAGGTTGTAAAATACAAAACTACAGGAAACCTCCTGGGAAAACAGACCCAGACCAGTTCTGAAATTTCACCCCGCACTTTCCTATGTATAATAAATTATTCTGTGTTTTGTACTGCACAGTGTCAGATCAGTAGTAGTTTAGATGCAGGACCTGTGTGAATATTTACTGTTCTGATTCTTACTATGACTGCCCCCAAACCTATTTCTGACCAATTGGTTTTGAGATTAGTTTACATTGGAGACACATTTATTTCATTTTTTTTTGTCATTACATGGACACTACTTTCATCAGTTTCTAAACGGACTCAAAGTGCATTAGGACGGGCTGTAATAACTTTTTTTTTTTTACACGTAAAGAGTTGTATGGCGGCTTCTTTTCTGCACTTCCTAGCGATGGTATTTACTATCCCCTGACAGTACTGGAAAAAAATGCAAATGCAGTGAAATTGCTGAAAAACCGCATTTGCCGTTTTCCTGTGGGCTTGGATTGCAGCTAGCAATGAATTGGTTAAATCCAGACAGCCTCGGGTCTTTGCCGCTGCCAGATGACGTCACGGGAGTGACTATGTGCCGCACTCGCAATGTGCGGTCAACACCCACGATCGGTACTAGGGCCTGTGAGCCCTCTCCTGCACATGCACCCGCAGCCGATCTGTGACATGCTGTTCACATCACAAGCATACGTTTGGCTGCTTTGAACCGGTTTTGCCTTCATTTCTAGAAGTGTCAATAGCTGTGAAACAGATAAAACCAGCCAAACACATGGTAAACGTAAAAAACATATAAGAATGGTCCAAGAACGTGACAGTGGGCACTTACCACAATTTAGACATTCAAACACTGGGGCTGGTTCAGAGCTCATCCGTTTTCATAGAAATCCATATGCGATGGTCCATGGCAGGCACCCGTGACTTTGACTCCATTTAGAAAACGGAATCAAGAGCTACGTGTGGGCCGCACCCCTAAAGTTTGTGTATCAAGTTATTATTTATTCAACAGGATGGAATAACAATCTGAACTTCACTAGAACCATTTGTAGGAAGCAGCAGATTGAACATTTGTCTTTCCATAAACCGTAACTAATACAGATCTGACACAAGCGAGTTTCATCTTGTCATTTATAAATATACAATACTGTACATAAAAACAGGCTTAAAAACAGTAAATCCAACATTTATTTTTTTTCATAAAAGTTCCAGCAGTTAAACTATGTACAATTAAACACATGCAACAGTGGGGAACCACACAAACATTTAAAACTATCTAAAACAACGTATACACAATGCAAGGAGCAGCAAAAATAAAGAAGTTTGATAAAAAGGGCAGTAAAAGTCATGTCTAGCTGGAACATAATCGTTTTTTACTTCGGGTGGTTTTTTTAACCCAACTCTCTCCCCATGGATAAGACTCTGAATGACCCACTCAGCAGCAGAGACCAACGGAGGTCCAGGCTTGGGCGCACTTTAAGATGGACTCTGGACACGATCGATCAGTCACTACACCCGAAAACACCCCAAAGCGACATCTCAGGAGAGAAGAGCACGAGAATGGATGGCTTTCATTGCTGTGTCCTACCTATGCACAGCCATACAGCAAGACAGCTGAAAGCTCTACAATGCTAGCATAGACGTCTGGGAAACGGTGTTGTCTGCTGAATATCACATCACTTGTGAATTTCCAGGTCATTTGTTACTTATCTCCTCATCCCCCCCCCCCCAAGGGGGTAACAGTGCAGTATTACGGGGAGACCACAAGTCCCACTGTGAATAGAGCCCAGTGCATCACGTGTGTGATTCACTCTATGGAAGACCAGTAACATGTATGTTCCACTTCACCCGAGGACTGAATTACAGCTGTATGAAAGGGGCCTTAGTGGCAGTGATCTGTGTGGGAGTGGTGCACTGCATGCAAGTATAACGACATGTCCTTTATTTTGCCCGATATGTCACAGGGGTGCTTGGTTTTTCAATGAGTGGTGTGAGGATGCTCACTCCCTCCTCCCTTCACCCAGGATCCAGTCCAGACCAGCACATGGCGTTACCTATTCAGTTATTGGCCCATAGTACAATCTTTTTGCACCCTCTGTATAAGAGTTGGCGGAGTTTAGAATCCCCCAACCTGCACAGAACCCCACCGGGAATGAGCATAACCCATTTACAATCATAGAAATTGGCTCTATACTTTAGAGAAATGGGGATGTAGACAAATACTCCCGGAAACCGAATACTTGTCTGAATATAGCAATAAGCTGGTCGCTCCCCCTTCCAATAAGAGCCTATAACAGAGAGGAGGTCAAACACCTGTCTGGATAAATCCAAGGCCTGGAACAAGGCCACCTGGTCCAGATGGATATACCACTGCAATAAATCTATTGAGCTCATAGCTTAGATTTTAGTCAGAGCTTCAGATCCATGTTAATAAAGAAACGGACAGTATATTCCCACAGTCTGTAGACTTTGCCAGGTTTGGGAATCAGATGAATCTTCGCCCACAATCAAGGCAAGAACCCCTTCCCATTCCGATAAAATTACACAGGGTGTTCAAGGGTACACCCGCCAAGCTTTCCGCAAATTGTTTATAATACAAATATAGAATCCTCTGGACCAGGGCAAGAGGGCTTCACACCCTCCCAATGCCACAGGATTTCTTCAGAATGGCAGCATGCTCTGCAGAAAAAGGGAGCCAGAATGATTTTGAAATTAAAGCCTCCGCTTAGTCAGGAGGATTAATATATAGAGGAGCTATAAGGAAAAACCATAAGAACTGCCTGGGGGGCGGGGGAGTTGAGACTGGAGGCCATTAAAAATCTAAGTTTAGGTATAGGTTCCTTATTACTACGGTGGTGCAGCAGTCATCACAAAGCACTGATTTCTAATATTTTCTTTTGGTTCGCCTTTTTGGCCTATTCACTATACTTTCTGGTCTGGAAGAAACAAACCTGGTGACAAGCTTCCCTGTCTATATCCACTGCTAGAATTTCCACCCAAATTCCCTCTAGTGACAGTATGAACGTTTCAGGAGAGTATCTAACCACTCAGCAGTACTTACCTTTGTTGAACGTCTGTAGATTGTGTTGGTTTTGCAGATACCGCCCCACCCGTCATACCACATCTGTCCACGTTTCAAAAGTTTTTCTTGCTGGTCTGACCCACAAGAAAGCGCAAAACCATGAAAGGATGCTTGGAGTCATGCCTGTAAAATCCCAATATAGACCTGCCACATAAGCCCAACAAACAGACAAAACCACAAAAATCTGTATAACAACATCCACTTAATATGTCTCCATTCCAAAATCTTATCCTCTTGAAGGGCTGTATCCAGGGGAATAATGGTAATTGGTGGAATTCCTGCAGCTCGTTTGGAATGACAGCTGTCATGCACCCAAATGTGAGACACACAGGGATCCCATCTGGCAAGGACAGGAAATACTTCTGGGTGCGGCAGTGCTGGTCTCGACTCAGAAGACTTTGCTTCCAGTCTTACTCTACGGGAGAGAGCAAAATCATTTCAATGGTTTTCTACATAGTGGGCCACCAGTGCCACCTATGCACACAACAAATTGTAATGTACTGAGTTTGGAGAATTCTCCACGTCAGGGCCCTAGTAAATAGCCTCTCACTCATCCAACCATTCCTGCACTCAAGAGACCCAACCAGGTCAAAACACAGCGCTGTCTACAGTTTGGAATAATGTTCCTTCTGGAATAATAAACTGGTTTGGCTTAATAATCCCACATCAGGTATGAGGTTTCCTAAAAAGTCATGCTTGATGGTAAATGGGGCGTGCCTTAACAAGGTAATGGGGCCTGCCGCTTTGCGGCGATATCGGTTTGCCATGTAGCCCCGGGTCTTCGCTTGACCCGAGGCTGAATGGCTTCCTGCCTATCCATTACAATGAGCCCTGGCTTATTGTAACGTATACTGTGCAGAAATGCCATTTACTGCAATACAGTTGTATTTCAGTATATGGTAGGAACGATCTGTTAATGTACCCTAGATATGTCTCAGAAATAGTGAAAAAAAAGAAAAGTAAAAAAAATGTCAAAAATTATAAAATATAATAACATAAAAATCACAAACACATTGGTATATAGCCTCAATCCCAAAATGCCCAATCTATCAAAATATAAAACTGTTATTGACGGTGGTGACCTCCGAGACGGGAAATGGCGCCCAATGTCCGAAACGCGACTTTTACAACCTTTTTAACATGATTAAAATGTAATAAAATGTAACAAAATGTATAAAAAAATGATCAAATGTCACACAGTCTCAAAATGATTGGCAATGAAACGTCTTTTTTGTACGCATTCGTTTAATTTTTGAAAAGTACGAGAACGTCTATAAAACCTGAATAATTTGGCATCATCGCGATTGTACCGAACCAAATAATAAAGGCAGATGTGTTATTTGGGAGCACAAAGTGAAAGTCGTAAAACTGAGCCACAAGAACGTGACACATCACTTTTTTTCCCCCATTTTTTCCCACATTTGAAATTTTTTTCTTTTCCTGGCCTTCCCAGTACGCAAAACGGCATGGAATAATAAATAACATCACGGGAAAGTAAAATTTTTACGCACAAAATAACCCTCACACGGAAAATTAAAAAGTTATGGATTTTTGAAGATGGAGAGCGAGAAATGAGCAAAATACCCTACAATCTTAAGGGGTTAAAGTGGTAGGTTTTCCTTTAATGGTCAGCATGGTCCTACTTTCACCGCCACCTTCATAGAGTATAGCTATAGCAGAAGTTATCATATTCCTCTTCCCATAAGCCATACACAAGAATGGTGTGAGAGGGGACTTGTGCGCTTCTTGTACTGTATATTCCACTCTCCATGTGCAGTACAGTTATTCTGTGGGCTAACGCGCTGCACTTACCAGAGCTTCCACTGAAACTAGTCGGATTTCATCAACCTACTCCTGTTCCTGCCCGATTTGTGCCTCTGTGTATTGTCTGTTGTAAGGAGAACTCTCCCACTATTCTGCAAAAAAAAAACACATTACTTATTCCTTTGCTTCCGGGACCGCACATGATTTTCCGTACAGGTTTCTCGTGTTTGGCTGAAAGTTTAGTGTTTGTTACAGAGACAAGTGGCGAGGTACTTCCCTAGAAGACATACCCTTCTTCCTCCTCACTGCTGGCTCCTTCACTCATGCTGCTGGCGATTGCCCATCTTGTCTGTGGATGTGGCTGATTTAAGAAGACACTGAGTAGCCCTAAACAACACTTGTTCTGGGTATTGGTCCATGTGAATTCTCCTGGCTGCCTGGTCACTGGTATCTCACACTTTCATTCGGACTCATAAATTCTCCTCCTTTAGTAGCACCTGTAAGGCAACAATCTCACTTCAGTACAAAAAAAAACATACATCAAGTCTGCACTGATCAGCGCTTGGACTGTAATAACAGAACATAACCTGTTCAAATATGTCCAGGTACAATCAAGCAGACACCCAGAGTGTATGGAGGGAGAGACTCCCACACACCCTAAACAGATCCGCACTATGAGAGATAAGAGACAATAGTTGATTTTGCAATGGTCTGGACTGCTGGGACACCCAGGAATCCAAAGATGGTGGTCCCTCCTCACTAATGGGCGGAGCATGTGCCCTGCCACTACTGCCAATCCTGTAGGAAAGCGGGGGGTCGGAGGGTCAATTTCCTTCCCAGTTAATTGTGAAGCAGATCATCTCTTTCCAGATCATGTATCTTTATGATCCCGTTTGTGGCAATCATTCAGAAAGTCAACAATGAAGCAAGATATACAACTGTATAAAGTCAATGTAGGTGGGAGTTTTTAGCATTGAGGTCATACTCTTCCCCCGACCTCAGAACATCCCTCCCTGTATCGACATCGTGCCCAGACTTCACTTAGCTGTTTTATTTAGGTCAGTGTTTTTGTCAAGTCTGTGGGTCGCGACCTCCAACACACAGGGTGGCCTAAAGCCATTTGAGCCTGAGTCATTGCATTTTTGGCTGTGAATCGCAGCAAAATGCAATACAATAAGTGTGCATTATGCACACACTAATTGCTGTGAAACCTTTCCTGTGCATAGGGTGGCATATTATTTATTGTCATCTTGAATATGGAACCATACGAGCTACTCTTACCGGACTTTACACACCTGATTTGCGTCACGTTTAGCTGGAGATTTGTATCATCTGCGCTGATCATTTCTTTCCGTTTTACCAGAGAGAGCACCCAGGAGCTGCGAGGGGTCTGCAGGATCCTTTTCGGGTCGTTGTACTTGTGCTGTATGTAATTGAGGTGGTTGAAGTACTGTCCCGCTTACATTACTTCTCCGCTTCCGCTTCCTTTCACAACATTATCATGAAGAAAACCGTGTTAAAATTACACTAATGCGTACCAATGCAGCCAGCTCTGTGTGTATATGGGCAAACACAAGGGGAAAAAGCGTACTTACCCTGCTGCGGCTTCCGGTTCCAGCATCGCTTCAGCTGGCCTGTCCAGACCTAACACTGGCTGTGGCCCCCATTGTGATAGGGTCTCCTGGAACCACATTGTCAGCCAATAAGCGGTGTCAAGGGCCCACGATTGCCGCTCAGCAGATTCGTGCTGTCACTTCCAGCTAATTAGTGACATTAACAGGCAGCAAACGCAAAAGCCCCCCCCCCCTAGGAGATTCCAAGTGAACAATGGTACCTGCAACATCTAGGATTCAATCAACATAAAATATATACCCTAGTACTTTATGTCGGATCCCTTGTTAAAGTGTGTGAGAGGTTCATATGTCCGAGCCCAAACTGTTCCCCCTTGTTTCCTTGTTCTGAGCAGACAGTAATGACTGCCATTCTTTTGTACCATTAGTCCGCTACCCTTCCTTCTCAATCAAGTAAATATAGTTCTCCGTCAAATCCCCCTGTGCGCCTTAACGCACTCCTTGAAGAACAAGCAACAACATTAGACCGCCATCATTGCAGAATAACCTTACGGTCCACCAAACCCCTATTAATCCACCACATGCAATCCCTAGAGGAGTAGATAAGACTGGCCCCCTTAGTAAGCTGTGTTCTGCAGCAGTTTGTTGTGTTTTGTATGTACCTCTAACCCTTTGAAACAGACAGCAGCCCCTTGTCACAACCTGCCAAGGCCCCAAATTATAGAGCAGCTCCTATTCCTGCCCAAGTTTGGCGGTGCATCTAGTCCTCTTCTTTCTCCTTCTTCGGTGATCAGTGAAGTGTGTTTGACATCAACATGATGATACACGAAGACCAAATTCCCGTTGTTGCGTCCCAAGAATACATATGGTCACAATGCATCAGGGTTGGGCTACGTGAACATATTTTAACTCTTAATACTAATACAATCCCACCACTTCCAATTACTAATATCCACATACCTGACTAAAATATTCATCTTCTGAGAGGGCCGTCACCTCTGTGTCTAAAGGATAGGGTCACACAATAAAATGTCTTTTCCTACAACACACACGTCTGTAAACCATCATCAAACAGCATCTTGTATTTGCCTCCTCCCGACGTCCCTCGGTAATGATGCCCCGAATAAAATTAGCCATTGGAAGACCATTTAGCCACACCCTGAGCCCCCAAAAACTACTGCCACTGGAGGAGTCCCGGCTCTCGTTCTTTGATGGAGTCTGAAATGGGATTTCAGAGAGTCCGCTGCGACGCATAATGGGTGTGTCCCAGGGCTTGTCTTTGTCCCGGGCTGTCTGGATGGCCAATATTTAGCGGGTGAATGGTTCTTATCTGAATGGCAGCTGCAGTAAGAGTCCTCGCCATGGGCATGGGGGGCTGTGCCAGTTCCAAAATGGTAAATACAGACTATACAAAAATCCACACACCAGATCTCGGCTGGAGAACTGCTTGCTGGTTTTATAACTGGAATAAACACAATTTGTTACATGCAGCTGCGTCAAGCTACAGCAAATAAAGAGTAAAGAGAGCGGTTTCAATATATGGCATATATGTGTCCCTCATCATCAGCATTTACCTAAAATTGGTTGTAACAAAGGTTTCTTTCCCTCATTGAACACTGAGTATCTGTGGTCATGCACGTGCAGCTCTCTGGTACTTTTGTGGTGGGTAGTAGAATACGGCTGTGCAGCCACTGAGCCAGGGTTTATGGACCACTCCCCCTTGTCATAGACAGCTGTCTGGCTTTTAGGAGTCTCCCATTGTGAATACTGATTCTGTCTCTGCTTCAGACACTCTCCCTTGCAGTAGCATTGTGGTCATAGCTGCTCTTGTCCACTCGGGCCACGTAAGCCCACTTTCTGCAATCCAGCAGAAAGTACATGAGAGGCGCTGAGTCATGCGAGCCATCTTGGAGTAGAAGTAAAGGTTCAGGGGTCCATCATTCAGGGACACACTGGATAGTGCTGATCACACTCCTAGTGATCAGCCGTGACATTTGGCATAGGAACCCCCTTATTCTCTTAATCCCTGTATTTATTTTTGTCCTATTACCCTATGAATGTGTCATAGAATAAGCTCATGTCAAATCTCATTTAAAAGTTCAAAGTAGTTATTAACGCTTTCTGGGAAATATCACAATGATGAATTGATCAACCCAAAACCCTACTGATCCACCATACGAACACATTTTGTGGCATAAATTCACAGCTCCATTTTAGTGGCCAAAATGAGACTGCATCTCTGTAGCCACCATGAATATTGTTGATCAACTTAGGGTTCAAGTTCCTCGATCCCCCACTACAATATATGATGACATATCCTAAGGGAAAGTATATTATCTAATACATGAAAAGTTATCTAAAGCGTTGTTTAAAGTGAACTGTCACGCCCAGATAACTATTTAGTTGGTGTTCCCATAGCCTCTATAATTTCAGTAGTTTATAAACTTCAACTCACACTACCTGTGCTAGGAGGTATGAGCAGCCACGTCTGTGTAAAAAAAACCTGTGTCAGGCAGGAGTGGGGAGGGACTGGAGGAGAGGAGACGCACAGGCACATAGGCTGCTGCAGCTACACTTTCCTCCTCCGGTACTCACTGCGTACATGGTCACCAGATAATGTAAAAATAATTATATAAAACTACTAAATGTGTTCAGAACAAATGACAAATCAAGATATCAGTAGCTAGTGAAAACTGGTCATCACTTTAAGCTTTTCGTGAGTGCACTAGCAGAAATGTACTATGAACGGCATGAATATGCCATTTGCCTGGTATGTTTGTGAATGCTGAAAGTTTGGGCAGTCTGGCTCGCTGTGGTATGCAAGAGTGTGCATCGGAGCCAATGTATATACAAGGAGCAAACATTTTCCTTTCAGCTATACAGTTTTTAGGCCTGGAACACATATAGCATGAAATCCATATAATAAATATGGTTACTTGGGAAACTGGCATTTTTACATAATAAAATGTACATACCTTGATCCGCTCCTCGAAAAGGTGGACCCCCCCTCCTTCCTCTTCCACAGTGTAAGGGGAGCTTTAGGTGCGCCTTGTCGGTTCCTAGGGGGGCATCTTCATCATGCTCACTCACTGTGATCCCTGTTTTGCTTCCCGTCCGGTGTGAGGTCCTGGCTGGGTGGCCCTTTCCTAGACTGTAAAATGGAAGAGAAGCGACCAATTAGCTCTTTATGGCTTCTCAGATTAAGAGACATCATGTGCTATAATTGCCTACGAGTCCGTTAAAAGGACACATTTATTTTTATACCAGCATAAATTACTTTCCCCTCCGTTAGATTGAATGCTCTCTAGAATTTCTCCTCTTTTATGTCAAATCTGTCCTGTGTTTACTTATGAAAAAAATCTTCTCTGTTCATTTTTACATGAATTTATCGAGAAGAGTCATATTTGCTGAGTTGTGTCAAGTTTTTAGAATCTGCAGGAATAGTGTCACTTCAGAAGCCCTAAAAACATGCTTTAAACATAAGAATGCTCATGTGGGAATGTGACTGTGCAGATCACGTTCCAACCTATGTCATGTAGCTTTTTCTGCATCTTTCAGTTGCTGTAGATTATAGAGACGCACAATACAGATCATGTAAAGAGGCACATTCATTAGGGTCATTATATTACTGGAGCCCCAGCAAACCTTTCACCCCTTCAGGACTTTACACACATATACTTTCAAATTAGTTAAAATTTGATGATATTTTTTGATGTTTAGTTATGAAAAAAATCAGAACTTTGAAACTTGCTGATTGTTTTGCTCCAGTTCTATTTTTCTGCTTTTCAGGCGAATGTTTATAAAGGTTTTTTGGGTGCTATGACCTAACATTTTCCAATCTCTGCGTTATATCACACTGACTTTATATGCATTCTACTTTTTTCCAGAGTGTGTTAGGAGTTCGAATTTTGGTTCAATTTTTCACATTTTTATGCAAATTGCCAAACCCATGTTTAGAGGGCGCGCCTGCTCCAGGTTTAAAGTGACTTTGAAAGGTCCAAAATAAAAGCTAAAACCTGTAAAGTTATTGCTGTAATGTATGAAAAAAAATTAACTTTAAATGAAGTTTGTTAATTTCTTTAGGCGTTCACAGTTTCCTGTTACTGTACTGCTGTTTTCCGCGTCCTGGTGCTATAACACCCGTACAGCTGTTACAATCAGGGTCGGTAAGGGGTAAATATGATTTTTTTTTTTGTCGGAGAAGTCCTTCACCCAAGTACACGTCAGTTTTCCAACACTTCCTCGTCGCTGGGTATAGCAAAGTCTCCGCGTCCATGTTGCCACTTTTTTTTCCTCTTTCCCTGCGTTGATCTTCTCCTCGGTCAATACTACTGCCACTAGTGTCTCGCCCTGCATAGCCCACTAACTTGGCTCCACTAGAAGTACGCTGAGCTTGAAGCTTTGATGATAATGGACTGATATCTGCAAGGTCTCCGAAGTCAGAGACGAGACCACAGTCCTTGACGGCGACAATATCCATTTTTAATATTCGTGTAGATTCTATTACTGCCTCTCACCTCCTGGTACAAGTACAGAAGGTTGTGAAATTCGTAGGTACAAGTATAGAAACCCCGATAGCAGAACTGTGAGAAGGGACAAATTGGGACATTTACGAAGCTAAACGTGCCAGAATTCTAGCAATATCTAACGCAGTTAGACATTGGAAAGAAGTAATCACAGCCAATAGTGTGTGAAAATGTCATGTCAGACAATCATCATATGTGTCCTTTTAATATAGTGTATGTAACCTTCTCTGGTTTTTACTACTGGAGGTGGAATAAGCGAATTGTGGTCTTACCCAGTAGCTGCCTTAAACAAATCGTCTTAAAATGCAGATACTCTGTAATGGCAACTCGGCCTATTCCACCTCCAGTGAAAACCAGAGTTTACTACACTATAAGAAAAGACACATTGATGATTGGTCCTGACGAAATCAGAAGAAACCCTTTTCATTTTATGTCATAGATTTGCCAGAGTTATTTATAAATGTGCCAAATGCCAAATAAATGGGAGAGATTTTTAGAAGGCATTTTTAACATAGCTGTGTGCAAAGTCAAAAGTTTCCCCATACATGTCATTTAGTTTTATTTAATAGTATTAACCTTAGCCCTGTATGACTTAGGTCAAACTTGTTTGGTTCCTCTAACCTTAGTAGGCAATTGGCCCAAATTACTCAAAATGAGCATTATTAATGATCCCCCATTTCTGATTCGGGGCCGTCGTTTTGATATATAATATGTATGATCTCAGCACAACGCGGACTATGGCGCATTTTCTATAGTGTAGCGGGGGATTTTTGGGATGTTGTATTTTATGGATAGTTGTTCAAATTTTTGTGTGTGTGGTGTTTTTTGACTTCATATGTCCTCTCCATGAGGTCACAAAAACCTCCTGTGGGGACAATTTCGTTATTTTTTTCTTTTTTTTACAAAGTGTGTTCCCCTGTAACTGGAGCTTCTAAAAAGCCTCAGTTACAGGGAAATGACCCACTCTGACTGTGGTTGATCAGAACTGTATACGGTGTCTAATTAGACCAGCAGCTCTGTTACCGCTCTTAGACCCGCATGAGATACCTATACAATCTTGGTGTCATGTAAAATTCTGACCATTTTGTAAGAGCATTTTCAGGGCTTCAGCATCTCTCATTATTCGTTGGATTTTGGGGAATCCTAATTGGACCAAACTTTGAAACGGTTTATTCTGAATTCATGCCACATTTCAATCCCTGTGTTCCAAGCAAGGAGCTCTCTCCCATGCCTACAAATTACTGAATAATGGTTAGAAGTCATATCATTTTTTGTTTGTATACTTCTAAAATCTGCTTCTTTACAATTTACATAACTGATGTCATTACTTTCCTGCTAGAATTATATTTTGTCCTTCGTACAGCCTTTTTCTCATTATGATTACACATTTCAGCCTTTCAATAGAACAGTAGCTTGAGAACAAAATAATGCAGTCCATGAGCCTCTTGTCCACAAGACAACATTGTATAGAAGATTATTCCTTACAAATGTGGTTGTTTTATAGTCGTCCATTATAGGCAGAGGCGGCTCTAACTGCTGTGTGATACTGACACCACCTAGTGGAAAAAAAAAAAAAAAAAAGAAATGCTGCCGTCTTATATCCCTGTAAGAGTCGCTGAGAAGATTTTATTTGTCGGGGAGTCTGTGCAGATGTTTGAAAACCAGAATGTGAATATGACCAGAACAGGTTCTATACTGAAAAACCAGGAAGATATATTTGCTGCGGAGCTGCATAGGTTGAAGCAGCAGCCCCTGTTTAGCCTGGTAGACTTTGAGTCCGTCCTTGACAGGATCAGAAGCACTGTAGCAGAGCACTTGTGGAAACTCATGGTGGAGGAGTCTGATCTGATTGGGCAGTTAAAGATTATAAAAGATTTCTACCTCCTAGGAAGAGGTGAATTGTTTCAGGCCTTCATTGACATAGCCCAACACATGCTGAAACCCCCCCCTACTGCTGTCACAGAACACGATGTCAATGTGGCCTTCCAGCTTTCTGCACATAAGGTGTTGCTGGATGATGACAACCTTCTTCCTCTGCTTAATTTAACCATTGATTATCATGGAAAGGAGCAGAAAGACCCGTCTCAGCCACGGGAAGGTCCATCACGTGACACATCTCCAAGGGAGGCTCCTATATCTGGTTGGGCAGCTCTGGGACTCTCCTATAAGGTGCAGTGGCCACTGCACATTCTCTTCACTCCAGCTGTGTTAGAAAAGTACAATGTTGTCTTCAAGTACTTGCTTGGTGTCCGACGTGTCCAGTCTGAACTCCAGCACTGCTGGGCTTTACAGATGCAAAGAAAACATTTGGAATCTAATAGAACAGATGCCATAAAGTGGCGACTCCGGAATCACATGGCTTTTCTGGTGGACAATCTCCAGTATTACTTACAGGTAGATGTGTTGGAATCCCAGTTCTCGCAGCTCTTGGAACAAATAAACTCTACACGGGATTTTGAGAGTATCCGCCTGGCCCATGACCACTTCCTCAGCAATCTCCTGGCCCAGTCCTTCATTTTATTAAAGCCTGTTTTCCACTGTCTTAATGAAATTTTAGATTTGTGTCACAGCTTTTGCTCTCTTGTAAGCCAAAACCTGGGTCCCCTAGATGAGCGGGGTGCGGGTCAGTTGGATATCCTGGTTAAAGGTTTTAGTTGCCAGTCTTCACTGCTCTTCAAAATCCTATCAAGTGTCCGCAACCATCAGATCAATCCTGACCTGGCTCAGCTTCTCTTACGATTAGATTATAATAAATATTATACCCAGGCTGGAGGCACACTGGGCAGTTTTGGATTATAAGCACACAGCGGTCATGGATCATGCACAAGGTTCAAGGTTGTTGAATACAAAAGCTACAGGAACCCTCCTGGGAAAAACAGACCCAAGACCAGTTCTGAAATGTCACCGCACTTTCCTATGTATAATAAATTATTCTGTGTTTTGTACTGCACGTGTCAGATCAGTAGGTTTAGATGCAGGACTGTGTGATGGCAGAGGCGGCTCTAACTGCTGTGTGATACTGACACCACCTAGTGGTCATCATTGGTATAAGCACTGGAATTTTCTTGCTTGGAAGAAATGTCTATGAATGTATTGACAGATGTATAAAATACAGTAATCAAACCTCCCCATACTCCCTGTGGCCTGGCGATCCCTCTTCATACACAGACAATGCTCCATCACTTAGTGGTCACTAGTGAGACCAATGAGTCTGTGTGTCAGAGACAAGGTTGCAAGGACCAGGAAAGTAGAGTATAATTTTTTTTTTTTTTTTTTGCCATTCTGACACTTGAGTAAAATACACAATCTGCTGCTTTAATATGCTTATATATTAAATAGTATATGATGCTTTTTTTTTTTCTTTTCCCCCACAGTTTTGGATTATAAGCACACAGCGGTCATGGATCATGCACAAGGTTCAAGGTTGTAAAATACAAAAGCTACAGGAACCCTCCTGGGAAAAACAGACCCAAGACCAGTTCTGAAATGTCACCGCACTTTCCTATGTATAATAAATTATTCTGTGTTTTGTACTGCACGTGTCAGATCAGTAGGTTTAGATGCAGGACTGTGTGATATTTACTGTCTGATGTCTTACTATGACTGCCCCCAAACCTATTCTGAACCAATTGGTTTGAGATTAGTTTACATTGGAGACACATTTATTTCAATTTTTTTTTGTCATTACATGGACAAGACTACTTTCATTCAGTTTCTAAACGGACTCAAAGTGCATTAGGACGGGGCTGTATAACTTTTTTTTTTTACACGTAAAGAGTTGTATGGCGGCTTCTTTTCTGCACTTCATAGCGATGGTATTTACTATTCCCTGACATGTACTGGAAAAAAATTGCAAATGCAGTGAAATTGCTGAAAAACGCATTTGCGCCGTTTTCCTGTGGGCTTGGATTGCAGCTAGCAATGAATTGGTTAAATCCAGACAGCCTCGGGTCTTTGCCGCTGCCAGATGACGTCACAGGGAGTGACTATGTGCCGCCATCGGCAATGTGCGGGTCAACACCCACGATCGGTACTAGCTAGCCTGTGAGCCCTCTCCATGCACCCGCAGCCGATCTGTGACATGCTGTTACATCACAAGCATACGTTTGGCTGCTTTGAACCGGTTTGCCTTCATTTCTAGAAGTGTCAATAGCTGTGAAACAGATTAAAACCAGCCAAACACATGGTAAACGTAAAAACATATAAGAATGGTCCAAGAACGTGACATGTGGCATTACCAACATTTAGACAATTCAAGACACTGGGTGCTGGTTGCAGAGCTCATCCGTTTTCATAGAAATCCATATGCGATTGGTCCATGGCAGGCACCCGTGCACTTTGACTCCATTTAGAAACGGAATCAAAGAGCTACGTGTGGCCGCACCCCTAAAGTTTTGTATCAAGTTATTATTTATTCACAGGATATGGAATAACAATCTGAAACTTCACTAGAACCAGTTGTAGGAAGCAGCAGATTGAACATTTGTCTTACCATAACCGTAACTATACAGATCTGCACACAGCGAGTTTCATCTTTGTCATTTATAAATATACAATACTGTACATAAAAACAGGCTTAAAACAAGTAAATCCAACATTTATTTTTTTTCATAAAAGTCCAGCAGTTAAAACTATGTACAATTAAACACATGCAAACAGTGGGGAAACCACACAAACATTTAAAACTATCTAAAACACAGTATACACAATGCAAGGAGCAGCAAAAATAAAGAAGTTGATAAAAAGGGCAGTAAAAGTCATGTCTTAGCTGGGAACATAATCGTGTTTGTACTTCGGGTGGTTCTTGTACCCAACTCTCTCCCCATGGATAAGACTCTGAATGACCCACTCAGCAGAGACCACCGGGAGGTCCAGGGCTTGGGCGCACTTTAAGATGGACTCTGGACACGATCGATCAGTCACTACAACATCGAAAACCCCCAAAGCGACATCTAGGAGAGAAGAGCACAGAGAATGGATGATGCTTTCATTGCTGTGTCCTACCTATGCACAGCCATACAGCAAGACAGCTGAAAGCTGCTACATGTTCATAGACGTCTGGGAAACGGTGTGTTGTCTGCTGAATATCACATCACTTGTGAATTTCCAGGTCATTTGTTACTTATTCTCTCATCCCCCCCCCAAGGGGTAACAGTGCAGTATACGGGGAGACCACAAGTCCCACTGTGAATAGAGCACCAGTGCATCACGTGTGTGATTCACTTCTATGGAAGAATCCAGTAACATGTATGTTCCACTTCACCCGAGGACTGAATTACAGCTGTATGAAAGGGGCCTTATAGTGGCAGTGATCTGGTGGGGAGTGGTGCAGCTGCATGCAAAGTATACGACATGTCCTTTATTTTGCCCGATATGTCACAGGGGTGCTTGGGTTTTCAATGATGGTGTGATGAGTGCTCACTCCCCTCCCTTCACCCAGGATCCAGTCCAGACCAGCACATGGCTGTTACCTATTCAGTTATTGGCCCATAGTACAATCTTTTTGCAACCCTCTGTATAAGAGTTGGCGGAGATTAGAATCCCCCTAACCTGCACAGAACCCACCGGGAATGAGCATAACCCATTTACAATACATAGAAAATTGCTCTATACTTTAGAGAAATGGGGATGTAGACAAATACTCCCAGGAAACCGAATACTGTCTGAATATAGCAATAAGCTTGGTCGCTCCCCTTCCCAATAAGAGCCTATAACAGAGAGGAGGTCAAAACCTGTCTGGATAAATCCAAGGCCTGGAACAAAGCCTACCTGGTCCAGATGGATATACACTGCAATAAATCTATTGAGCCTCATAGCTTAGATTTTAGTCATGAGCTTCAGATCCATGTTAATAAAAGAAACCGGACAGTAATTCCCACAGTCTGTAAGAGCTTTGCCAGGTTTGGGAATCAGATGAATCTTCGCCCGACATCAGAGGCAAAGAACCACCTTCCCGGATAAAATTACACAAGGGGGTTCAAGGGACCGCCAAGCTTTCCGCAAATTGTTTATAATACAAATAATAGAATCCATCTGGACCAGGGGCAGAGAGGGCTTCACTACCTCCCAATGCCAACAGGATTTCTTCCAGAATGGCAGCATGCTCTGCAGAAAAGGGGAGCCAGAATGATTTTGAAATTAAAGCCTCCAGCTTAGTCAGGAGGATTAATATATAAGGAGGACTATAAGGATAAAACCATAAGAACTGCCTGGGGGGCGGGGGAGTTGAGACTGGAGGCCATTAGAAAATCTAAGTTTAGGTATAGGTTCCTTATTACTACGTGGTGCAGCAGTCAGCACAAACACTGATTTCTAATATTTTCTTTTGGTTCGCCTTTTTGGCCTATTCACTATACTTCTGGTCTGGAAGAAACAAACCTGGTGACAGCTTCCCCATTTCTATATCCACTGCTAGAATTTCCACCCAAATTCCCTCTAGTGACAGTATGAAGCGGTTCAGGAGAGTATCTAACCACTCAGCAGTACTTACCTTTGTTGACGTCTGTAGAGTTGTGTTGTTTTGCAGATACCGCCCCACCCGTCATGACCACATCTGTCCACATTTCTAAAAAGTTTTCTTGCTGGTCTGACACCACAAGAAAGCGCAAACCATGAAAAGGATGCTTGGAGTCATGCCTGTAAAATCCCAATATAGACAATGCGACATAAGCCCAACAAAACCTACCAAAAATCTGTATAAAACATCCACTTAATATGTTACCATTCCAAAATCTTATCCTCTTGAAGGCTGTATCCAGCGGGAAGAAGGTAATTGTGGAAATTCTGCAGCTCGTTGGAATGACAGCTGTCATGCACCCAAATGTGAGACACACAGGGGATCCCACTGGCAAGGCACAGGAAATACTTCTGGGTGCGGCAGTGCTGGTCTGCGATCAGAAGACATTTGCTTCCAGTCTTACTCTACGGGAGAGAGCAAAATCATTTCAATGGTTTTCTACATAGTGGGGCCACCTATGCACACACAGCATGTAATGTACTGAGTTAGGAGAATTTTCACGTCAGGGCCCAAGTAAATAGCCTCTCACTCATCCAAACCAATTCCCTGCACTCAAGAGACCCTTGAGCTGAGCCCTCTTCATACAGAGATTGGCTTTGCTGCAGACCCATCGCTAACACCCGCGGTCGGTGCTTGCTTTTCTTTGCACTGAAAGCATGGGCACCACCATGTTACCTGCAGTCGTCGCTCCCCTGAACGTCATCGGGGGGGCGGCGATCGGTTGCCATGGGGTAGCCCCGGGTCTTCGCTTGACCCGAGGCTGAATGTCTTCTGCCTATCCAATGGCTTATTGTAACATATACTGTGCAGAAATGCCATTTACGGCAATACAGTTGTATTTCAGTATATGGTAGGAACGATCTGACCATCTAGGGTTAATGTACCCTAGATGGTCTAAGAAAGTGAAAAAAAAAAAGAAAAAACCTAAAAAAAAAAAAGAAAAAAATTTATAAAATATAATAAACAGTAAAAAAATCACAACACATTGGTATAGCCGCGTCCCAAATGCCATCTATAAAATATAAAACTGTTATTGACGGCGGTGACCTCTGGCGCCCAAATGTCCGAAACGCGACTTTTACACCTTTTTTACATGATAAAAAAATGTAATAAAAAAAATGATCAAAATGTCGCACAGTCCTCAAAATGGTGGCAATGAAAACGTCGGCTCATTTCACAAAAAATGACACCTCACACCAAAGTATGAATAAGTTATTAGCGTCAGAAGATGGCAACATTTTTTTTTTCTCTTTTGTACACATTCGTTTAATTTTTGAAAATGTACGAGAACGCTATAAAACCTGAATAAATTTGGCATCATCGCGATTGTACCGAACCAAATAATAAAGTAGAGGTGTTATTTGGACCGCAGAGTGAAAGTCGTAAAAACTGAGCCTACAAGAACGTGACACACACACTTTTTTTTCCACATTTGGATTTTTTTTCCAGCTTCCCAGTACACGGCATGGAATAATAAATAAAATCACGGGAAAGTAAAATTTGTTATGCACAAAATAAGCCCTCACACAGCGCTGTACACGGAAAAATGAAAAAGTTATGGATTTTTGAAGATGGAGAGCGAGAAATGAGCGAAATACCCTACAATCTTAAGGGGTTAAAGTGGTAGGTTTCTTTTAATGGTCAGATGGTCCTACTTCACCGCCACCTTCATAGAGTATAGCTATAGCAGAAGTATACATATTCCTCTTCCCTAAGGCCATACACAAGGTGGTGTGAGAGGGGACTTGTGCGCTTCTTGTACTGTACTATTCCACTCTCCATGTGCAGTACAGTTATTCTAGTGGGCTAACGCGCTGCACTTACCAGAGCTTCGCTGAAACTAGTCAGGATTTCACCCCCTCCTGCCCGGATCTGTGCCTCTGTGTATTGTCTGTTGTAAGGAGAACTCTCCACATATTCTGCAAAAAAAAAACACATTACTTATTCCATTTGCTTCCGGGACCGCACATGATTTTCCGTACAGGTTTCCCGTGTTTGGCTGAAGAGTTTAGTGTTGTTACAGAGACAAGTGGCGAGGTACTTCCACTAGAAGACATACCTTCTTCCTCCTCACTGCTGGCTTCCTTCACTGCCTGGCGATTGCCCATCTTGTCTGTGGATGTGGCTGATGTAAGAAGAACTGAGTAGCCCATAAACAACAACTTGTTCTGGGGTATTGGTCCATGTGAATTCTCCATGGCTGCCTGGTCACTGGTATCTCCACTTTCATTGGGACTCATAAATTCTCCTCCTTTAGTAGCACCTGTAAAAGGCACATCTCACTTCAGTACAAAAAAAAACATACATCAAGTCTGCACTGATCAGGCATTGGACTGTATGAGACAGAACATAACCTGTTCAAATATGTCCAGGTACAATACAGCAGACACCCAGAGTGTATGGAGAGGACTCCACACACCCTAACAGATCCGCACTATGAGAGATAAGAGACAATATGTTGATTTGCAATGGTCTGGACTGCTGGGACACCCAGGAATCCAAAGAATGGTGGTCCCATCCTCACTAATGGGCGGAGCATGTGCCCTGCCACTACTGCCAATCCTGTAGGAAAGCGGGGGGTCGGAGGGTCAATTTCTGCCATCAGTTAATTGTGAAGCAGATCATCTCTTTCCAGATCATGTATCTTATATGAGCCAGTGTTGTGGCATCATTCAGAAAGTCAACAATGAAGCAAGATATAAACTGTATAAAGTCAATGAGGTGGAGAGTTTAGCATTGAGGTCATACTCTCCCCACCTCAGAACATCCCCTCCGCTGTGATCGACATCGTGCACCAGACTTCAACTTAGCTGTTTTATTTTAGGTCAGTGTTTGTCAAGCTGTGGGTCGCGACCCCAACACACAGGTGGCCTAAAGCCATTTGAGCCATGATTTCATTGCATTTTTGCTGTGAATCGCAGCAAAAATGCAATAAAATAAGTGTGCATTATGCACACACTAATTGCTGTGAAACCTTTCCTGTGCATAGGGGGCAGTATTATATTATTTCATCTTGAATATGGAAACATACAGAGCTACTCTTACCGGACTTTACCACACCTGATTTGCGTCCACGTTTAGCTGGAGATTTGTCATCATCTGCGCTGATCAGTTTCCGTTTACCAGAGAGAGCACCCAGGGAGCTGCGAGGGGTCTCAGATCCTTTTCGGGTCGGTGTACTTGTGCTGGATGTAATTGAGGTGGTTGAAGTACTGGTCCCGCTTACATTACTTCTCCGCTTCCGCTTTCCTTCCACAAGATTATCTGAAAGAAACAGTGTAAAATTACACTAATTGCTTACCCACTGCAGCACTGCGCTGTGTGTATATGGGCAAACACAAGGGGAAAAAAAGCGTACTTACCCTGCTGCGGCTTCCGGTTCCAGCATCGCTTCAGCTGCCTGTACAGACACTAACACTTGGCTGTGCCCCCATTGTGATAGGGTCTCACTGGAACCATTGCAGCCAATAAGCGGTGTCAAAGGGCACCACGGATTAGCCGCAGCAGATTCTGCTGTCACTTCCAGCTAAATTAGTGACAATTAACAGGCAGCAAACGCAAAGCTGGAGATTCCAAGGAACAATGGTACCTGCACATCTAGGATTCATCAACAGAAAATATATACCTAGACTTATGTCGGATCCCTTTGTTAAAGGTGTGGAAGGTTCATATGGACCGAGCCCAAACTGTTCCCGCAGCTTGTTTCCTTGTTCTAGAGACAGTATGACTGCCATTCTTTTGTACCATTTCCGCTGACCTTCCTTCTCAATACAGTAATATAGTTCTCCAGAATCCCTCCTGTGCGCCTTAACCACTCCTGAAAGACAAGCAACACATTAAGACCCACATATGCAGAATAACCTTACGGTCCACAAACCCCTATTATCTCACCACATTCATCCCAGAGAAGGAGGAATAAGTCTGGCCCCTTAGGAAGCTGTGTTCTGCAGCAGTTTGTTGGGTTGTATGTACACTCTTAACCCTTTGAAACAGACAGCAGCCCCTTGTATAACCAACTGCCAAGGCCCCAAATTATAGAGCAGCTCCTATTCCTGCCCAAGTTTGCGGTGCATCTAGTCTCTTCTTCGGTGATCAGTGAATGTGTTGACATCACATGATGATACACAGAAGACCAAATTTCCGTTGTTTGCGTCCCAAGAAGAGCATATGTTCACAATGCATCAGGGTTGGGCTACGTGAACATATTTTACTCTTAATCTGAATACAATCCCACCACTTCAATTACGTAATATATCCACATACCTGCACTAAAATATTCATCTTCTGAGAGGGCCGTCACCTCTGTGTCTAAAGGAATAGGGTCACACAATAAAATGTCTTTTCCTAAAACATCACACTCGTAACCATCATCAAACAGCAGCTTGTATTTGCCTCCTCCGACGTCTCGGGTAATGGTGCCCGAATAGAAATAGCCATTGGAAGACCATTTAGCCACAACCCTGAGCCCCACAAAACTACTGCCACTGGAGGAGTCCAGGCTCTCGTTCTTTGATGGAGTCTGAAATGGGATTTCAGGAGAGTCGCTGCGACGCATAATGGGTGTCCCAGGGCTTGTCTTGTCCCGGGCTTCTGGATGGCCAATATTTATGCGGGTGAATGGTTCTTCATCTGGAATGGCAGCTGCAGTAGAGTCCTCGCCATGGGCATGGGCGGCTGTGCCAGTTTCCCTAAAATGGTAATAAAGACTATACAAAAATCCACACACAGATACTGCTGGAGAACTGCTTGCTGGTTTTATAACTGGAAATAAACACATTTTTACAGCATTGCTGTCAAGCTACAGCAAATAAAGAGTAAAGAGAGCGGTTCAATATATGGCATTATGTGGTCCTCATCAGCAAATTTACCTAAAATGGTTGTAACAAAGGTTTCTTTCCCATCATGAACACTGAGTATATCTGTGGTCATGCACGTGCAGCTCTCTGGTCACTTTTGTGGTGGTAGTAGATACGGCTGTGCAGCCATGAGCCAGGGGTTAGGGGACCACTCACCCCTTGTCATAGCAGCTGTGCCTGGCTTTTAGGAGATCTCCCATTGTGAATACATGATTCTGTCTCATGACTTCAGACACATCTCCCCTTGCAGTAGCATTGTGGTCAGAGCTGCTCTTGTCCACTCGGCCACGTAAGCCCACTTTCTGCAATCCAGCAGAAGTAAATAGAGAGCGCTGAGCATGCTGAGCCATCTTGGAAGTAGAAGTAAAGGGTTCAGGGGTCCAGCATTCAGGGACACACTGGATATTGCTGTCACATCTATGGATAAGCCGTGAACATTTGGCATAGGAAACCCCCTTTATTCTTAATCCCTGTATTATATTTTTGTCTATTACCCTATGAATAGTGTCATAGACTAAGCTCATGTCAAATCTCATTTAAAAGATTTTCAAAGTAGTTATTAACCTATTCTTGGGAAATATCACAATGATGAATTGATCAAACCCAAAACCCTACTGATCCACCAATGACAGAACTAACATTTTGTGGCATAAATTGCACAGCTCCATTTTAGTGGCCAAAATGGAGACTGCATCTCTGTAGCCACCATGAATAGTTGATCAACAGGGGTTCAAGTTCTCTGATCCCCACTAATCAGATATATGATGACATATCCTAAGGGAAAGTTATTATTATCTAATACATGGAAAAGTTATCTAGAGCAGTTGTTTAAAGTGAACCTGTCACCAGAAATCTAATTTTTAGTTGGTGTTCCCAATAGCCTTCTGAATAATTTCAGTAGTTTATATAAACTTCAACTCACACTACCTGTGGCTGAGGGTATGAGCAGACACAGTCTGTGTACCTGTGTCAGGCAGGAAGTGGGGAGGGAGCTGGAGGAGAGGAGACAGACACAGGCACATAGGCTGCTGCAGCTACCTTTCCCTCCTCCGGTACTCACTGCGGACAGGGACCCAGATAATGTAAAATAATTATATAAAACTACTGAAATGATTCAGAAAAATGACAAAATCAAGATATCATAGGCTAGTGAAACTGGTCATCACTTTAAGCTATTTCGTGGAGGTGCCTAGCAGAAAGTACTATGAACGGCATGATATGCCATTTGCTCTGTAATGGTTGTAAATGCTTTGAAAGTTTGGCAGGCTGGCATCGCTGTGTATGCAGAGTGGGCAGTGGAGCCAATGTATAGTTACAAGGAGCAACATTTTCCTTTCAGCTATACAGTTTTAGGCCTGGAAACAATATAGCATAGAAATCCATATAATAAATATGGTTACTTGGGAAATGGCATGTTTTACATAATAAAATATGTACATACCTTGATCCAGCTCCTCGAAAAGGTGGACGCCCCCTCCTTCCTCTTCCACGAGGTGTAAGGGGAGCTTTAGCGCCTGGTCGGTTTCCTAGGGGGGCATCTGCATCATCGTCACTCACTTGCATCCCTGTTTGTCTTCCCAGTCGGTGTGAGGGTCCTGGCTGGGTGGCCACTTTCCTAGGACTGTAAAATGGAAGAGAAGACGACCAATTATCTTATGGCTCTACAATTAACAGAGACATCATTGCCTATAATTGCCTACGATTCCGTTAAAAGGGACACAGTTATTTTTACCACAGTAAATTACTTTCCCCCTCCGTTAGGATATGGAATGTCCTCTCTAGAATTCTCTCTTTTATGTCAAATCTGTCCTGTTTACTTATGAAAAAAATCTTCTCTGTTCATTTTTACATGAATTTAGAGAAGAGTCATATTTGTCTGAGTTGTGTCAAGTTTTAGAATCTGCAGGAGTAGTGTCACTTCAGAAGCCCCTAAAAACATGCTTTAAAACATAAGAATCTCATGTGGGAATGTGAGCTGCAGATCAAGTTCCAACCTATGTATTTAGCTTTCTGCATCTTCAGTTCTGTAGATTATAGGACCACAAGACAGATCATGTGAAAGAGGCACATTCATTAGGGATCTATTATATTACTGGAGCCCAGCAGAGACCTTTCAACCCCTTCAGGACTTTACACACAGTACTTCAAAATTAGTTAAAATTTGGACGATATTTTTTGTGTTTAGTTATGAAAAAAATCAGAACTTTGAAACTGCTGAATTTTTGCCCAAGTTCTTATTTTTCTGCTTTTCAGGCAGATGTTTATAAAGGTTTTTGGGTGCTATGACTAACATTTTCCAAATCTCTGCTTTATATCAACATGACTTTATATGCATTCTGACTTTTTTCCAGATTGTTAGGAGGTTCAGAATTTTTGGTTCAATTTTTCACATTTTTATGCAAATTGCCAAAACCCATTTTTAGAGGCGCATGCTCAGGTTTAAGTGACTTTGAAAGGTCGAAATAAAAGTAAAACCTGTAAATTATTGCTGTAGATGTATGAAAAAAAATTTTACTTTAAAGAAGTTTGTTAATTCTTTAGGCGTTTCACAGCTGTTAGCTGTTACTGCTGTTATCGCGTCATGGTGCTATAACTACCCGTACAGTTACATCAGGGTGCGGTAAGGGGTTAAATATGATTTTTTTTTTGTCGGAGAAGTCGTCACCCAAGTACCTCAGTTTTCCAACACTTCCTCGTCCGCTGGGTATAGCAAAGTCTCCGGCGTCCATGTGGCCACTTTTTCCTTTCCCTGCAGTTGATCTTCCTCGGTCAATACTACTGCCACTAGTGCTCTGCCCTGCAGAAAGCCCACTACTTGCTCCACTAGAAGTACGCTGGAGGCTTGAAGCTTTGGATGAAATGGAACTGATATCTGCAAGGTCTCCAGAAGTCAGAGACGAGACCACAGTCCTGGACGGCGACAATTCATTTTCATATTCGTGAGATTCTATTACTGGCTCCTCAGCCTCCTGGTACAAGACAGAAGGTTGTGAAATATCTTAGGTACAAGTATAGAAACCCTGAAGAGCAACTGGGAGAAGGGACAAAATAGGGACATTTACGAAGCTAAACGTGCCAGAATTCTAGGCCAATATCTACGCATTAGACATTGGAAAGAAGTAATCAAGCCAATAGTTGTGTAAAATTTCATGTCAGACAATCATCATATGTGTCTTTTTATATAGTGTATGTAAACTTCTGGTTTTTACTGGAGGTGGAATAGCCGAATTGTGTCCTTACCGAGTAGCTGCATTAAACAAAATCGTCTTAAAATGCAGATACTCTGTAAGGGCAACTCGGCTATTCCACCTCCAGTGAAAACCAGAAGTTTACATACACTATAAGAAAAGACACATATGATGATTGTCTGACAGGAAATCAGAATAAACCCTTTTCATTTTAGGTCAATTAGAATTTGCCAGAATTATTTATAAATGTGCCAAATGCCAGAATAATGGGAGAGAATTTTTAAAGGCATTTTAAGAGCTGTGTGCAAAGTCAAAAGTTTCCATACATGTCATTAGTATTTAATAGTATTACCCTTGCCCTGTATGACTTAGGTCAAACGTTTTGGATATCCTTCCATAACCGTTAGTAGGCAATTGGGCCAAATTAACTCAAAATGAGCATTATTAATGAATTCCCCATTTTGATTCGGTCGTTTTGATATATAATATGTATAGTCTCAAGCACATGCGCGACTATGGCGATGCTTTCTATAGTGTAGCGGGGGATTTTTGGGAATGTGTATTTTATGGATATTTATTCAAATTTTGTGTGTGTGTTTTTACTTCATATGTCTCTCCCATGAGGTCACAAAAGACTCCTGGGGGACAATTTCAGTTTTTTTTCTTTTACAAGTTTTCCCCTGTAACTGGAGCTTCTATAAGAGCCTCAGTTACAGGGGAAATGACCACCTCTGACTGGTGGTGCTGATCAGAACTGTACGGTGTCTAATTAGACCCAGCAGCTCTGGTTAACTCCTTTAGACCCGGCATAGAAGACATAGCAATCTTGGTGTATGTAAACTTCTGACAATTTTTTAAGGCATTTTCATGGCTTTCAGCAATCTCTCATTATTCTGGATTTTGGGGAATCCTAATTGACCTAAAACTTGAACGGTTTATTCTAATTTCATGACACATTTCAATTCCCATGTTTCCAAGCACAGAGCTCCCCATGCCTACAATTACTGAATAAATTAGAAGTCAGATCATTTTTGTTTTATATTCTAATAATCTGCTTCTTACAAATTTAAACCAATCTGAGTGACTGCTAAGGATAGAATGGACACTGCATAGTTACACATATAAAAGGCAAGAAATCACATATCAAGTGGAAAGGTTTACCTCCACAACTTTGCGGTCCACCTCTGCTCCATCAATGTAATATACATCTGTGATAACACGAGTGACCACCGTGCGGACCTCCCGAATTGTGCGAACATGCCGATGTACACTCCGGCCAGGAGGAGGGCGAGGTAACTCGAAATCATCCTCTCCCTTGGGAGAAAACAATATTGTAAATACACTTGTAAAATGTCAGTTCAATACAAAGTTCCCTAATGGGAGGGAGCAGTGGATGGCGGAAATGTCCCATCTGTTCTGTAATGTAAATAATTATAGAAACAGAAGAGAGCAAGAAATAAATGACTTCTTATACTAAACTCAGCTTCTCCTGCTCTATAACATGTTGCCAGCAGATCCCTGGTTATGGTGGCAAATTCACCTATATATAGCAGGAGGTACCGTATATACTTAAATATAAGCAGAGACACCTAATTTTCACAAAAAAAAACGAGAAAAACCTATTGACTGGAACAGAAGTCTATTATTTCTATATACCTAAATATAAGCCAAGTGCTGAAAAACTGGGCTCATACAGTAATTTGCATACAGCAATTTACATGGTTCTCACATACTACAGTTACCTGACTGTGCACAGATTCTGTGTCATCTTCATGTCCCTGTTTTTCTGATTTTTCTTTCGGGTTCCCATCTTGATGATGTTGTAGACTGGACCCTCCCCCATCCTTTGCGGTCTGACTGGACACAATGTCTGTCTGGGTTGAGGAGGACACCACCACGGCTTGACGTTCCGATACATTCACAGTTTGAACTTCTTTATTTCTACAGTCTAAAGATAAATGTTCCTCAGAGTTGGACTGTTGGGAGGACGATGGAACAGGCGTCTTTTTCCGGTCTCTCTCTTCCTCTTTTCTACAATCTTGTTGGTTTTCCTCCACATAATGCTCTGTTTCCATGGGCTCTGGACCACAGGACAAGTCCTGGACAGAGCTTTCTGGGACAGAGCGCTGATCTGTGACCTGTTCACTGCAGATTTCTTTCATGTTTTGTGAAGCAATAGATGTTCCATCTTTTTCTTTGCTGGAGAACTGGAATGGACTTCCCCTGCAATGTGGGATATTATCAGTTCTACAGTCTACACCGACCAGAGATTTCAGATTCATGATGGATCATACGGAAACCCAATAAGGAGCGAATCTATACAGACCTAGATTTAATCACACAGGTGCCATCACTATATTCTTTAGCCCATTCGGAATGAGGCCCTGTTAGGCTATTGTTTTTTTTTTTTAATTTCCACATTCCGATTGCAATACATTTATAATATTTTAGGAACATTACAAACATTTTAGTTTTTTTTTTAAATAAATGGCAAAGTAATGGCAATCTGGACATAATGACTATAATGGAAACTCATCTGGGCCCCCTGATGTTGTCATGATTTGACCGCATAATATTTCTGTATGTTGAACCAACATAAGGGTCCATTTCACGGGCTGAAAACGATTGTCTGCAGTCGGCCAAACTTTGCTATTGGTACTGGAAAGTTAAAGGCAGATGTGTGGTGTATAATACAGCAGGCACCTACCCTGTAAAGAGAGGACAAGGCCCGTGATCCCTCTCCATACACCCTTGGTATATTTATGATCAAATATTTTCCAGAAATAAACACTGTAGAAGATTTTTTAAGTGATAAACTTATACTAGTTTTTTGATATATACCTGACTGGTGTAGTGGGTAACTGATGACTTCTTGACTCTTCTTCACGATGTACTTCACAAACCCGTAAGAACACAGATGGGGAGTTCTCGGTGCTAGAGAAGAAATAAGGTTTCATTCTATTGCAAACACTGGCTTGAACAAGAGAAAAGGAGCTGTCCTGCATTCTACACGACTATAGCTTTATCAATACCATGTTATTAGTTTTTAAATTTTTTCCCTTTAGGAGATCAGTAACAACGTGTATGACAAGAGTAAAAACAGAGAGAGCAGCAATGGTGTCTATCTCACTCATACTGTTCCATGTGACTGTTTGTACTCTGAAATGTAATATTATATTTTTATATGATATGTAAAGCGCTACGGAATTTGATGGCGCTATATAAATAAAGATTATTATTATTATTATCAATAGGCTGTCTATGTATGTAGAAGTCATGTCATACACCATGTCCATTGCTGCTATTGTCTACCCTTTTATGCAAATAATCCAAAAATAACCAAAGCTATTAGCAGAAGAACAACTCCATATAGCAGCTAGAATTGTTACCTGGCTGTGCCCCCATCCGCAGTGCTTGTTCCATTGGTTTTCTCAGCAACAGGAGGTTCTGAGAATGGAAGAAAAGATGGAAATAATCAGCTATCACATCAAAAACAGGATAATGTAACAGCAGATATTGCCCCCATGATTTTAAATTTTTTTCAAATAAATTCTCATTTGCCACTCATCCGAGTCACTTTTTTTTATATTGCCCCCATCTAGTCATTGTCCTTCTGACATTTTACAGTGTTGTATTCTTACTTTCCAAACTAAACTGTGGAGCACCCTGGCTCTCCTCATGTACAGGTGTAATAAGTTTCATTCGGAGACACAGCTTCCCATCAGCATCGGAGGCAGAGCCAGAATTCCCGCGGTCACTTTCCTCAGACACGTCAGTGGTTACCATGGCGCTCTCCACCGTAACGTCGTTGGTCGCTACATTGCTCTCAGATGTGACATCACTGGTCGCCAGCGTGCTGTCTGGACAGCCTCCAACCACTGAAATAGCGGAAATACGTAAGTAAGGCTTATCCTCAGCATAAAGGATGTACCTTAAGAGATAATCCTTTGATTTAAAAAGCAAAGGTCACCTGTAAAAATGGCACCAAAGTAAGCAGCTCCTAGTGATGCAACAGTGTTACACTTCTAGGAAACCTCTGATAACACGAACAGACACTTTCGTGCTGTACATTAGAAACCGAGCTGTAAGTGGTCGGGCTTATTCATGACCCTGAGGGGTCAGGGCTAGGGGCGGTGACTGCCTTTGAAGCAGAGCCTCAGACTGCCCCCCTCATGAATATGACCAACCACTTACAGCGCGGTCCGATGTTTTCTGTTGAACAGTGCGGCAGTGTCTGCTATCGTTATTGGAGGTTTCTGTTGTAGTTACTAGGAGTTGCTTACTTTAGTAAGCAGCTCCTAGTGCTGTTTTTACAGGTTACAGGTCCTCTTTATACAGGCCATGGATCCTCCAATTACATGTGCATTAAAATAACCATCTTACCTATTGGGGTACTATGTCTTCGTGGCCCCCTTTTCAACTGGCCAATCATAGGAGGTGTAACACTGCTTATCGGCTGAATTAAGTCCCCTTCCTTTGGCAGGGTAAAATGGAATGGTGTTTCTAGCAAGACAGAAAGCCATCAAAGTCATCCACCAACATTGCATTTATTTAATTATTTTATAGACAATGGACAATTACATTCACCTTCGAAAAAGCCCAGCCAAACCAACGATGGTGAACTAGGCCTTTTGGGTGTCATTGGGTCCCATCATCTTAAACATTCAGGGCTTTTATTACTTTACGGGGAGAAAAATTGAGGTGAGGGCACATAATGAGATTTGCTGGCGCTTTATTAAAAAGGATTTTATGGCACGTGGCCTGACCGTCATGGCAATTGAACGTTTGTGAGCAGAGCTCCGTTCAGTGCCGCAGCACACAGGACAACTATATGCAGTCGGATGTGGAAATCTACGCCTAGTAGTCTCCACGGGAAGTCAGCCATCTCTCCCTCCTTTCCTCCACCTGTGCTGGCCTGACAGCAGCACGGCCCTCAGTCTCTCCTCCTGGCGGATGGTCATCATACAAGCCCGAAGCGGCACCCAAACGTCCAAAGGTGCCAAATACCAGACAGCTCTCACCCCCTGCCTTGCTATCCCTGCTGGGCAAAGCCCTGGACCAAGGGAACTCTGCTCCGCAGGCTGGGTTTCGACATCACGCACTGACTCTGGACGCCCCTCAGGGACCATGTGCGCAGGAGCGCCATTACATGGTACAGAGAAGCCTGCTGCCAGGCGAGTCCACCACCCCACTCCTGTAGCCACTTGCCCAAGGGGACGTGAGCTCCCACCCCAATTGGTGAAAAAAGAGGAGCTTCCAGCCCCCCATCCAAGTACCCTCACATTGAGGCTGCATCTGCTACTGCCCATTTAAGGGGCCCCACAGGGCTTATCCACCTCCACCCTGTCAACCTCCACTCTGCCCACAGACTTCTACCCCCTTCTTCTGATGTTGCCAGAAGAAGGAGGCACCCAGAGCTCCAGGTCTTATTTGCTCTCCTTTCTACGAAAGTGGATTTAGATGCTGATCTCAGAAACACCTAGCCACAGGCCCTGGGCCAAGTGCCCCTTCTGCAATGAGGGAGACTCTTCTTAACCTGCAAGCGACCCCAATCACGCTGCCCACCAACAAGCCCTTCTAAAATGGACAACCTGGAGAACTGTAATAGAAGAAACAACATCAGGGTACAGGGGTTCCCTGAGGCTATGCAAGCATCTGAACTTCTGCCTACTACAACAGGCATCTTTTGTATGCTACTCAACAGGCCAGTGGACACTCCGGTTGAAATAGAGCGAGCAAACTGTTCTCCAAGAGCCCGTAACACTGATCCTTCCAGACCTTAACACGTGATATGCAGGTTCCACTGCAGGATTCTGTGCGTGTTTTCACTGACCTAAGTCTGTAATTCGTACATGCATATTATATTTAACTGCCTAGAATGTGACTTTATGCTGCGCTTTTGTGCTCTAGTTTTAATCTTAATGTCCTGTATTTTTATCAATCATCTACCATGCATATCTTATTCGCATTTGCCAATAAAATCTTTGATAAAAAAAAAAGTGGGACAGTCTAGCCATGACTTACCACTAGAGCTTTCACATAGACTACGAGCGGACTGCTCAGTTTTCTCTTGGAATTCTGAATCCGCTCCTTGAGCCTCATCTTCACAAGAAGCAATGGATGCATCATCTACACTTTTATTAAACACTGTTGTTTTCTGAGGAGATGTCAATTCAAGTTTCTCCTGCGACTCTTTCCGATGTTCTTTGAGGTCAGCTTCTGAAACCAGCTCTGTGTTCGGGGGTCTCGTCACATTAAGCTTCTCTGCATTTAAGTCAGTGTACCGGTCCAGTAATGTAGCATTAGATGGGTTTTCTTGATCATTTGCAGGGGCTATGTTATGTTGTATTGCAGGAAAATTAAATTGTACATTTTTTATGGAGTCAGGGACATCTTTAGACAAGGGATTGGACTCTCTTCTATCTGGTGCATCTTCTACTATGTCTACAGGGCTACATGGGTTGTTAGTCTGTTCTACAAACAACCCACTGATAACTTTATCCTCTTGCTTTTCAATATGATCTGGTTTTTCTAGCGGGTCTGGATATTTTTGGGTTAAGTCTTCCATAACACCGCCACCTGAATCCCTGGGCAGGATACAGTCCTGTGATTTTGTATCCTTTTTGGTCAAATTCGACTCTTGGTCTATTAGTTTTGCAAACTCTGGAGTTTCAGGCACAGAGCGCTCTTCATTTTCACTTTCTCCAAGCTCTCGATTTGTAATTGGAGCCAACGGCGAGGCAGGAAGTTTTGGAACCGGGGAATTTAATAACTTATTACATTCGTCTGTAGTGTCTTCTGCTTCACTTTTTATATTGTCTACCTCACAGATTTGCTTTGGCTTCTCTAATACTTCAACAGGACTGGCTTTCGGCACTTCACTTACATGCTTTTGGAAACTTTGGGGTCCAACCTCCAATCCCCCGTCGGCAGGAGCAGAGTTGTCACATTCATTGTTTCCATGTAGCAGAGGTACATCAGAAGGTAAAGGCAACACACAAGGCACAGACTTTATGTGCTTTACATCATCACATTTATTTTCTGGTTGTTGATCTTCAGCAGTCTTATAATCGAGTTTTCTTTCAACATCTTGAGAATCTGCACTCAGCTCCACCTCCATGGCTTCCTCAGGCTCTGCATCATCCGGACAAGGATGCTGAGTCTCTGAAAGAGCGAGATTGAGAGCATCTTTCTGGTGATCGACTTCTATAGCTTCATTATCATCATTAGGAGTCTCAGGAACTTCATCAACGTCCCCAGAAAGACTCTCAACAGTAGAATCTAACTTTTGCTCAGAGACCTCCTGATCTAAAATGCTTAACGACGCTTCTGAACTTAAAGATGGCATCAATACATTCTGACTACCAGCATCGTTAGTTTGGCCAACACAATCTTTATTGTCATTAAAACTGATGTCAGAAATGGCACTTTGTTCACTTTTCGTTTGAGGATCTTCATGAGCCGAAGCATTAAACTGTGAAGTATGTACACTACCTTGGCTTTCTTGGCACAAATCTGCTGGTAGATTACTGTCTCTTATAGAAAGAGGAGCTTCACTTTCATCCTCTTCAATTTGTGTCGCTCCACTAATATCTTTTGCGTGTGAGCTGTCCGTTTCCATAAGTTCACTTGTAGACAACATTAGATTACATTCTTCTTCTGCATTTTCATGGGACAATCTTGTGTTGATTTCATAGGTTTCGGACTTCCCACTAGGACCTCCGGGACTTTCAGAACCTTTAGGGAACTGCAGTTGGTCGCTTTGCTCTCTGGTAACAGAGTCTTCAAGGCTTGGAGTTGGTATAAACACATCCTGAAAAATAATCGGGAGATCTTTGTCACAACTCAATGTACAGAACCATATTCTGTGTAAGGATATTATGAGGACATTTACTAAATCAAGCCTGATCTATAAATGATATTCTGTATACACGATGAAAATGTCTCGCAATGGAATATCATCTCCAATGCAGTAGAAATGGAAAAAAAAAAATTTGGGTTTTACTGGGTAGAACATTGTAAACTCTCTGAGCGCGATGTCATGTGTCACGTTTATGGACCATTTTAAAGCATGCATTTTCAGTCCGCAAGCGCTTTTAAAACGAATGCGTTTTTGAAGGTTTACCATGTGTTTGGCTGGTTTTAATCCGTTTCAAAGCTGCCTACCCTTCTAGAAATTAAGACAAACAGGTTCATAGCAGCCAAACGCATGATAAACACTCAAAAATGCTTCCTTTTTAAAACAGACTCAAAATGCATGCTTTAAAAATGTCCAAAAACGTGACGTGTGGCATCACCCTAAAGCTGTGGAATGAAGGTTGTAAATGATCACCAATCCACACCACAGGTGATCAGTGTCGAATTGATGGAGGTTCAAAACCAACCTATCACAAAAAAATGGGTCCATGACGCCCTATTTGAATAGAGCAGCAGATGAAGACTGCACATTACTCTGTTGTATGAAACAGCTGCTATGAAAATCTGCCATCTCTACCCCTTGCACATTTTTTACCCCTTTTTGACATACCGTGTATACTAGAGTATAAGCCGACCCGAGTATAAGCCGAGACCCCTAATTTTACCACCAAAAACTGGGAAAAACTACTGGATCGAGTATAAGCCGAGGGTGGGAAATGCATTGGTCAACCCCCCCCCCCCCCAGTAGTATACAGCCTGCCAGCCCCCATGTAGTATACAGCCTGCCAGCCCCCATGTAGTATACAGCATCCCCTAGTAGTATACAGTAGCCTGCCCCCACAGCCCTTAAAAAAATAAACTTATATACTCACCCTCCGATGTCAGCGTGGCTTACCGATGTCCCCAATGTCAGCGTGTTCCGTCTTCTTTCTTCTCTGCGGCTCCTCTTCTCTCTTCCGGCATGGACGCGGCCATGTTTTCTTCTTTTCGTCGGCCGCTGCTGACGTCATAGTATGCGCGGCCACGAAGAAAACATGGCTGCGTCCATGCCGGAAGAAAGAAGAGAGAAGAGGAGTCGCGGAGAAGAAAGAAGACGAAACACGCTGACATTGGGGACATCGGGGAGCCGCGCTGACATCGGAGAGTGAGTATATAAGTTTATTTTTTTTAAGTGGGTAAATGGTTTTTGTAATAGACTCGTGTATTAGCCGAGGGGACGTTTTTCAGCACATTTTTTGTGCTGAAAAACTCGGCTTATACACGAGCATATACGGTATTTCCGATTTGTAGAGAGAAAGCACATCCAGTATATATTACTTACGTGAGAAAAATCTGGCTGTGAAGGTACCACAAATGATCCTGGCACAAATGCTGGAGTGTTTTGGCACACTGGTGTTGATACTTGAGGTACAACTAAACAAGGATCGTTTTTTGGTTCTGTGGTGTCCTCCGGCCTCCTATTCTCCACCAAATTACTTGAAGGAGCAGCTACTTCCATGTCTACAACTATATTAAAAATAGAATTGCGTAAGGAGAATGTGTAAACCATAAAATTATCATCAAGTGGCAGACACACAGCTGAAAGTGATCATGTACGGTCAGGAACACTTATCAGAATCAGAAGATACCTTCTTTCTCCTGCTCTGTGGGCGAGGTGGGCAGGATGATAGGGGTAGGCTTGATAGCTTCAGGGGAAAGAGACACAGGGTCTGAGGAAACACTACACAAGGGGAGGAGAATACAAAGACATTGGTTACCCTACATTTCTATAAAAACATAGTACAGCACAAGAAAACACTTAACCCCTTAACCCCTTCAATAAAAATTGATTGTATTTTTCATAGGATATTTTGGGATGTGGCAACATTTTTTTAAAATGTACAATTTTACTTGTTTATTTTTATATGTGTTCTAGGAATTTTTTCCCCCCATAGTTTTGAACCCTTTTTTATTTATTTATTTTGTTGGTGTTCGCCGTATAGCCTAATAATCATGTTATCTTAATTCTATTGGTCAATACGATTATGGGGATACCTAGTGTGGGGAAAAAAAATCTATCATTTTTAGAATCGCCGTCCTCCAAGTGGCATAACATTTTTACATGCTGTAAAGCTGTACTTTAGCTCTAGGCTACAATAAACAGCTGTAAGAGTTATTAAAGGTGTCTGCAATAAGCTTTATTGTTAATCCTGGTTCTTATGACAATCCAACATTAAAAATCTAACATTAAAAACCCAATTGTCACAGAGGCACAAAAAAGTTCTGTCTGGGGCTACAATTATAAAATATACAGTTGCAACTTATATACAAATTCAACTGAACAAACCTACAGAACCTATCCTGTAAATAACCCGGGGACTGTCTGTACACGTTTTTTTTTTCACTTTTTTTTGCATTTTTTGTGGCATGAAATAGGTAAAAAAAAAAAAAACAATTTCTGGTGGGTTAACTTTTTTTTACGGTGTTCAACAAGTGGGTTCGATAATGATTTTTTTCAATTCTACAGGTCGTTACGGATGCGGTGATGTTATATATGTGGGCTTTTTGTTACGATTTAGACTTTTTTTTGGATTATATGACTTGAAGATGAAAGACTTGTAGCTGCAGCAAGATGTAATCCAAATAGTATGAAGTCTAGTACAACGTAACCAACCTGGAAGGCTGCATTCACAAGATGCTCTTGAACCGTGTTTTGGAAATGCAATTCAAGCACATCTGGAATTACTACTCCCTGAACGTATATGTATTGGGGTAGGGGTAACCCCCAATTCAATTCAAGTACTTTGTATGAACATGGCTGAAGAAAAGCTTTTTTTTTTTTTTTTTAAACCAATGTGTCAATGCTGCAATAGGAACACAAAATATAATAATAATTTAATACCTCAGGTATTAAATTAGGAAGCCCACATACTTACTCCGGCTCATTTACAGGTGCAGGGATTGCCTGTCCGGAGAACTGTAGGAGGCGCAGGGTGTCAGCTGGTGTAGATACAATCTTGCTTGCAATAGGACTGATATGAGCTTCTATTTCTAGAAAACGATATATACACAAAACACATAGTAAACTAGGGGCTTGGTCAAGCATTTTCATAACCACAGAGGCTGGAGCAAAGCTTCAGAAACCAAAGTATCAGAGATGAATAAATGCACGCTCTTTGAACTGCAATACCACATGCAGCCACCAGTAATCATATGGAGCTTTCACTTACCGTTTTCACCTAGATAATAAGAGTTATTAAAAATGAATGCCATTTTAATAACATTGCTTGGATTTCTAATAGTATTTACTAGAAAATCTACCATTTGATTTCATGAATTATGAAGCAAACATACCTTGAGAATGCTGTAGCTACATTGATGCACAAGCATATCTTGTTTAATCCCTGTTCTGAGAGGTTTTGCGGAAAAAACAATTATAAAATTAGGATAATGAGGCTCTGTCGCTCCTGTGGCTACCTTGGCGCTTTCTTATCACCCCAATTATGCACTGCTCCACCCAGTCCTGCCTAGCATAAGCCTACAACACCATATTCACGGTGTTCTCCCTGACAAGCAGAAATAATCAATCACTGCACCATCCCGCAGCTGCTGTGTACAAGTCAACCAGCTCAGGTTGATTAATCCAGTGTAGACATTTCAGGCAGCTCCTGTGTATGTGGAAGTAATGCGTTTATGTACCGCTGCCAGCCTGCACCCAGCTTTCCCAAGGTCCTGAGATTTATGATTGTTTTTTGAGCTACAACATTCCCAAGGTAGGTTTGGTTCACAATGCATAAAAGCAAATGGTAGATTTCCTTTAACAATAACACAATAACACAGTAGCATGGACATTACTGTAAGCAAACAATTATCTTATATTAACATAAAAAAACAATATAGGAGAAGAAAAAAAAAAAGCTGTACTGTTTCAAGAGACCTTTATGTTTATCAGCTTTATGTTTATCAGATTTACATAGAACATGATGTGATGTGGTACATTTAACTCCTTAATGCAGCAATTTGAGCTAAAATAGCGTACAACCCTTTCTGAAAAGCCTAAGGCTATAATTCTCACGACCGTGCATTCGTTCCCCATAGGCCGGCAATGGGAGCACGGACGGATACGGTGCAGCACCGTACCGCTCTGTACAATATATATATTTAATTATAGGTAAGCGTATGTGTGTTTGAAAGTGCAATCAAGCTTCGCCTTAAACTACATTTACATGAATGTATGCCCTAGCAGGCAAACGTTCGCTGCAATTGAGAGGAGGAGTGGTGACCCCTCTCCATAGCGATGCACGGCGCAAGATTGACATGTCAATCTCTGAAGTCACGTGAAAATGAGGAACAGGAGTCACTATTAGAGGCCAAAGGGGGAGGTTCACTTCAGATATATATTGTGTTCTCTATAGTACCTAGAAACATGCTTTTTGGTAGAATATGACCTCCTTCACAACTGCCATACTACTATATATATATATGTATATATACTCCAATATATTTCAGGAGGTATTGGAGTTTGTATTTCCAACAAAAGTAACATATAGCTTCCTATATTGGACCACAACAATATATTACATAGACGAAACATGGTGGTTAACAATCCACATCCTAATATACATTTCCTCTCCAATTCTATCATACAAGGTATAGGAAATGGGGCGCAAATTATTCATATTTTCATTTTGGATTGGATTTTGGTCCTGTCCTTAAAGGACACCTGTCATCAGGTCTGTGTCACTAGTCCTGTCACTACTACCTGTTGGAGCAGCTCACAAGGATCCCATCCCAGCCTTTATCTAGTTATTTCATACATTATTCATTGTAAAATCATCTATTCTTTATCATGTAAATGAGGCTGGTCACATGGTCAGAGGCAGTGATGTCAGCCTTGTTCCCCCTCCCCTCTCCTCCCCCTGCTCACGTCTGTGTGTAATGTATAGTAAAGCATGGCTAGTGTGTACTGTATCTGCTGACATGCTGCATCCTCCTAATATACAGGTGAGAGACACAGACAGCAGCTACACATGAATCTGACATGTTCTGCTGTAACATGGCTGCCTGGAGCTGCTGTATCTCTCCTATACACACACAGGCTGCAGGGGGCGTGGCCACCAGCACCAGGAAGCACATCATTATACAGCCTCATATCATTACACAGGCTGTCAGTCATGCACTGGGGGTGTGGTTGTGCCTCCCACTCATGAATAGAGTGGACAGCTTGAATATGCTAATGCTTCATTGGACATTTCACAGGTCATTTGCATACAGCTTTAGGACCTCATTGCTTAGGTTTACAGGCATGTAGAGGGACAATGAGGGGATACAGGCAATGCTCTCTAATGGCAGTTTATGAAAATATATTTAGTTTAGGGGGGTAATTTTGCATGACGGGTTCTCTTTAAGAATCAGAGATATCCCTTAAATACATAAGGGAACATTTATCAGGCCAACTTACTGGCATACAAGCCATGAAATAATAGAAAGGACTTGTCACGTGAGTGTGGGGCAGCATATGATACATCTCCCCTATAGGTGATAATGCAAGGTGCAGATAACGTTCCAAGATAAAAGTCTCTTTCCATTTCTGGTTTTATAGCATCCAGAACCACAATCTTCATGCAATAAGAAAGACGAGTCTCATCTTGAATCCGATGCCATAAAATTACGGTTCTATTTACCACGGGGGTCCAAGCAAATGGCGTCTAAACTTATGTTCCCCCCACCAGACTCATCTCATAGCTTTTCCCACCTCTTTCCCACTGACAATGGGTGTTATTCCCATTCGCTTACCTGCATTACTGGACTGCCCAAACAGGTCTTCCTGACTAGAGACAAGCTGCGAGGTGTCCATTTCTTCCTCCTCTGCATCGGGCCCCACCTTGGCCGGAGTGTCTCTCTCATCAGAGTCGGGCTTCACGTCTGTGCTCTTTTTTTCTTCATTTGGGATGTCAGAAGTCTGCTTAACACATACCTCCTCCTGTTGTCTGAAAGACACATTTCTTAATTTACAAAAGAAAACGCCTTGTAATGGCTCCTCATTATGTGATCCGTGGGTATCCGGCAGCATGCATATAATGATCAAAGTAAGAGAAGGCCACAACATCCGATGTAGTGAGGAAGGCGATAAACCTTTATTCACACAAGCACAAAACAAGCAGGAACGTTTCGATTTACTATGAATCTTTGCCAGGCTTGAGAAAGATTCATGACGAATCGAAACTAGCTGCTTGTTTTGTGCTTGTGTGAATAAAGGTTTATCGCCTTCCTCACTACATCGGATGCTGTGACCTTTTTTTGCTGTGTATGGACCTGGCATCTTATACACCAGGATCTCAGGCTGCGTGCACCACTTTTTTCAGTATTTAGAAGTTACGGAGGTTGCTTTCTCTCTCTCGCTCTTTTTTTTTTTTAATAACTGATCAAGCATTGCGCCATGCGTAGTATAGTGGCTATGTTAGGTATTGCAGCTCTGACCAATTGACTGGGACAGAGTACACACCAAGCCATGGTGCATCTGTGAAGGAGCAGTCACACCTTTTGACAGCTGATCTGTGGATTTGTGGGCGTGCTGTGTGACAGAACCCCAACAATCTATTATTATTGTTCTGAACTTTTAAGAATTGGACGAATATTTTAACACATATTTAATGACAGAAAGGCTTTTTACGGTGGTCATTAAGGCTACTTCTGATGCAACGCCTTTCTACAGCGCTGCATCAGAAGACGACTTCAGAACATTGCGTCCTGCTGCTGCTGGGCTGTAGAGGCCCTGTTCCTGGGTGCTAACCCATTAGACACCTCTGCCCCCACATCAGCGATCGCAGGGTAGTGCTGACAACACAGTGGGCTTCCTCTAGTATATTTCTATTAGGTCATGCCAAAATGAGCAGTTTAGTAAAGAAGTGTGGAGAGGGGCAAAGAGAACCAGATGCTGAGAGAAAAAAAAAAATGGAAAAAAAAATCCTAATAAGATTTTTTTCAAATGTTCTTACAATTTTTTATAGTTTTAATTTATGCAATGTTAGTTGTAAAATCAACTTTTAAAATTAAACCAGAAGAGCTCTCGGGATGTTGGCAGAAGCCCTCCGTGCTGCAGCTTCAATGTTTAGAAGCATACCCCCTTATTGTGTGGGATGAAAGGGAGAGGGAAGGGCAAATGCTGAGGGATCAAGGAGGAGGAAAAGACAGTATAACATTATGTGAATCTAACCACCCCAGAGCCCTTCAGGCTCATTAGCATGATTTTAGAAGGAAGGAGACCATGGCTAACAAATATAAGAAGATTGTATACACATGCCACTGTGACTGTGGCAAACACATGTATATATAAAAAAGAATGTTAAAGTACCGTTTCGGCTCATCTATCACTTTCTGCTTTTCCAAACTCACTTCTTGCCTAGTCTGGGCACCAGTGTTAAGGAATTCTGAAAAAGAAGTAATTAAGATTGAAATTACATTACTATTAGTGATGAGCGAGTATACTCGTCCGAGCTTGATGCTCGGTCGAGTATTAGCATACTCGGACCGGCTCGTTGCTCGGACGAGTATTTGCCCTGCTCGATAACGAGCATTTAATTAAAAAAAAAGAAGGGAAGAACAATAAAAAAATACAATTAAAACATTTAATTTAATCGTTTAATTGAAGAAAACAGTGAAATAACACAGTGCAGAATAGATTGCAGATGTTCGGGGACATCTGCGATCTGTTCCGGAGACACGCGTGCAGAACGGTGTTCTCCGCAATAGTATTTGAAGAACAATATGTGTGAAGAACAACTTGCAGATGTTTCCAAACATCTGCAAGTTGTTCTCTACACATATTGTTCTTCAAATACTATTGTGGAGAACACCGTTCTGCACGCGTGTCTCCGGAACAGATCGCAGATGTCCCGGAGACACGCGTGCAGAACGGTGTTCTCCGCAATATTATTTGAAGAACAATATGTGTGAAGAACAACTTGCAGATGTTTGGAAACATCTGCAAGTTGTTCTCTACACATATTGTTCTTCAAATACTATTGTGGAGAACACCGTTCTGCACGCGTGTCTCCGGAACAGATCGCAGATGTTCCCGAACATCTGCAATCTGTTCTGCACTGTGTTATTTCACTGTGCTCGGTCAGTTTGTAATTTTACTGAAAAATGCTCGGGTCTCCCATTGATTTCAATGGGGCTCGTTACTCGAAACGAGCACTCGAGCATCGGCAAATGTTCGGTTCGAGTAACGAGCACCCGAGCATTTTAGTGCTCGCTCATCTCTAATTACTATGTATCAGTTAAACCTGGATGAGCCTAATGAAATGATCAATATACAGTAATAAAGCATTTAAATAAGGGCACTTAACACAAAGGCCAACATTGCTGCTGGATCTTTTATGATCTGTTCTCGACCTCCACACAGTTATACCATTAACTTCATATTAAAGACATTTATATGCAGCCGGATGTACATGAGAAATAACATTTATGGTCGTTATCCTTGTATCCCATATACTAACAATTTTCCCCTTGCATGGTCTACATGTAATTATGAGAAGTCACTAAGCTAAAAGGCCTGTTCACACCACAGGATTGCTTGGCTGATGTGATCACATGCCGGCTGCAAAACAATAAGCTCCAACTACAGCACTGTATCACCAAGGGAAAAAAAAAGTAGAGTTTAAAAATATCAAAGGTTAAAAGGGAAAAAAACATTTTGTTAATAGTTAATGCTGATCCAAAGAGTTACTCTGACTGCCATATAGAGCTTGGGAAGGAATTTTTCCCTACTTTGGACCAATTGCCATCAATCTTAGGGGTTTTTTTGCCTTCCTCTGGACCAAGACAGTAGGACTTGATGGGCCGATGTCTAATTTCAACGATGACTATATAAACAGAGTTCTCATTTTCTTTGAGTCTCTAATATCAAACGCCTAATTGGGAGTTATCAAAGACTTCAGCAGATACCATAATCATACATAATTTACTTTGTTCAGAAAGTGGTGAAAAGTAAGAATTTCTATAAGTGGCTTCTATTGGAAACACTACTGAGACAAGCGTTACATCAATACCTGCTTGGTTACATTCAAGTGTCTGAGGTTCAGAGTTTGATACGTTCTGTACAACCATTCCATCATCCTCCCTCGTGCTTTGGCCTTCAAAATCTTGGCTCTGGGATAGTTCTAGTACACCAAATGCCAGTTGTGACGTTCCAGAATCTGAAAATGAAGCATAAAGAATGATACCAGATTATTATGCTCTGCTCTGAAGTGTAGATGGCCCATAACAAAAACGATCAATCTTACGTCTTAAACTACAGGCCATTTAATTTTTTTTTTAAATCACCTATCATTCGCATTTCATGGGAACAACTATTAATAAAGCTTTATTGCAGAATCATTAAATAAACTCTTACATTTGATCATTAGTACCTGGGGCTAAAGGGAGGTCAATCTGTAAATAGGAGTCGTCTGTAGGTCAGATAGTGGGACTGTACTATGTCATAATTTTTCACCATCACAGCTAATACAGATCTCTGAATTAGAAGGGCTAGAAAATGATATATTACTAGAAAGATGCTTCTGTGTTTAGATCACATAGCATTGCCTAGACTGTATACAATGTTATCAATGTCTAAGCTGAGAACAACATAAACCTGTGAACAAAAACAAGGATTTTTCACTCTCTGACACTATGAAAATATTGGACATGTGGTTAACCACCATTTGAGATCACCTTTAATATTGTGTGTGGGCGGATGTGGGGAACATTTTTCTAATATACTGCATTAACAAATTTTGCTTTTTTTTTTGGGGGGGGGGGGGGGGGGCAATGGATGAGCTCACATCTAATCTCCCTGTGTGTGTAAACAACTCTGAGGTGGGACGATTAACCCCTTTGCTTTTAGCATGATGTTTGAATATAATGTGCATAGCATACTACAGCCAGGGAGAGAGTAGGAAGGGTTAACAATCACATTTGTCTAAACAACAGGAGGGGAGAGAGAAACCCATCTTCAATCCTGTAGACGGATTTTCCACAGCAATGTAGAATTAACATTGTAACTAAGGGGAACTTAGTCTGTTACAAACTAAGACCTCTTTTGGTTGTACGCTACACGTACGCTACCGTTTCATTACGGCTACCATACAGCCACAGGCATTTCACTGGGCAATACATCCATCCATTTGAATAGACGTATTGCCAAGTGTACCGTACTGGAAAGGAAAGATAAGGCTAGATCTATCTTTCCCCGTACCACAACCCTCCCTATGCTCTGGCCGGGCTATGTGTTATTAGAAGAATTCTAGAGGAAGTATATTAGAAAAATGTTCACAACACCCCCTTCCCAATATCAAAAATAATGTGAAATGGTGGTTAACCCTTAACATTACTTCTCTACTGCACTTTGGCTAATCCGAGAATGGGACAACAACTGTATACAGAATGGAAATACTCCCTGGTGTAATGGGTTCAAAAGATTACACAAAGATACTGAAAACTGGTGTTCATTACTTCAGATGTTTTCAATGCTCAAATAAGTTTAGGGCAACATGACTCTCCCCACCTTTACAGCTTGTAAACTGGAATAAGGTAAAAGAGAAACATCTTGTGTCAACCTGTCCTTGTGTTCAATCCTTACACTGATCCAAAAAACATACTGCAGAAGAGATTTCCCCAAGGACAAGAGACACTGGCCTCCTCCTGCTTTGCATTGATACCTTCAGCTTGTAAGGTCTGTGTAGTGCAGTCATCAGCTTCTTTATCGTCATTAGTTTCATCACAGTTGAAGTCACTGAATAATGGAAACAAATTGGATTAGAAAATGCAGGATAAAATAATGAACATTACAATTACCAGGCAACTATAGGAACTTACGTTAGTTTTGCATTTTTATCCCCGATGTCCCCTTTGCATTTTTAAAACAGCAATAACTAATCATTTCCATAGCCACAGTCACTATGGATCTCTCTAATACTTCCTATCAGAATATAATGACTCTTTACCCCATGTGTTTCCAGACTAATAACATTCCCATTTGTCTCAGTGTATATATAATTTGGAAGCAAACACACATTCTGAATTTAACGGCCGCCATTGCAGGTCCTACTACTGATGCACCGCCTCTCCATTTCAGTCCTCCATTACCTCCAATTACCTGTTGAGAATATGCAAGTCTTCTGGTTACCTTCCATTCCACATAGACTTCAATACTTTTGTTTTGTGCAACAAGACTTTTGTTGCACTTTATTTAAAGGGAAGAAAGAATGCAGACTGCTGCGCCCTATAGTAGTGGGAAGGCTGATATAATACACCACTGTATTCTTCGCAAAACACCTTGTTGTGTTAAATAATATTTTAATGCAGTCTAAATAAATACAGGTAGTCCCCTACTTAAGGAGACCCAATTTACAGAAGACCCCTAGTTACAGACAGACCCCTCTGACCACTGTGACCTCTGGTGAAGCTCTCTGGATACTTTACTATTGTCCCAGGCAGAAATGATCAGCTGTAAGGTATCTGTAATGAAGTTTTATTCATAATCCTTGTTCCCATTACAGCAAAAAATGTTGAAACTCCAATTGTCACTGGGACAAAAAAAATTTGTCTGCAGCTACAATTATAAAATATACAGTTCCGACTTACGAACAAATTCAACTTAAGTACAAACCCAAAGAACCCATCTTGTACGTAACCCCGGGACTGCCTGTATAGTTATCAGATCCAAAATCATATAGGGAATGGTTGTATCTACCCATCCCTCCCCAATGGGTCCACATCAGGGCAAGCAAGAGTTAAATGGAAATACCTCCAATAGCCTAAAATAGGACTCAACAGGAGATCTCCTTACTACTCATTTATACATCCCATGCTCGTATGGAAATGCCAAGACCTCACCAGTATATTGGTGTCATCCGTACAATATCCCTGCAGAGGTTAAAAACAGTAATAAGGTCTTGAGGATGTGAACAAGCAGGTTAAGGAGATGTGATCAGTATTGATCTTAAATATATACTGGGTTTCAAAGGTCTTCTTAGTATATCTGTTCCTTTAAATTCCACGTTTGAAATTTTTACCCACAATCTTGAAGTCACTCATATTTGACCAATCCCGTCTGATCCACAAATCTTATCACGCTCCTTGGTGCTAGGCCGAATGGTGCCATCAGACCTACCTACCACACTAAACATATAGAGACTTCCATCCGCTGACTTTATGAGTGACAGATAAAGGGTAAGAGTAATTAAAAAAAAAAAAAAAAGTTTCCACAAGATGAAAACACTGTCAATACATCTTGACCAAATTAAAACACATTGGGGAGGGTGGCCTGTTTGATCCAGAGGCAGAGCAGGGGATAAGTTCAGCCCCACTGTTTCTTCTATCTATTCACATTTCCAACCCAAAAGAGGGAGGGAAAAAAAGGCTGGCTGCCCCCAAGCCAAAACTGGTTTACTGTACCCCGGTGCCTATAAGAAGGCTATATCAGGTTGGGTAAGGATAAAACTTCTTGCGTGGCCACCTTTTATTAGGACCGGTTATGCCCCAAGATTTTCATACGCACCACCTGATCACAGACACCGTGACTGTGATAACCATCTTAAATTTGTTGCTTCCTTCTAAAATCAACTTTTAAAATTATGCTACTGAGCTAGAAGGGCTATAGGAGTCATTACCAGAGCCCCATGTTGCTGTCACTTCACAGGCTGTTACAGTGTGCAAAAGCACTTTGAGGGGTAGTGCCAAGGGAGAGGGGAAGAAAGTGTAACAACCTTGGTTTTGATGGTAGACTTCCTTTAAGGCAGTATCTCTTTTAGACCATTTCAATGCCCAAATATTCCCATAATAATATTATTAATCAAATATACCTGATTCTGTTCGTTGGACAAGGAATCCGCTCAATTATTTGGCTGAAAACATGATCACTGCTTGGTGCTTGCAGTTTTTCCATAGACACTACATAAAAAGAAAAATTACATTTAAATACATTTCACATTTTCCTTTGGCACAAAGCATAAGGGAAGATTAGTTCTGTATATCAAGTAAGTATTTAGAGATATCACACAAAATGTGTATGTGGCAGGTTGAGAAAAAAATTAAAAGAAGAAATATCAGTCTGTATTTTATACTTGTACTAAAAACTGCATGTGCAATACTGTATTATTAGCCTTATGAGACTTTCCAGCTAACCAAGAATATAACTGTAAATAGAGGTTTCTTATCTCAGTTACATGCCATTTAATAAAAATAATGTAAATTGATATTGACATTGTTATAGCTGCTATGATACCTCCCACAGGAAATGGAAGTGTTTTTTCCCTGACTTCTGGATGGTTCTGCCTTAGCTTTTTAGGACAATAAGAAGTTTGGGTCAACGTTCTAAGACTACAATTTAATTAAGGAGCATAACTCACAGCGGTGTGAGGTTAGATGGGGTAGTGACCCCCCAGGTGAGCCACCTTGCAACTTGGGCCAGATTTGTGTAGGCTATAAAATACTATAAATGTCCAACATTATAGATGAGAATCTATTTGCTGGTTAGTAGATTTGGTACACCCCAGACGCAACCCAGATTTAGTCTTCCAAAAAAGGAAAAATATAAAACATATCCATACATTTACATACAAAGTTCTGCTATACACACACACACACACACACACACTGACTGGGCACTGCTATACACACACACACACTGACTGGGCACTGCTATACACACACACACACTGACTGGGCACTGCTATGCAAACAACACTGACTGGGCACGCTATGCAAAACACACACTGACTGGGCATGCTATGCAAACACACACTGACTGGGCACTGCTATGCAAACACACACTGACTGGGCACTGCTATGCAAACACACACACACTGACTGGGCACTGCTATGCAAACACACACACACTGACTGGGCACTGCTATGCAAACACACTGACTGGGCACTGCTATGCAAACACACACACACGCACACTGACTGGCACTGCTAGCAAACCACACACACCACTGACTGGGCACTGCTATGCAAACACACACCACACCACACTGACTGGGCACTGCTATGCAAACACCCACACACACTGACTGGGCACTGCTATGCAAACACACACACACGCACACTGACTGGGCACTGCTATGCAAACACACACACACACCAACACATCACTGACTGGGCACTGCTATGCAACACACACACACACTGACTGGGCACTGCTATGCAAACACACACACACACACTGACTGGGCATTGCTATGCAAACACACACACACACTGACTGGGCACGCTATGCAAACACACACACACACTGACTGGGCACTGCTATGCAAACACACACACACACTGACTGGCACTGCTATGCAAACACCACACACACTGACTGGCACTGCTATGCAAACACAACACACACATCTGACTGGCACTGCATGCAAACACACACACCCACTGATGGGCACTGCTATGCAAACACACACACCTGACTGGGCTGATGGCACTTCTATGCAAACACCTGACTGGCACTGCTATGCAAACACACACACTGACTGGGCACTGTCTATGCAAACACACACACACTGACTGGGCACTGCTATGCAAACACACACACTGACTGGGCACTGCTATAAACACACACACACTGACTGGGCACTGCTATGCAAAACACACACACACACTGACTGGGCACTGCTATGCAAACACACACACACTGACTGGGCACTGCTATGCAAACACATTGGAACACTGACAGGGCACTGCTGTAAACAAACACACACCGCTGTGTTATATACACACACACACACGTATGAACACTAGGGAGATTTATCAGAAATGTCAGAGCAGAATTGTACTAATAGCTCATGGCAACCAATCAGAGCTCAGCTTTCATGTTATAATCTGCTGTGGGAAAACGAAAGGCGAGCTATGATTGGTTGCCATGAGCAACTACAATAGTTTTAGTCTCTTCTGAAAAATCTCCCCTACTGACTGCATCCTTAGCAGCATGAAGAGTGATGTAGAAAGTATGTCACATGCTTCTGACATCACTCCAGGCTCTCTTACAGTCGGGACACTAGGAGAGGGTTATGGCAGTTCACAGGTCGTGTGATGCGCTCTGTAAATGAAAATTTTCAATATAGGTTTCAGCCTGCTGAAAAAAAAAGGCGAATCTTGAATGATTTGTTCATTTCTACTCAACATGTGTGCTTTTCACCTAGGAAGCCCTCACCTATCTTGATGACAGGGATGTCACTGCCCCAGTTTTACCACAGGCAAAGATCTCTCCATTGATTTGTACATGTGTTCTGGAAACAGCCAAGCATGCTAGGGTTTATTATTTATATGTCAAACATAGCTGCACATCCACGATGATGCAAAAGGATCCTTTACATTTCTGTGGACTCTAAAGAGATCCAAGAATAAACTTATCATAGGTTCTCCATGACTGCTTGGATCAGTGGGCAACTTGACCGAACTACTCTACAAACTACGTACCACAGACATAAGTACAAAACGCATGGGAGGAAAAAGTCATCAAATGAACAAGTTCAGATATCATAACAAAAACCTTTACTTATCCTACAATAATAAAAATAAAATCTTCAGGATGAGAACATAGTATAGACCATAGCAATTACCAATATGATCCACATTTAAAGAAAAAAATAATCAGTGTAGGAAACTCTCAGATGGCATTACCCAGATTATTTTCTTTTGAAGGTTCACTTATTTCTATGCATTCTTTAACCCCAATTGAGGGTTTAACAGGCACAAAATCCTATGAGGTAAAAAACAAAAAACAACATAGGTAAAAAAATTAAGTATTTTTTTCATGGTGCATGCAATAACTATTCGATGCCTCAAGACCATAAGATTCATGTGTGCCCTTTGTCATGATTTTGGCTGATTTTGGAAGAAAACAACAGTTGTTTTCAACCTCTGGGCAACCTCTTTTAGCCGCCTGCAAAGAAGCGAGTTTGTTCCAACAAATGTGCTTAATGCATGTGCATTCTTTTTGGTTCAGTGCAGTACATTTTGCATGCATACAGTTAAAACAAACTTGGTTGTGGGTAACACTCTTAAAGGGAACCTGTCACCACATCCAGGGGTATCTAGAGCAAGTTGGGGGCATGGCCTACAGTCATGTTACTAGGGTGACATCATCTCAGGTCCTTTAGCCTCCTAACATTAGTAGGCTGTACACCATGCACATATCTGATCACATGAAATAGCAGCATGCCTGCTCTCATGCATGCATTCTGTGATTTCATCTGCTCAGATATGTGTTTGGTGTTCAGTTTAATATTAGGAAGCTAAAGGATCTGTAATGATGTCCCCCTGGTCACATGACATTACTGTCGCATGAAGAGAAAGCATGGGGATGAGCTGCGGGATTCAGCCAGAGGAAGCCATGTCCACCTCTATTCGCTAGAGATATCCCTGGATACCAGTGGGCATCTGAGGGAAACCATTTTTTATCAAAAAAGAAGGATGTCAGTCAGTTAATAGGGCTCTAAAGGAATCTGCCAATTGTTCCATTTGTGAAAAATGTGGTGACAGGTTCCCTTTAAAGGGGTTGTCTGGTGGTTGAAAAACATGACTGCTTTCTTCCTAAAGCAGCACCACACTTGACCATGATTTGCGCTGGTATTGCAGCTCAGCTGTCTAGAAATTAATGTAGTTTTGTTACAATAAAAACACACTACCGACAGTCAGAAGAGGAGATGGTTCTGGAAAAAAGTAGCCATGTTTTTAAACCCCTGGACCACCCTTTTAAGTCCAGTAAATAATAAAACCTACATGAAATATATTGCTTTTGAAAACCAACGCAAAACTATAAACTCTTTCTCAATCGATTGCAGGTTGGCACGGGCGAAATGCTTCAAAAATAGGTTTTTATGCCAACAATCACCCCCTCCACACATCATTCCTACTATAAAACAAATTGGAACATAATATCTACCATCACAGGGCTTTCTACTTGTGATTCCAGGTGTGGAAGGTGCTGTGCAAGCAGACCAAAGCGTGCACGGTCCAGATCATCTTCAGTTCCCAAACTTTCAGGCTGGGAGTCTTCTACAATGAGGCATGGTGTATCCTGCTGGGAAAAGTCAGAGTCCAGCTGACTCCTGCTGGGGTCCATCAGCCTGCCTGTGGATTTATAGAAAACTAACATGTCAGTCTAGATCAGATTCTAGAAAGAAAAAGCCATGAAACTCAAACATGTAAAAAGGATATTTCCATATAAATGTATTGGACATCCATAGGAAGTGAATAGAATATATGTGGGTCTAAGAGGTGTGAGCTGTACCTAACATATAATAATGAGAATAATTCCTTTACTTATATAGTACCCACAGATTACACAGCGCTACACAGAACTTGCCAAATCGGTCCCTGTCCCCATGGGGCTCACAATCTAATCAACCTACCAGTATGTTTTGGAGTGTGGGAGGAAACCGGAGGGCACAGAGGAAACCCACTCAAAGGCAGGGAGAATATACAAACTCTTTGCAGACGTTGACCCATGGACTTTAACCCAGGTGCCCAGCGCTGCAAGGCTGTAATGCTAACCATTTATGGAACAACTGTCCCACCTGGCAATTCCCCGTTCTCTTTAGAGCATGCATCGGACCCCTTTAAAACATGTGTAGCTACTAGGCTGTACTTAAGGGGATTTCCCACTAATAAGAAACTTTACCAGGGTATGTACACAACACTAATAGGGTTCCCTATATTGTACTTACCTTTGGAACGTTTCTCTGTTGCCAGTTGGAGCATTGCCCGGGCACTAAGAGGGAGTGCAGAACTCTACTACATCAGTACCACAGAAAGTACATGGCCCTCCAAATCCATTCACAAGGGGTATTATGGACCTATTCTCATGATCTATATGACACCCATCTATGGGCAAAACCTCAATCTGTGGATAAGGTATAATTTCTTGTGATCAGAATACCCCTTTAAAGGCAGCAAGGGGTTAACAAAATCATGAAAAAGAGAGGCACTTACTCATAGATTTAGCACTGTGACTGTATAATCTTATATTTATTATCCATGGCCTGCTTCCTGTTAAATTCAACATTTTAAATTATGCTAATGAGCCAGTAAGGGGGGGGGGAGATATTACCAGAGCTTCTCTGTGTTCTGGCTTCACAGCCCTTTATACCCTCCTTCAGCACTTCCCCCTCCCTCTAGTAATCTCACACAATTGGAGGAGGAGGGAAGTGCCCCTGCACACAAGCAACCTGTGAAGCTGCTGCACTACAACACTCCCTGTGTCTGTATCTATGAGTAAGTGCCCCTGGTTTATCATGCTTGATTTTGATGGCAGATTTCCTTTAAAATATTTTTAAAATTGGTAATAGAAATCCACCAAAAATTTCATAATATAAAAGGAATTGATAAAAGTGGAAAAAGGCAAGGTTAATATGCGTTTCAACTACTCATATAAAATCTTGAGCAGGAGGCCGCTAACTCGCTTTCTAAGGACTTGCCCTAGCAGGCCTCTTCACACATCAAACCTTTCATCAAATGTTGTCCTGCAGTCTGATGCCAACAAGGCCGGCCATGTGTGGTCTGTTGAGATTGTGATATTGCCAGGAGAAGTGATCTGCAACCTTGACCGGCCAACTATTGAATAGAACTTAGTCATTTTCTGACATATAGTAGCCAACCTTAAAGGGAGCTTTCTATGCAAAAGAAGGTTTTGTCTACAACTCCAGCAATTGCATATGGTCTGTCAAACTGGAAGTGCTGACCTAATGTTCATTCTGTACATGACGGTCATGTGATGACTAACATGAGGTCAGAACCTTCAGTCTGTTGGGACCGGAATCCCTGGAGAGCTGGTGTCACAGGACATACCCAGCACCCCATCTGACCGGGTGGCCTTCCAACTTAGATCCATTCCTTCCATGGTCTTTATACCATTGACTAGGACTGAGCCCTTAAGCTACAATGTTCTAGAAAAGCATTGTCCAAGCTTCACGTCTTCTGAAATACTGATGCACATTGCCATAATACAACAATTCAACATAATCTTTCCTTTGTACTCTTTTATTCTATTATTCCTCCTTAAAATCTATGAATACGCTCTATGGTGACTGAAGTTTAGTTCCTTTATAAGGTCCTCCAGTAAAAAAACATATGGAAACCTTCCCTGCAGCTACACTATGACAGTCAGAAGGAGGCCTAAGGGCGGCTCCACATAGGAGGTATATGTGAGGAGGGTCTCTTCTGCTAGTATGAAGTGGCATAGTCTATACAGCTACAAATACCTTCATGGCTACCTATGGATATGTGTACTATGTATGCAGGAGTCTCCCCAGCACCTATAGCAAATGAGCCCATGTGTACAGGGGGGGATGCCACAGGTAATGCACCACACCACCCAGGCCAGGCTAAGGAAGACGCACACCACCCAGGCCAGGCTAAGGAAGACACACACCACCCAGGCCAGGCTAAGGAAGACACACACCACCCAGGCCAGGCTAAGGAAGACACACACCACCCAGGCCAGGCTAAGGAAGACGCACACCACCCAGACCAGGCTAAGGAAGACGCACACCACCCAGACCAGGCTAAGGAAGACGCACACCACCCAGACCAGGCTAAGGAAGACGCACACCACCCAGACCAGGCTAAGGAAGACGTCCTTCGAAAAAAAACATGAACAATAAGCCTAAAACCTTGTTGCAGCTGCGTGCTTTTTATTTCCAGAGTGGATAAAGGTGTTGGACTTCTTGTCTAAAAGTGTTGACAAAAATCCTCCTCAACCAGGAAGAGAGTGGCGAGTAGGGCGAGAGAACGATGAAATCGGACGTCTAGCTCTCCTAAACAAAACGCGAGCAAGCCTGAGACGAGTTAAAGCTTCCGCGCAATCCCATATGACTGTAATGAAGGAAAAGTGCGGATCCTAACAAAAGAGGAATTGTAAAGCTGTAATAATCATATATAGACCTCTCCACAGTGTCTAGCACAGATGAACAAGGCCCACCAAGAGTAGAGAGGGTGACTGGAGTACGTCAGAGGCCTCGTTCCGGGTGCTGTGCGACAAGAGGGGTGAGATAAGCCTATCGACATAAGGAGCGTGAATACTGCTGTGCCTGGTGGTTAAGGTGGGGCGAGAAGTGGGGCAGCATAAATAAAGAAAAAAGACGGACAGAGGCAACAAGATTTGCTGCCTTAGAATCATCAACATGTCAATGTAAGGTGGGACTAAGTAGAGAATCGGTTCGCAGGGCTCAAACTATTCGGTCGACGGAGACAAATCGACAGTGTAACTTGGGTCTGGGACATAGATGCACCTCTGCTACGCCATGATCAATGACCACACGGCTCAAATGTTGAGTAGGGAGCACAGCTTTCTTCCCCTCACCATTCAACCCCGTCAAACTGATGGGCATAAGCAAATGTGTACACAAGCGACATACCTCAATAGGGCGTTCATCACCAGCTGGTGAGGAAGGTGAAGCATCCATGCTCAGCAAGTTGAGTGTAAGATGGAGAGGGATTAGCGAAGGTGCTTGCCGTATTATAGTAACAGGGGCTATAGCTAGGCAAAGGGTTGTGTTTCAGCATGTCCACAGAGCACTAAGGTGCACCTTTGGCATGCGGAAATGCCCCTTTATAGTGACTCATCCTTGTAATTTTATCGAAGAAAGTATAAATGTTTGTAAAATTGGGAATAGGTAAATTTGATCTGATTCATACAGAAAATATTAAAAATTAATGATTATCTCAAATTATTCATTTTTGAACATGTTTTTATAGATTGGGAAAAAAGAATAGCCACCTACAAATGAAGCTGGAGTAGCCCACATTATTATCCGAAATGAATACCTCATTCAATTATAGTGCTATATAGTTAAAGAGGTATTTTCGATCCGATTCTGTGACAGGTCTACTTTATTCATCATCCGTTATGCATTAAGATTCGAACCCGGTAATCTGTACCCAACAACCAACACTCGTATCATAGCAAATGTTCAGCGGTAACGTGTATGGTCCGAACATAGCCATTTGGGAGAGGAAATAGCTGAGGTTCCCGGCGTATAAGACGACCTGGGTGTAAAGTTAAAACGACCCCCGCTACTTTGCCTCAATTTAAATATAGTAGTATAAGATCATATTCGGGCTGGTATGAGGTGCTGACCCGTTTCCAACTGCAATCACAAATACTGGTAAACTTAATAAATAAACATTTGAAGTTAGCCTGGGCCTTAGATTTTTAATTTATAATTCTTATCACATGCAGGTAATCTCGCAGGAAACATGTCGCTCATAAACTAAGCAATACTCCATCAACAAAGAATAATCACTCTGACTTTTAAACAATGTAATGTCACCATATCAGAAAAGCCATGTCTAATTAAATTTGATTTTATTGCTAAATGTTCCTGCCAGGAGGGTACGCGAGAGACACGCCGGAAAAAAATTACCATATGCATAAAACTGGCTGAAAAGACTCAATTTGCGTGGGCCCGTGTTTGGTCCTGTGCGGGCTTGGGGGGTTCCTATTAACTCTGTCATCTGAGCGCGCCAGGTTCGGCCGCAATGAGCTGTCTACAATTTCATTTACACTTGAGGGTGCAGTGGTACAGATTACGGTTATAGGCCAAAAATTTGGATACAAGTTTTTAAAGTAATTGTGATTCGCTACATTTACAAAATGGAAACCTCCTGTACAGAAAATGTCTTTTCTAATGATTTGGGACCAACGCTCTCTGGTACGCATATTCGACTAATATATTACAGACTTTGGGCTGTACGGTGGAAAGACCTAGTGGGCATGGATGTCATAGGTAAATTTATGCGAAATTGTGCCTAGTTTCAATGATTGAGAGAGAATTTTGAAGACTGTACGATCCCTTTTGAGTCAGTTTTTTATTAGATTTTTTAGTATTATATTTTGCAAAAATGGAAAAAAGTGCCCTTTTAGTGACGGTGCGCTATTTGTCACAGTACGGGGTTAACGCATTGAAAAAAATAACCGGTATCATATCTATAATGATATGACATCGGAGCCCTCATAAAGCAAAGGTTTCATGGACGGCCAGAGCCAGCAATCGCGGAGGGAATACCACGTAATGCGTGATGTTTTTATATTTAATTAAACTGTATAGTAATATCTAAATGTAGAATGCTCAGGAATTTCTACTAGGGGAAAGGGGGATGGTGGAAATTTTAGGTTTTTCTTTTATTATATAGTCTTGTTTTTTGTACTTAAAATTGTTTTAAATTTTTAACTCATTTATGCTACTATCTTTTCAGACTCTTCCCGGAGTGGTACTTAGTGCCCTCGGCTTGTCTAGGAAGTCCAGATATCAGCGTAATCAATATAACTGGATCCCCACATCTGGCTGAGAGAAGAGCAGTACTTACCAGATATGGGCTAGGTAGGATGGCGGATTGTTCACCGACACCCCGTTTCCGTTTACCTCCTCATTACATTAGCACTGTGCATCAGCACATTGTGATAGCCAAGGGGTTTGAACAGTGAAGTAGCGATCTCAGAGAGGCTTCGGAGACCCGAGGCGGAATAACCTATGGAACGATAAGCGAGCTCAAATACCTGAGGACAATACGGTGAGCGGCGAGCCCAGTTAAGTTTTCGAGCGGTTTGGCTTCGTCCTACTCTCAAGTTTCTTATGCAGAGCTAGTGACTGGTCACTCTCGATTATGCCGGGCAGCCACACAAAAAAAATCGGCTGCCAAAAGGAGGCTCAGAGTCCCCTAAGGCCGCTACAGGAATGCCCCCACTGGCAACGCCCCGACGTATGCCGCACGCTCCATACTGCATGCGCCCCGAGTAGCTTGATGAATACACACACTTAGCAGGTCGCGGCGTTCTCGGGGGATCTATCAGAGGCCCCAAGCCTACGCGGCTGACGTATCCGGACGTTCCCCATGACTAATTTATTTCTTCTGTGCTTTTCGCAAACACAGTTCGTCTTATACGCCAAGAAGGGACCGGAATGCCGCGTTAGATCTGAAGAACCAAGGAAAACAGAAATATCAAAAACCCTCAACAGTTAGAGAGACACACAAATACTGGTAAAACTCACAAAAGATAAAAAAAAAATACAAAAGTGAACATGCCCCCGTCTCATGGGACGAGTTGCCTATCAATGGAACATCACATAAAACCGATCCACCCACGCACTAGTCCATCAACCCTCTCGCATAACTAGAAGCATATTCATAGTGGTAGATACCCTCCATACCCGTGCATTATGACAATGTTCCTAGGTTTGTTCTAAACTCAATAAAAAAGCAGTAGCCAGACACCGTGGCTTCCTCCAACCCGTCGTCCAACCATCAAACTATGTCTTCGTTGCGACTTCAATACAAAACCTAAACCTGGCTAGTTTAGAACCTAAAAGAGCTTAGGAAATCGAACAAATATCGTAAAATTAATTATCGGCTCCCGAGACAATGTTTCTATTCCCCTTTTTATTAAAACTACTAACATTGCAAAGTGATGACACTCAACTGAACAGATATAGATTTCAATACTTGCATCAGCTGCCACGATACAATGTCTATACTAGCCATACTAGCTCTGGTTCTTGAGTAGGGATGTAACCTGTTGTAGCACCTGACGATTAGTAGTCGACAGTGGTATACCTTAAAAATCGGATATTGTACAACTTACATGACCAGTCAGGCGGAATGTTTCTACGCTGAACTATTGGAATCTGAGAAATGCTCTTTGTATGATGGGTATCCGTCCTGTCTGGGTATGGTTTCTAGTACGGGGACTCAACGTATGGTCTGTTTGTCTTTGAAGTTTCTCTCACCTCTCCGTCTACACGAATTCAGTGTCACAGTACTAGCAGTTTCTGAAGACGAGTCAGCATTCAGGGGTGTCCAAGAAAAAATATGGCCCTACACGGAAGACACCAATCCCCTACACCTTTGATAGCTGGCCATGACAACAACAATGCCATCACTTACGTTCCTTATCACTTTATAGACTTATTGAAATCTCCTTACTGGTAATGTAAAAAAAATCGGGCCTCCTCCATACCCTTAAGGCCGACCATGCACACTACCTGATTATTTTCTGTGTTTCCCGTGTCCTTTCGCGCCTGCACTCGGAGCTGGTAACGGTCATGACATACGCTAACAACTGCATCCCATAAAACTAGTAATGAAATATGTAATCTGTTACAACAGACTATGACTTATGGCACAGTGCACATACTACCGCCACCCAGGCCTAGTCTCGGGGCTGCCGGTAGAACACTTGCTCTCGCATCTTCCTGCGTCTGTCGTCTCCACAAATTTGGTACCCAGTCCTCCATTCGATCTATTCCAAGAAGGGCCTTTTTCAGTTATAATATGCGGTCTATGTCGATGCATCGTGGTCTCTCCGAACAATTCTTCCCCTCTTTCTCCCCCCAGGGTGGCGCCCCGAAGTGGCCATAATAGAGATTAGGTGGCCCATTCGTCAACATCTGGCGCCCTCTAGACATCGTCACTCGAAACGAGTGCCCTAATTTATTTGGTGCATCTACTTAATTTAAGGGCCGCATGACCCATCTTCTGGATCCGCGAATTTGCATGATAACATGTGTTGCCAAAGACGCGAACCGGCGCTCTAAGCGCATAGATTTATGTGGAGCTTTTGTGTCCCTAATCAGCCAGCCAGGCACAAACAAAAATTAGTAGTCGGCCAAATTTTGGTGTGTACCACTTTAAAATATATTTGCAAGAATTTTCAACTAAATGGATATGCAAAATCCAACCAAAAAGTGGCTGGTCCCAGGATATAGTAACAAGAAATGCTGGTGCCGCCCCAATTAGCTAAGGTACATGTGGTGTGGTATAAGCACCCTCAGGAGAGCAGAAATTCATGGGCACAAGCCTCCAGCCATGTTTTTTATACCAGCCAGCCCCCCTGTCCCCAGTATTACAGCCAGCAAGAGCCATGCCCCCAGTATCTAAATCCCCGTCCGAGCTTATGCCCCCAATTATACACCCACAGCCACGCCCAGTCCCCCCATACTATATAGACCGTAGGAAGACTGCTACGGAAGGCACCGGCACTCATTGCCTCCCTTAATTATATAGTCATCCTCCCGGTCCCCAGTATATACTAACTGTAGTAACCCAGTATAAAGCCAGCCAGTCCTGCCGCCTCCTTTCCCCCAGTATAGAGCATGCCTCCTGATCAGCCAGGCATATACAGATGCCACAGTAAATACATCCTGCTCACTCCCTGCCCCCTCCGCCAGTTCAAATACCTCGCTAGCCACGGCAAGTCCCTGCCCCATCATAATCATCGTATCGCCACTCCTGCCCGTCATAGTAGGTCTAGCCGATAAAAAAATAAAGTCAGTACTTTTTTCTGATCCACACCCGCAGTTCCTTCTTTTTCTTGCTGTTCTCTCCGGCAGTGACAGCTCCCATGCACGTTGGACCCAACGCACCACACTATGACACTTCGCACCACTTGCTCGCACACAAAGCGCACCTTAGCCGAGAGAGCCCAATTTGCGCGATGCTCCCACGTACAACGTCTATTGTCGCCACCACTCACCCTGTGATATGTATTCACCGTGAGCTAAGTGTGCACAGTCATAAGAAGTCATGGGGGTCATAAAAAACAGACAAACAAATCATAAAGATTACCAGGCTTAAATACCAGTACAAAAAAAATCAATCAGTCCATCACTAAATGGGTACATCCAGAACACAAAAAGAGACTCCAAGACGAAATCTAACAATAAAAAAAAAACCAACTCAAAACAAAAAAAAAACTACCAGACCAAAGAACACAAGACTAGTGAGCCTACTGTAATGAATGTGACCTAATAAAAAACCAAAAAAAAAAATTAAAAAAAAAAAAAGGAATGAAAATTAAAGCATCTCATAAAGAGCCGAAAATAAACTCATTGTCCTATGAATATACATATGTATCAACATTATTTATATGATTTGATTAGTGAAAAAAATTAACAACAATAAAAACAGCATCTAACAAAATAAAGGAAAAAAAAACCAAGAATCTAACAATAATACAGTAGACCATCTAATTGGTAAGCAGAAATCCAACATCAACATATCGATCTTCTCGATAAACACGACATCTCAAAGGATAGCACCTAAAATCTATATCTTCCCCAAAGTTCGTTACATCCGTGAAATCCCAGGTTAAAAAAAGTCGCTAGGGAATAGCCTACAAGTGCAAAAAAAAGCCAAAGACACAAAATAGAACATGCAAGCCAAAAAAAACAAACCCATGTACACAAAAATCACAGCCAAATAAAAACCCAAGCCGCATAACAAACACTAATAATTCATTAACCGAATGGCCTTTGGGAGAGTTTCAAGGAGGTCGACACCACAGTCATTGGTGAATGTGTTTCATATAAATACCTATCCCTAACAAAATCGCCATGCAGCACAAAAAAGTTTCATAGTGAACCATATGAATCAAGAGTATATCATAAAAAAACGACACTACCAAACCGAAGCAGTTAAAAGAGTGTGATAAGGACAGCATTGCCGCTTCCCAGCAGGGGGAGGATAGTCTCAAAATGGAGTTGGATTTCTAATACGTGCCAATTGAAGACCGAACGTAAAAAACCCAATTTTTGTGAGAATCAAAAAACGAAGATGTAACAACACCAAACCCTTTGCAATGCCGCATCAAGAATACACAGTCATCAAAATCCACACACCAAAAAGGAAAAAATAAAAAAAAATCACATCACACTTAGAAAAGTGCACATATAGGAAACATAATAGGCGTTACAAACCAACACTGAAAAAATAAAATCCAAATAAGATACAATAAAGCATCTTTCACAATAGAATAGTTGCGGATTACATAAATACGGGAAACTAGAACAACATAAAAAGTCACGTAATTAGACATTTACCCGAATAATGTCCCGGTACATCAGCGGAACGGCCATACTGATGCGAGTGCATCCTAGCGGACATACACAATAACACAACAAGTTACAAACATCAAGAAATCAAGGAGCAGGCGAAAAAGGAACCACAATCAGTTTTCTGTGCTGAAAATAGTAGTCAAGAAAACAAATACCCTAAACACAAACAGCGTAGAAATAGGACAATCTCTGACCAGCCTAGAGTTTGTGCATGAAACACAAGAGAACCGTACAGCCACCCAAGCCCCCAACCAATAGTGTAATAGAACCAAGACCGAGGCATCTGTAGGATGTGTCGGAAAATTAACTCTAGATCAACAAGACCAACAAATGCCTAGCAGCACCACAAGGAGGACACATACCCTATCTGATTCCTATACAAACAAAAATACCTCAACTTACATATGGCGCGGCATCCCGGAATTACATGCACGGCAAAAAAAAAATTGTCACAACAAAAAAAACGCCGTCTCTACACCAACCTACAACAGTTTGAGGGATTCACCAATAGTCGAACGAATACCTGAAGAATTATCAGTGACCAAAAGCACGGGGCGAGCCCATATGTCCAAGTGCAAATAGAAAGACAACAACAAAAAAAAAAGAAGATAAGAAAATAAAATAAATAAAAAAAAAAATAAGAAAAAAAAAGAATAAACGCATGACCATCCATGATGCCCGGATAAGCCAGCGTCAACAAAACTAACAAAAATAAAAATAACACATTATAAAAAGACCTACCTCCCATCAAATACTCAGAAGACCATGCTCCGAAAACTATACCACTAATGGCACACACAGACTGCGGAACAACGTCAGATAGTATAAATCCCAGCAATCACACAGAATCTAACGAGCTTTCAAGCTTAACTGAAGCAAGGAAGACCCAACAGAATCCCATCTACGAGAAAAAAGCACAAGAAAAGATAATGTTCACAATTCTATTAAAAATAATAAAAACATAATACATAGGTTATCCTGTACTGAGTGCACGGTTGGTGCTGGGCTCAAAGCTATATCCTATAACTGAACCATGATATTGATACAGCTTTATCTATTTACAGTTCTCTCCAGTCGAAGCGGCAACAGCAGTGTGAATGAATTATCTAGCGGACCATAAATAACAAAAAAAAATTCTACCATACACCTGATAAAACATTTAGTAAAGCACTTTGCTGATACAGAGGACAGAATAAGACATTTATATTTTAAATATCAAAGCGCCTTGTATTTAGTTGTTCAGCAAATTGATAAAACAAGTCATTACAGTTGTGCTAGAGTTGCTCCTATAAACGTGACATGTTGACAGACTAGGTGCAATGACTGGAACAACATAGGGTTGGATTCCACCATTCATAAATGATGAACCATCGAACAGGAAGTAAAAACTTCAGGATAGAACCAAAAGTCAATGGCCACCAAAAGCCAACCTTACCAGTAATCAATAGATCAAATGACACACAGTGAGGATCCGAGGAGAATAGGGAACAGAGTAATGAATAGATACAACAAGTACTACATAGAAGTACTCAAAAGAGAATATAATAAAATAGGCCGGTGAGACAACTACTAAAGGGCTAACATAAGGGGTACCATCAAGAAGCCCATGAGTAGAGCACGGTCTATCCATACACAAACCTCCAACCAAAAAAAAAAACTCAAAAAACATTTCCCTTTATCGTTCCATTACTCTCTCACACGACCAATCAAAGCCGACGCAGCATCTAGACGACCACAAATCACACAAACCATAAAAAACATCGAACACAAAAATATGACTGATCTTGGAGATGGTCACATCATTATAGTCAAGATGAAGAGACCAGCTAGCACGAAAGTCAAGTTGAAGGAGATCCGAGCCGAAAATGCATCACAAAACATACATATATTAATAATGATTTTGGGTTAGATAATGTGAATTGGTGTCAGGATCAGCCAGTAGGCTATGTGTAATAGGGACAACGCATCAGGGCAGATTGTTGAAGAGACATGACAGTCGCACCTTACACCAGCAATGATGCCCAAAAAAATATGGAACCAGAAAAATACCAACAAATACAAAACACCTCAATTAAAAAATAGAACTGCCAAAAAATAAACAAAATGCGACAGCACATATGTTGACAGAAATCATACACTACCCCCATCGTGGCGCATGGTGTACTTCAAGCAAGAGTAGCACAGGTCACATGCTGACAATGCCCGTGAAAGATGTAGGATATGAATGAAATCATTAATGGTGATTCCCCTAGGAAAATGGAAGAGAAATGAGGTTAATCTTGTATAACAAAAAAAAATTTGCAATAATGATTTTGTTGGCATATGATAATAAAATTATCCTAATTCATAAATTCATTACAATAAAATAAACATTACGACTGGGGGGGGCTTGGTGCTGGGGCTAATACTTCATCACAAAAGCATAAGAGATTGGAAAGTTGAGCCACCAGCCCACCAATAAGCTATAATGCACCTCCACAGAAAACAGAATGGATCAGGGGTGAATAGGTGAAACACCACCCACACTACAGAAACAAATGAAAAAATCAAACAAACCAAAAAAAACAAACAAAGACAGAAACTCAAAAATGAAAAACGAAAACATGAAAACAATAAAACAAAAAAAAAAATTGCCTCGCCTCTGCCTTGGGGGGTATCTTTAACTGAAGGAACGCTTCTAGACCTCCCTGGCTCTGGTTATCCGGTTTACGGCCTGTCTGAACTGGGGTCTCTCTAGGCCGCTCGAGATCAGCACCTGGCGACAACGCATCATTGTTTCCTTCCCAATCACCCCACACAGCCAACAATGAATCAACCTAGCCGTTAATCCGGTACCCCTGCTGTTGATGTCACAGGTACACGGGTAAATTATCAAAATACCGATGAATGTTCAAAGTTACAACACCAGTAATAATACAAGTGGATGGTCACAGTACCAAGGTAATACAACTTGTGATGTCAACATGTAGACACAGGTAATTACATACTGTGACTGTCACAGTCACAGGTAATACATACTGTGATGTCACAGTACACAGGTGTAATACATCTGTGAATGTCCGCGTACCAGGTAATAACATATCAGTGTATGTCCACATACACAGGTAATACATACTGGTGATGTCACAGTTACACAGGTTACATAGTGTATGTGCTCACAGTACTCAGGTATAAGACATAGCAGTGATGTTATAACAGTACACAGGTAAATACATTACTGGGGGCACATTTTTTACGTCTCTTATTCCGGTCGCGATCCCCGCGCGGTGTTGCCAAAGCTAGTTTGGGTCTACTACCGTGATTACTAGCATATGCTTATGCGTGGCGGCCGGAAGGAGGGAAGTAAGGGGATCGACCTCGCCTACGGGACTGAGCGTACGCAATGATCACAGCAGTGTCGCATGCTACTTGGCGCCGAGGTTCCACCGAGTTCACCTACTTCGTGCTTCTTTTGCAACACAAATTCTTTTTAATTCCTGCGGGTTTCTGTTACGTGAAAGCTGGAGCCGATGCCACACTTCCGATCATGTAACACCAAATCCCGGTCATTTTCGGTGCAAATCGGAAATATTTCGGGAACCCGACGTAAGTGCGGGCCGTTCGGACCCTTAGTAAATGACTCCACTGAATGTCACAGTACACAGGTAGTTATACAAGTGGCGTGTGATGTCATACACACACGGGTAAAACATCTGTGATGTCACGTACACATGTATATTATACAGTGATGTCACAGTACACACGGTATTATATACATGTGCCATGTACCAGTAATCTACTGATTCAATTTACGAGAGTATTCAAACAGTGATGTCAGAGTACAGGAATACAAAAAACAGTGATGTTCACAGTTTTAATGATGTCACAAGTAAAATGATAGTATGATACAGTATTAGTATAAACAATTGCTGCCACCAGTCAGTTCCTCAGTCTATTATAACTGCTTGCTCCCGAGCAGTCATCGCCTCAGTCTAGTATAACTGCTGCCATCCCCATAGCAGTCCTCAGTCTAGTATAACTGCGTGCCAAACCAGTCAGTCTCCAGTCTAGTAAACTGCTGCCACCCACAAGTCCGTCCTCAGTCTAGTATAACTGCTGAACCGAGCCAGACCAGTCATCCTACGTCTAGTATAACTGCTGGCCACCAGTCAGTAGTCCTCGTCTAGTATAAACTGCTGCCACCAATTCAGTCCCAGTCTAGTATAAATGCTGCCACCAGTCAGTCCTCAGTCTAGTATAACTGCGCCCCACCAGTCAGCTAGTCCTCAGTCTAGTATAACTGCTGCCACCAGTCAGTCCTCAGTCTAGTATAACTGCTGCCACCAGTCAGTCCTCAGTCTAGTATAACTGCTGCCACCAGTCAGTCCTCAGTCTAGTATAACTGCTGCCACCAGTCAGTCCTCAGTCTAGTATAACTGCTGCCCACATCACCCAGTCTAGTAAACTGCTGCACCAGTCAGTCCAGTCTATATGAATTTTCCCTCCTCCTCTTCTCCTCTGTCCTCCTGCAGTCAGTGTAACAGAGTGTGCCTATAGGATGTAGCAGGTGACATCACTGTGCAATGCTGCCACCTACAGGAACATATTTATTTCTCCACACAGCAGAGGTGCAATCATTATTGCAGTTCATAAAAGAACAGGATAGTAGACCTGACACAAGGGTGGGCCCCTCCAGGTCCCTGGGCCCAGCCAACACCCCCTTTTGCTCCTTTGCTAGCAACACTTATCACATCACTGAATGCTCCAAATATGAGTTGATACGGCCCCCTTGTTTATGGCCCCATAGGGCCCTGCTATGCGGTTACTCACTGGTATTACAAGTGCCAGATTTATATTTATCTATATTTATATACTGTAGCTGGAAACTATTAGACCTTTCACAAGAGACAGATATTTTGCATAACCTAACCAATTCAATTTAATCCCTTTAACTATTTAATGTTCCTGATTTTGCCTTATAAGACTGATGCGACACTGAACAATATTGGTATGTGAAAGTGGGCTTAAGGAATCTGTCGCTATAATCTAAATTGTGGCCACTCATTTGTCAAAACGTAAACTGTGTCTGTTTATACCCTTAACAACCACTCACATCTCTGCTTTAATCCTCGGAATAGATGTATTGGTTTGGCTACTATCCCAACATCATTCATTACGCTTCCTCTCAAAAAGTCATGCTGTATGTTATGGGAACTGCCTTACAGGTAGCCAAGAGGCATGGTTTCCTTATCCCATCCTGTAAACATATTCATATTCTCCCATCCAGAATTACCCAGTGGTGCCTCAATGGCATAAGTATCCAATAGCCTGCAGGTAGCGCTTAATGGCAAAGTTAATGCCCTAAGGATTTTTATTTTTCCAAAGCAGTTGAAAATAGTGAAAATTCAGCTCTGAAAATTATTACAGTTTCTGCATCCCTCCTTGTACATTCCCTGAGTAACGACACCCGTTCTCAGACCAAGGGACAATACGGGAAAATAGAGATGACCACCTGTGTCTTCTCTTTGGATATGTAAGTTCCCACCCTCCAAAACTGCGTCGTTACCAAGGCCCCATTTAATACTATGTTCTGGGTTGGAAACTTCACTATCTACGGTTGAATCATTTCAATCCGCTACTTGCCAGTCTCACCACTCAGCACTGAATGACTTCAGCAAGAGCCAAACATTTTTTTTTCTCTTTTGGCAAAAGTGGCGCAAGTTTTCTAGAATATAAAAATACTGATCATGATTATGAGAAACGTATGTACATTTTTTTTTTACAGAATAACATTTTTTGTTTTTATTATGAAGTTTCATAAGGGTTTTGTAGGTTAGGTTTTAGTTATATTTTTTGGTAATATTTAGTAGACTGTTTAATTATATATATTTTTTCAATTTTATTTCATTGTCTCCATCCTATGCTCATAACGTTAGCAATTTATGTCCCATCACTGTTGAAATGCATATGCAATCGGGCCGAGCAGGGCCGCATCTGCCATGAGGCGGGATAAGTTGCCGCCTCAGGAGGCAGATTGCAGACCCTTTTAGGGTGGCCAAATGTTGGCAACTCCGTACTACCTGACAAAATCAATTACTTGGCGTCTTAATTTATAGGCAAAGCAGGGTAGCAACAAGCGAGGCGCTTTGTTATAATGATTGGAAGCTGTTTGAATATATACCCGGGGAAGGTTTGTGTGTAAATAATAGGGTATGGTAGTGCGATATAATGCTGGGGGAGGCTGTGTATATAATGCTGGGTGAGGCCTGTGTAAATAATGCAAGGGGGAAATGGCTGTCTATATAATGACGCGGGGAGGCTGTGTATTATATAGCGGGGGAGGCTGTGTATATAAGGCTGGGAGGCTGTGGTAATGCTGGGGAAGGCTGTGTATATAATGCTGGAAAGGCTGTGTATATAAAGCCGGGGAGGCGTGTATTAATGATGGGGAGGCTTGTTTGTATATACTGCTGGAGGAGCTCTGTATATATTTGCTGGGAGGCTGTGTATCTAATGCTGGGGGCTGTGTATATATTGCTGAGGAGGCTTTGTGTATAATGCTGGAGATGGCTGTTGTACATAATGCTGGGGGAGGCTGTGTGATATAAAACTGGGGGAGGCCATGTATGTAATGCTGGTGGAGGCTGTGTATAAAATTCTGGAAGAGTCTGTGTATATGCTACTAGGGAAGGCAGTGTATTACTGGGGGAGGCTGTATATGTAATGCTGGGGAAGGCTTTATATACACTCACCGGCCACTTTATTAGGTACACCTGTCCAACTGCTCGTTAACACTTAATTTCTAATCAGCCAATCACATGGAGCAACTGAGTGCTTTAGGCATGTAGACATGGTCAAGACAATCTCCTGCAGTTCAAAACCGAGCATCAGTATGGGAGAAGGAAAGGTGATTTGAGTGCCTGAACGTGGCATGGTTGTTGGTGCCAGAAGGGCGGATCTGAGTATTCAGAAAATGCTGATCTACTGGGATTTTTAACCACAACCATCTCTGGGTTTACAGGAGATGGTCCGAAAAAGAAAAAACATCAGTGAGCGGCAGTTCTGTGGGCGAAGATGCCTTGTGATGCCAGAGGTCAGAGAGAATGGCAGACTGGTTCGAGCTGATGAAAGGCAACAGTGACTCAAATCGCCACCGCTTACAACCAAGGTAGCAGAAGAGCCATCTCTGAACGCACAGTACGTCGAACTTTGCGGCAGATGGGCTACAGCAGCAAGAAGACCACACCGGGTGCCACTCCTTTCAGCTAAGAACAGGAAAACTGAGGCTACAATTTGCACAGCTCATCAAATTGGACAGTAGAAGTTGACTGGTCTTGATGAGTCCTCGAGTTTCTTCTGCGATGCGACATTCGATGTTAGGTCAGAATTTGCGTCAACAACTGAAAGCATGGATCCATCCTGCTTGGTATCAATGGTTCAGCTGGTGGTGGTGGTGTCTAGTGTGTTGGAATATTTTCTTGTTCTGCTCTCTTTGGGCCCCTGTTACCAATTGGCATCGTTTGCAACGCCACAGCCTACTGAGTATTGTCTGTAGCTGCACAGTCCATCCTTTATGACCCACAATGTAACCCAACATCTGTTGCTACTTTCAGCAGGATAATGCGCTTCGGTCAAAAGCTGGAATCTCTCAGAACCGTTTCTTGAACATGAACAGTGAGTTCACTGTACTCAATGGCCCACAGTCACCAGATCTCAATCCAATAGAGCATCTTTGGGATGTGGTGGAACGGGAGATTGCTCACTGGATGCAGCCGACAAATCTCTCGGCAAACATGTGTGATCCATCAATGTCAATATGGACCAAAATCTCTGAGGAATGCTTCCAGCATCTTGTTGAATCTATGCCACGAAGAATTGAGGCAGTTCTGAAGGCAAAAGGGGGTCCAACCCGTTACTAGCATGGTGTACCTAATAAAGTGGCCGGTGAGTGTATATATCACTGGGGAGACTGTGTATTGCTGGGGGAGGCTGTGTATATAATGCCGGGGGAGGCTGTTTGTGTAATGCTGGGGGATGCTGTGACGCTGTGTATATAATGCTGGAGGAGGCTGTGTATAAAATGCTGGAAGGGTCTGTGTATATACTACAAGGGAAGGCAGTGTATTACTGAGGGAGGCTGGATATGTAATGCTGCGGAAAGCTTTATATATATCACTGGGGGAGACTGTGTATTGCTGGGGGAGGCTGTGTATATAATGTCGGGGGAGGCTGTTTGTGTAATGCTGGGGGACGCTGTGTATATAATGGTGGAGGAGGCTGTGTATATACTACTGGAGAAGGCTGTGTATTATTGGGAGAGGCTGTATATATACTTATGGGGAAGGCTGTGTATTATTGGGAGAGGCTGTATATATACTAATGGGGAAGGCTGTGTATTACTAGGGGAAGTTGTATATGTAATGCTGAGGGAAGCTGTATATTTACTATTTAGAAAGGCTGTGTATCGCTGGGTGAGGCTGTGTATATAATGCTGAGGGAGGCTGTGTATATACTACTGGGTGGAGGCTGTATGTATACTGCTGGTGAAGGCTGTGTATATAGTACTGGGGAAGGATGTCTATTACTTGGGAGGTTGTGTATTACTGGGGGAGGCTGTGTGCTGCTGAAGGAGGCTGTATGCTGCAGCAAGAGTCTGTGTATACTAGGTACTACTGGGGGTGTCATGCCTCTGTATACTGACTATGGGGGGCTGGATTTTAGTTAAGCTGGATGGCCTTAGACGGAGTACAGGCAGTCCCCAGGTTACGTACAAGATAGGTTCTCTAGGTTTGTTCTTAAGTTGAATTTGTATATAAGTCGAAACTGTATATTTTATAATTGTAGCTCAAGTCAAAATTTTTTTGGTCTCTGTGAAAATTAGATTTTAAAACTTTTGGTCTGTCATAAAAAACATGATTAACTATAAAGCTTAATTGCAGACACATTTAATAACTGTTACAGATGATCATTGTAGGGCCAAAGTACAGTAAATTACCAACATCCAGGGTGCCGTTTGTAACTAGAGGTTATATGTAAGTCGGGTGTTCTTAAGTACCGTACTGTACCATATATCATTCCATTTCATAGTATCATAGTTTATACGGTTGAAAAAAGACACTTGTCCATCAAGTTCAACCAAGGAAGGTAAGGGATTGCATGAAGAAGGGATTTAGGGGAAACAATTCTATATAACATAACTATCAATATTATTTAGGTGTAAAATGACATCTAGACCCTTCTTGAAGCTCTCTGCTGTCCCTGCTGTGACCAGCACCTGAGGCAGGCTATTCCACAGATTAATAGTTCTCATAGTAAAAAAGCCCTGTCGTCTCTGGTGATGAAACCTTGTTTTCTCTAAACAGAGACAGTGCCCCCTCGTCTTTTGGTTTGATTTAATCTGACTTGCCACCATATTTTTTGTATGGACCATTCATATATTTATATAAATTAATCATGTCCCCTCGTAGTCGTCTATTTTCCAGACTAAATAAATCTAGTTGTTTTAATCTTTCCTCATAACTAAGACCCTCCATACTCCTTATCATTTTTGTGGCTCTACGTTGAACCCTCTTCCAGCTCCAGGGCATCCTTTTTATGGACCGGAGCCCAGAACTGGACAGCATATTCCAGGTCAGGCTGAACCAATGCCTTGTACAGTGGTAATATTACATCCTTATCACGAGAGTCCAGACCACTTTTGATACATGACAAGATCCTACAGGCTTTAGAGGCAGCTGATTGACATTGCATGCTGTTATTCAGTTTATGATCTACTAGTACAACCAGGTCCTCTCCCAGATTTACTCCCCCAAGGACAAATGTTGGATGTGGATTATTAGCCCCCAGGTGCATAACCTTACATTTATCCACATTGAACCTCATTTGCCAAGTGGATGACCAAACACTCAGTTTGTCCAAGTCCCCCTGCAATCTATGAACATGCTCCATAGACTGTGTTACACTACACAGCTTGGTGTCATCTGCAAAAATAGACACAGTGCTATTAATTCCTACCTCTATATCATTAGTAAATATATTAAATAGTAGTGAGCCAAGCACAGAACCCTGAGGTACACCACTCATAACTGGTGACCATTCCGAGTAGGAATCATTGACCACAACTCTCTGGATACGATCCTTTCAGCCAGTTTTCAATCCAATTGCAAATGATTCCTGCCAAATAGATCTCATTTTACCCATCAAGCGTCTATGAGGGACAGTGCCAAATGCCTTTGCAAAGTTAGAGAACACAATATCCACAGCTGCTCATCCATCCAGGCATCTGCTCACCTCTTCATACAAGCAGGTCAGGTTAGTTTGACAACTTCTTTTCTTAGTAAATCCATGCTGGCTGTCACTTATTATACCATGTGATGTCACATACTCCAGTATATAATCTTTTACTAACCCTTCCAATACTTTCCCCACAATGGAAGTTAAGCTTACAGGCCTGTAATTGCCTGGCGAAGTTCTAGAGCCCTTTTTATATATTGGCACATTTGCCTTGCGCCAGTCACTTGGCACCGTACCAGACATTACGGAATCCCTGAAGATTTTAGACAGCGGTACAGCAATAACAGAACTGAGTTCTTTAAGAACTCTGGGGTGTAACCCATATGGTCCAGGAGCCTTGTACACATTTGATTTTATTGAGCTTAGATTGGATCATGTCTACATTCAGCCAGTCTAGTATATTACATGATGCATCACCCGCACTGGCAACACCCAGGTCAGAAGTTCTTTCTTCTATCGTATAAACAGAGCTAAATCTAAATCTCCTCTTGGTCTCCAGGCACTGATGCCCCATTTTCAGAATACATAGGCAGTCCGGTACATACAAGATAGGGTCGGAGGTTGTTTTCTAAGTTGTAATTTGTATATGAAGTGAAACTGTATATTTTATAATTGAGAGTTCTAGACAAATTTTTTCTTTGCCCCAGTGAGCAATTGGAGTTTCAAAATTTTTGCTGTAATTGGACCAAGAATTATCAATAAAGCGTTCATTACAAGCACCTTACAGCTGATCATTGGCAGTCTGGACTATGGTAAAGACATTTAGGGAGCTTCACCAGAGATCACAGGGGCAGAGGGGTCCGTCTTGAACTATGGGTTGTCTGTAAGTCGGGTTGTCCTAAGTAGGGGACGCTGTAAAGGGTCCAAACCTGTTCTGACCCATTTGCATTTGCGTTGATATACTTAAATTCTCTGGGATTGTTTTGCTATCTTTTAGCACACTGTTTTCAGTTTTGTATTGTGGCATTTTGATTTCCTTTTACAGATTTTGGTACGTTTAAATTGGGAGTATGTGCTGTAGTATGGGGTGGAGTATTGGGGGGCAGGTTTGGGTTGGTAGTCCAGGGGTGTGGTATATATAATTGTGGGTACTGTACGTACCATCATATATTTATATAAGGCTGAGTTAGTGTGGGATAATATAGATAATATATATTTGGGAAAGCGTCCTGTTATTCGTTGTGTGATAACAGTATATAAGTGACTGTGGTAATTTTAGGGGGCACCATGTGGCTGCATGGAGTGAAGACATTGAAAGAAGTCCTTTCTGGAGTAGATCATTATCTGTAGGTAGCGGTACGATGTCCCTATGTCTGTGTCATAACTGACATTGTGTGTAGGTAGAGATTCCTCATCGGGCGGGGAGACGGGGGAAACGTCCATTCTATCTTCGCCAGGAAAGCAAAAAGGCTAGAACTGGCCCTGGGCCTAAGGCCCTGCCCCAGGCCACGTTTTTGAACACCCTGAGCCTAGAGAGTCATAGCATGGTTCAGCCAAGCTATACCAACATTCTTCAGCATATAATGACATCTCCTTGTTAAGCACCACACATTATGGCCGGCATCATTGAGGGATTAGTGGGAATGTGTTCCTGCCCCCCCCCCACCTGTTTTCAATCAAAATGCAGGGCAAGCAATGTTTCCAACTGAGTGACCCAGACGCCATCCATTGCTTGGCGACATCACCGGGTCATAGAGAGAATACCCTGCACCACATGCATCGGTGCTCTTAAAAGAAGAGAAGTGCAGGATCATGAGGAAGGCTGCAGGGAGTGCGGGGGGAGATTGATATACATTTCTTTATCGTCTTGGGGGAGCTATCTAATACACTGAGGCGGGGGGGGGGGGGGGTGAGTATGCATTTGGGGGATACAGTTATACACTGCATGGGCACTGTGATGGAGGACTCTATCCATAACACTATGGGGAATGTGGAGGTCATCTGTTACACTATGGGGCATGTGCTGGGTCTATCTGTATACCATGGGGGCTGTGCTGGGGTCTATCTGTATACACCCTAGGGGGGCATTGTAGGGCTATCTGTATACACTATGGGGCATGTGCTGGGGTTCGGTATACCAATGGGGATGTGCTGGGGGTCTACTGTATACACTATGGGGGCATGTGCTGGGGGTCTATCTGTATACATATGGGGGCGACTGTGCTGGGGGTGCTATCTTGTATACACTATGGGGGCATGTGCTGGGGTCTATCTGTATAACTATGGGGGCATGTGCTGGGGTCTATCTGTATAACTATGGGGGCATGTTTGTGACTGGGGTCATCTGTATACCACTATGGGGCATGTGCTGGGGGCTATCTGTATACACTATGGGGGCATGTGCTGGGGGCTATCTGTATACACCATGGGGGCATGTGCTGGGGGCTATCTGTATACACTATGGGGGCATGTGCTGGGGGCTATCTGTATACACTATGGGGGCATGTGATGGAGGCTATCTGCAGGGTTGGCTCCAGGTTTCTGTAGGCCCCTGGGTGACAGAGACAGGCCCCCTTGCAGTGAACTCACGTGGCGGCATTTAAAATTCAGAAACTAACACAAACATGTCCTGTTCCCTAAAATATTCCCTAGTTTATCATACCAAACAGCCCCCTTATGGTTAATAAGTCCCACTCACACCCTATGGATTCATTAGATACATCGCCTCTAACCCCATGGATTCCTTATGTACAGCCTTATGTAGGCCTCCATTAGCTCTGGGCCCTGGCACATACCAAGTATGCCCAGTGCTGGCGCTGGCCCTGTCACAGGGGCAGACTGGCAATGTAACCTACCAGGAGATTCCCTCATTGGGTCGACAGCTCCTGCCAGTGGACCCCCCCTTCCTCTCTAGCATCTCAACCTGACAGCTGTGGAGAGCACAGTCCTACTCCCGGCTGCTACCTCTCTGTAGCATGACACTGGGGCGCACAATGATGACATCACTGGGGCTGATCTGGGTTCTTTCCTCTACATTCTGCAGCCGGCAGCATAGAGAAGCTGGAAGGAGAGAGCTACAACCCTGTTACTTCAGCTCAAAGGAGGCGGTGGAAGCCCATGTTATTGCACGGTAATGTCTTATTTTCCTGTATATGTATCCCATGATCTGTAAAACGCTACGGAATATGATGGTGCTATATAAATAAAGATTTATTTACTAATTATATACAGTGTCAAACAAATTCCTTATAGGGGATGATGTTATCATTTATCAACTGATCAACAGAGTTCCATACAGCATGTCAGTTCAGTTCTTAGTCAGTTCTGGGTTGCTCAGCGTTCGGGCCGGACATTCCAACAAGCACAAGATGCAAATTGGACGCAACAAACTCGCTTGTGGGCAATAGGCATTAGGTTTATGGAGCTCAGTTAATCATCTCCTTCATGGAAACATAACAGGTGATGGAATTTTTGTGACACCATATATAAATAAAAAATAAATTGTTATCTATATAGCACCATCATATCCTGTAGTGTTTTACAGATCATGGTGGTAAGAAAAATCTCCTTAAGAAAATGAATAAAAAGGAGACCCAATTGTTGTTCTAGAAGCATTTGTGTGCACATGAGTCGTCTGCCATGTCACTCCTTCCTTCCCAAGGTAATCTAAATGCTAATACAAATAGCAACAAAAAATGCTATAAGTAACTAATGATAATGTTATTTTGCCCTAGCAAAATCTATGCCTGTTGGTTAAATCGGACACACTAAATAGGCTATATGTAGCCAATCCAGAAGCCAGAAGAATGAAACGCCACCCCTCCATGGAGACATGAGATGCTGGGAAGAGTATCAATAAGCGCCTCCAGGTTGTCAGGTTTCCCCCAATTGTGCCTCCTTAGTAACCCTGCCCCAGTGACTGGTTCACTTTAAATTTACAGGAGAAGGATACAATAAAGTAAAACTTTTTTTTAACTTTAATACTTATTCTTATATTCATACAACATATGTGCTTATGTTTTTGTTGTTTATTTTTCTTTCCTTCATCCTTTTCCTGATACAATTGTAAGGGAAGCTACAACTCTCCATCCCCAGGATATGGAACAAAGCTCCATTGTCAGCAGTATCAGCAGAATTTCATCTTCTCCTGGAATGATGACTTTCCCTGTTTCTGAATGTATCTGTCCATCATTTCCATAAAGTCATTACAGAGAACAAAGCCCTGTGCTATCCTCCTGCTTTACTGATTCCACATGCATCCCTGGCTTGTTTGTAAACATTCAGCATATTGCCAGAATAAGATCATTGGTATCCTATTTATTTACTGCATGTTATATTCTTATGTTATATGTACATTCTGCGGCTTGTGCTACATAAACAGTGCTGTAGACTTAGATACACAGCAATAGACTCTACTGATTTATAATTCTGAAGAAAATGACATCATCTCATATAGTCTACCCCCAAGGCACTGCAATACTTAACCTGGAAAATAGCTGTCAAGCACAAGAGCTTGGCAGAGGAACCACAATTCATTCTTCCTTATGCAGAGAACAAAGAGCCTCCCCACTACATATCAGGGACAAAGCTCCATTGCCCAATCATTTACATTGTGTGCAAAAGGTATAAAGTTTTGGGGTGTCTGGACCTACCCCATGCCATCTACCACAGCTATGACATAAAACACGTCATAACACCTCTTCTAGATTGAAAATGAATGAAAGGATTACGCAGCAAGGATCACTGCCATTGTAGACTCCTGCATTCTCCAGCCTGTCTCTAGCATCCATAGCATAGATCAGGGAGTCTATAGCATGCACCACCCCAGCAATAGCCAGTATGTAAATCTATATGTACTGTACCTCTGTCAGCTTAGAAGATGCAAAAGGGAAGGCAGGAAGGCATGAGAGGAACACGACAGAATGGTTTCTGCAGCTGGAGAAAGCTGCTAATCCCTAGAAGAACGCTAGGGGCGCTGTTCACAGCAGAGGTGGAGTTCTTTGTACTGACATCAGACATGTCATTATTGTTATTAATATTGTTAGCAGGAGATGGCAATTAATGGAAGCAATCATTCCTAGAAAGGTTCCTATCAATGCCCTACCTACAGATTTATCCCTTATGTTTCTTTATTACAACTTGCATATAGTGGAACTGCAAGTGCCAGCAGAGAGTGCGAGAAGTTGTTACATTCAGTGGATTATATCATTTGTAATTATTATACAATTTGTATTTATTTAAGATAAAATGGAAAATTATAATGATAAAATCGAAGAATGACAAGTTACAACCTCAAAGCAATAATATTCCAGACACTTTGCTATGTTGAATGATCCTAAAAGGGATTAAAAGTAACATAACCTCCCTTTATGATCCATTATGAGGCTTACTGGATCCACACTGGTCTCTAGATCCAAATTTATGTGGCTTTTCTTTGATCTTCATGCATTTTCTTCCATCATTTCTTAAAAAAAGACAATTTTATCATTTATTTCTTTAGTGTTTTTTGTATTGGAAAGCCTTTATAAAAATGGTTGAAAAAAATGTAAATGTTTTATTATTTTTCTGTAAAGCATGAGGCGATGAAATATAGCAGCATATAAAGGTACAAGTACAATTTTGGAAATCCTATTATAGAGTTATAGAAAAAAAAAAAGAAATCTATTTTTCCCATTGTATCTTATGACAGATCATAAATATAAGGGGTTATACATTGTATATGGTTAATTCTGCATAAGATGATAGACCAGAGAGTTGTATGAAATCCATTTAGACCGATAAGGTACTAAAGTGGAATCTCTGTCTAGGACAAATTCTGCTCATATAGTACTGCAAGAAATATGTTACAGATGATGGCCGTTTCTGACACAGACAGACTGTGGGGACATGCAAATCTTTTCGCTCTTTCTTTCTTCCAGAGTTTTCCAGTTTTGAATATCTGCCCTGAAATGTTGAATGTTATCCTTCATTCAAATAATATTTTTACAGTGAATATTTTTTCTGTATTTTATCATTTAAAGAGGACCTGTCAAAAATCACAGGCAGAATGTGATACTGACAGGCTTCCCCATTACAAAGACCTAATATACAAGAAATGGCATAGACACTCAATAGGTGTCCTTCAGAGCATTATATCATCCGGCTTGACTGAGCCATGCACTGGACACCAAAAGTGGAGCAGAGGGGTGTCAAACTGTGTAGGAGTGGGGGCACACGGAGAAATCCTGCTGGGACAGGAGATGGTTGGACGTGCCAGGCCGACAGAAGATGTCAGAAGAGGAGGTATGTAAAGTTTTATTTTTTTTAAAAACCCTCCCCAGTCCACCTGCTAAGTTTTTAAAATAGTCAGACAACCCCCTTAATGGATAACACCAAGGCTAAGTGTGCTTTAAATGGGCTGTAAATCTAAGCTTTTTGCTAATTATGTCCCGTTCCCATATCCAAAGGGACTGAGTAGACTCTGGGAAGGAAAAATTTGCAGCGCAGCCACATGGATCCGCCAGCTCACTGCCAATAAATACAGTCGTGTGCGCTTAGCCTCAAAGATAGTTTTCTTCTGGTTGTCCTTTATCCAATATATAATCATTTCAGTTTCAGCACCCCTGTCAATGCAAGGGTTAAACCTGGTGTTGATAAACTACCGTAAGTCCCTCTCCGTGCCCTATAGATTCCTTAAGGAGCCTAATCAACTCACTGGGGGTCTCAAGTGCTGGATAATCGTAATGCAGCTGATAATTTTCTGCCTGAGGAGCAATGTTAATATACATAATTGTGTTGACCAATAGAATGTGTTATAATATTGTAATGAAAGGGGAAAGCTGGTTGGATAATGAGCTCCCAGTTCACATGTGAAGTTTATAAAACCCCTTGTGGCTGGAAAGTTCCAGGTCAGTCCTCCCTGAGTTCACTGGAGGAGAGACTAGAAGTCAGACAGTCCAGGGGAGTTCCTGAAGCAGAGGTGTCTGTGCCACGCTGCCCTGACCAACCAGGCCTGTGAGAGAGCACCAGGCCCAAGCAGACCTCCACCATCTGGAGTCTTTCCTACTTGCTGCTTAAGCAGCCAGCTATTCCCTCCAGCCGGAAGCTATCTTACCAGGCTGAGAGCGCTCCTGTGGACCGATATCCAACCAGCCATCTCTACTTAGCTGAAGTATGCTGCTCTTGTGGCTGCTGCCAAGTTTTCAATAAAGGACTGTAAGTTATGCCACCAAAAGTGCCCCATCCTCCATCACCAGGGATCCTTATCCACACATCGGGGCTGCCCCAGGAAGAAACGTACACGTTCAGCCTCTCCCTCCATTTTCTTGCATACACAACCTGCTCAGTATTTGTTTAGGGAATAGCAAAGTGGATATTGATCAAACATTTTGAGTTATTTGATATGTAACTTTATTATGTAAATGTCATTTTGCACATTGTTTTCTTTACAAATTCAATAAACTCATGTTCTAAAAAAAGAAATAATTTCGCATCTGGTCGGAATTTATTTAGGGACAGGGGTTTTAATTACAGTAGTTTACAGGATTTGGCATGTGAATTAATTTTTAGGCCAAGGTTCTATGTTAGGCCTCATGCATACAATCGTATTTGCTGCACAAATGGTGGCTAAATCATGACCCCCATTGACTTATATTGTGCACAGTCACGGTGCATACCACAGGGTGAGTGGTGCACAAAGCCCGTTGTACGTGGTCCTCAAAGTCGGCAAGGTGCAGCAAGTGGCTGACGTCATAGTGTGTGCGTGGCCAACGTGCAGGGAGCTGTCACTGCCGGAGAACAGCAAGAAAAAAAAGGACTGCGGGTGGCATCAGAAAGTACTGACTTTATTTTTTTATAGGCTAGACATACTGAGGGCAGGAGGCTTCATATATGCTGGGGCAGGAGGCAGGCTATGTACTGGGGGCAGGAAGCAGTGTATATACTGTGGCACCTGCTATATCCTGGGATCAGGAGGCAGGCTATATACTGGGGGAAGGAGGCTGGCTTTATACTGGGTACAGTCTACAGTATATACTGGGGACAGGGGGCTGACTATATACTAGGGAGCATGAGCTGGCAGTCTATATACTAGGGGGCATGGGCTGGCTGGGTATATATTGGGGGGCATAAGCTGACTGGATATATACTGGGGGGCATGGGCTTGCTGGCTGTATACTGGGGAGCAGGGGGCTTGCTGGCTATAAACTGGCTGTAGGCTGTGCCCATGAATTTCCCTCCCTAGGCTTATACACAACAGAATGGGCCACATTTACTAAGGCCCCAGCACCACTTTTTTGTTGGACTTTGCATATCCTTTTATGTGAAAACTTCTTGCACATATATTTAAGTGTGTACACACCAAATATTTGTTGCACTCAACTAATTTTTGTTGTGCCTGCTGTATACGGGACACAAAATTCTCCACATAAAGGGGCGGTCCGTGCAACACATTTATCATGCACATTCCGACAGAAGTGGGTCATGCGCCCTAAATTAAAGATGCACCAAATAAAGTTAGCGCACTCTGTCGAGCAGTCTAGGGGGCGCCAGATTCATGAAGAATGTGTGCCACAATTCATGAATCTGGCGCACCCTGGGGGAAAAGAGGGGAAGAATGTTCCTTAGAAGACCACATGCATTCTACATAGACCCATATATAACTGAAGACCCTTTTTCTGTGAAGATCGGAATGAGACTGGTACCAATTTGAGACGACAGGAGATGCCAGCAGTTCTACCTGGCAGCTGGTGGTAAGTATGTGCACTGTGCCATAAGTCATAGTCCTGTGTAACAGATATATTTCATTACTGGTAAATGCATTTTCGTATGCTCATGACAGTACCAGCTTCTAGTGCAGGGAGAAAATACATAGGTATGTGATGGTCGGCTATTAAGGAGTATGGAGGAGGCCAGATTTTTTTTTACATTTACCAGTAAGTAGATTTCAATAAGTCATAAGTGATAAGAAAAAAGATGTGTCATGGCCAGCTATTAAATGGTAGGGTGGAGGCCATATTTTTTTCTTGGACACCTGAATACTGTCTTCAGAAAGCTGTCTACCTGAATCTATAGAAGGTGATTGAGAGAAATCAAAGACAACAGACATCCTGCATTCACCTAGAACCCATACAAGAAGGAGAACCCATTATACAGAAGATGCATATCTCAGCATCTCAACAGCAGCATAACAACACCTGAAGGCATGTAAAAGATATACCACCTGTGCTACAAGTAATTTAAACAGGTTATACACCACAAACAGAGCTAGTATTGTCTCAGTATAGACATTTACGTTGGAATGCTATCTAATATGACATCTATATCTGTTCAGTTGAGTCATCTGCAATGTTAGGTTAAAAAAAGGGATAGAATATGTTTGGGACAGATATTTAAATTTTTTAAGATATTTTTTCGATTTCCTAAAGCTCTTTTAGGTTCTAAACTAGACCAGGTTTAGGTTCTTAATTTGATAAACAAGAAGAATAGTTTGATGGCTTGTGACGAGTGGAGGAAACCAGGTACTGTTTTTCTCTGATTTTAAACAAAAAACTTGTCATACTGCACCGGTATGGAGGTATCTACCCTATGAATACTGCTTTCTAGTTTATGGAAGGTTACCAGTGGTGGATCGTTTAGTGATGATGAACGTCCAATGGGGCATACACATCTATTTCATCTGTCATATATACCGTATATTCTGGCGTATAAGACGACTTTTGAAAACAGAAAAATTCTCTGGGGACGTCTTATACGCCGGTAATCCCGACCGCCCGCCGTGTATTCACGGCGGCGGTCGGGTCGCGCTGCATGGGGAGGGCTCACGGACTGAGCCCGGCAGCGATGGCTGCCGGCAAAGCTGCCAGCAGCCTCAAAAAGATAGCGGCGCAGCCATCTTACCTGGGCTCGCCGCTCCCCGTGACGTCATCAGGGGCGGCAATCCGTCTCCATGGTAGCCTCGGGTCTCCCGAAGACCCGAGGCTATTTCTTTTTAACCCCTTCATTACAATGTGCTGATAGCACATTGTAATGAATGAGGAGGAAAATCCCCATATACTGCCATACTGTAGTATGGCAGTATATGATAGGATCGATCAGACAACCTAGGGTTAAAGTACCCTAGGGAGTCTGAAAAATAGTATAAATAAAAATAAAAAAAAGTTTAAAAAAAAAATTATAATAAAAAAACCTAAAATTTCAAATCACCCCCCTTTCCCTAGAACTGACATAAATATAAATAAACAGTAAAAATCATAAACACATTAGGTATCGACGCGTCCGAAAATGCCCGATCTATCAAAATATGATAACGGTTTTTCAATGCGTTTAACCCCGTAATGGAAAATAGCGCCCAAAGTCCAAAATGGCACTTTTTTGCCATTTTGAAAAATATAAAAAAATCTATAAAAAGTGATCAAAAGGTCGTACAGTCTTAAAAATTATATCATTGAAAATATTACCAAATTTCGCAAAAAATGACACCACCCACAGCTCCGTACACCAAAGTATAAAAAAGTTAATAGCGCCAGAAGTTGGCAAAATCAAAAAAATAATTTTTGTACAGGAGGTTTTCATTTTTGTAAATGTATGAAAACATTATAAAACCTATACAAATTTGGTATCCCCGTAATCGTACTGACCCCAAGAATAAAGTAGACATGTCATTTGGGGCGCTCAGTGAAAGACGTAATATCCAAGCCCACAAGAAAATGGCGCAAATGTGTTTTTTCACCATTTTCATTGCATTTGGAATTTTTTTCCCGCTTCTGAGTACATGGCATGGAATATTTAATAAAATAAAAATTTAAGGTACAGTATGGTGACATTTACAGTAAAATGGACGATGGTAATGTTGTTGTTGTATGCCTTATGTTTATGAGCGACAGTTTTCCTGCTATATACCTGCATGTCATAAGAATTTAAATTAAAAAAAGGACCATGTTAAATTCAAATGTTTTTTTTTAATTTTTACCAGTGTTTTGTATGCGTTGGAAAAGGGGTAGACTTATACGGCGAATATATCTTTAACTCTATATTTTAAACAGGAAAGTAGGGGGGTCGTCTTATACACCAGGTCGTCTTATACGCCGGAATATGTATGCATTTCTTCAAATGGATGTTAGGGACATACAGTAACCCCGGACATTTCATGTACAAAAAGTGTTGGTGGGAAATTAATACATGATGAATTAAAGTATGAATGTCCAGATGAAAATACCCTTTAACTATAGCTATAATGAATGAGGTATTCATTTTATAAATGTGGGTAGCTTCATGGTATTTTTTTTTCCAATTATAAAACATGTTCAAAATGAATAATGAATAATCATAATTTTTAATGTATTGATAGTATCAATACATATTTATTTTTTCAAACAATTATAACCTTTTCATAAGATTAAAGAGTAACTATAAAGGGTTTTTTTCTGCAAATCAATAGCTCTTGGCATGTAAAACAACTTTGCCTATCATCTATGTTACCTATATTCAGCAGTTTCTTTGCTATACCCCTCATATTACCTCATTGCTGCAATGGATGCTTCCTCTCCATGTGCTGATAAGCCCTATGAGTCTGTAGCTTGTTTACACTTTGTTTCTCAGTGGGTTTCATGGGAGGGGAGAAGCTGTTGCTCCCTACTCACAGAGAAGGTGGTCATGTGATCATGTGTAGCAGAGCTGCATCTATCCAAGACAGTAAATGCAGATGTCTCCTGTGCAGAATAGTGAGGAACAAGATTTCCCTATCAGTCCCTACATTCCAGTCTGTGATTCTACAGAACTTTTCTGTCTGTCTCTGCTCTTTATGCTGCTCACTTCCCCCACCTTGTCATCGGCAGTATCAGCTCTATGTAGATAGGCTATTAACCCTTAGTGCTCACACAGCACAGGCAGAGACCTTACGTACTTATGTCACCATATATATCCTGTATGTGCACTGTTCACTGGATTCACTTGTGGGAAACTAAATAGATTTAAAGCTAAATTACTTTGAGAGAGAACACAAAGCATCATGGGATCTGCGGGCAAGCTAACTCGTCTCAGCTTGAGGACATAGACTGTCAGATATTAGTCTCCGCTCACTCCACCTCTGGTGAGAGAGATTTTTGTCAAACACTTTTAGAACAGAAAATGCCATAACTATGGAAATAAAAAGACGAGCTGCACAAAGTAGGCATTGTTCTGTTTTTTTCAAAGGGGGAATCACATGTAATAATTTGGTAAAATCACTATAGCTTTACAGTTAAGCTTTAACAATGATTGGCTTTAGTGTTGGGGCATCTTCAAAGCTTTCACCTACCCTGCAGTACTACCTGTTCAGTGTAGCCCCTTGTTATCACTTGTCCAAAAACATTTCTCCAGCCTGCTTTCCTCCTTTACCTAAATGTAGGGTTCAAGTGGCAATCTGCCATCAGCCCAGTTGATGGGACACTGCCTTAATATAGAGGTGCATGCCATTCTTCAACAGTGTCCCCACTGCACCTAGATCTGCTATATCAAGCTGCCATGCCTCACACCAACACTGCTACATATACTGTATAATGTAAGAGCCGAGGTCTGGGCCCACAGGTTCAGCGGGTACACGATGCCACACAGATAATGTTCACTTCAAATTCCCAGGATAATGTTTACTGAGTAACAAAAGGAAGTGAGACCTGAGGAAATGTGCAACAATGTATAAGAGAAAGGATTTACAAAGAAATATTGAACAGAGTATTACAACAAACAACACTATACTCCTAGTCCCCACAGTTACTTGAAGTGGGGATAGTCCTGTAAGAACAAGTCTTTTTTGGATCGGTCCCTTGTTGGGGTGCACCTTAAGTATTGCGCAATACTATTTGTAATCCACAGGTAATTGCTGTCTTCTCCTTAGATTACAGATATAGGCCTCGCTCTCCACTTAAGACAGGCCAACTTCTCCAGTGATAAGACGTCAGTGTAAGAGTCCCTTATGTAATTTGTGTATTACTATGTGGTCTCCGTAGGTGCAACTAGCCGTACTTACAAGGCCTTGAGGTCTTTCTTTCAAGTAGTCTCTCTGCCTAGAAGACTTCTCCTGCAATCAGATCACCTCAGACCTCCATCCAGCACACAGCCCTCTGCACCTGCCCAGCACAGCCACCGCTATTCACCTAACTTCCTGTTCTGTGATGATGCAATACAGACGGTCCCCTACTTAAGAACACCTGACTTACATACGACCCCTAGTTACAAACGGACCTCTGGATTTTGGTAATTTGCTGTACTTTAGTCCTAGGCCACAGTGATCCCCGGCAACAGTTATCACAGGTGTCTGTAATGTAGCTTTATTGTTAATTCTGGTTCTTATGACAATCCAACATTTTTAAAATCCAGTTGTCACAGAGACCAAAAAAATTTTGATTGAGGTTACAATAATAAAGTATACAGTTCCAACTTACATGCAAACTTAAGAACAAGCCTGCAGAACGTAACCCGGGGACTGCCTGTATTTTATTTTCAAAACTGTCCAGAATGTCCCAGTAATTACCTACAATAAGACTTTACAGCCCAGAACAATGGGGCACATTTACTTACCCGTCCCTGCTCAATCCCCGAGGTGCGTTGTCTGACGATCCTGCACAGCTGTCGCGATTCACAAAGATCGTGCGCCCGAATGTGACGCTTTCCCGCTCAGGTCCGCCGGAGTTCACCTTTTTCTTCCCGGTGCATGTAAGTACAAATTTAAATGTTAAATCCCGCACGTTGTCCGAATCCGTCAGATCGTATGTGGCCCCCCCCCCCCCGATTAGTGTCGCATGAAAGCCAACGCGATTGCGACAGAATCTGATTGCGTGCAACGCAATTCCCTTGCGCGATCCCTGAAAACGTCGGAAAATGCAACGAAAATGCAGCCACTGGACTTTAGTAAATAAGCCCCAATATGTACATATATTTACATTAAAACATGTGCTGTACTTATGGGCAGTTGGTTACTTTGCTGCCACCCACTGATCAAAGTTTGTTACTACAGATGCATCGCTATTAAACATCACACTGCCACCAAGCTTTACTAAAGAAGATTTGCTACATCAATTCTACTATACTAAGTTTTTCTACATCAGCTCTGCTACAGCAAAGCCCCACTTAGGTTTGCAACTAGTTTTCTATATAATGCACCTCTGCATAGGCTCTGCATTGTGCAGCCAGCTACACTTGCTGCTCCAGCCTGCTACGCAGCTCACCTGCAATCTTATCAACCGGGTCAGTATAAGGCCGCATTCACACGACCATTTAGGGGACTTATTTGTGGATGGAAAAATGTCCCTCGTAAGTGGCTATGGCGCCCCTGCACGTTACGGTGAGCACAACGCCGCATGCCCACCCAGCCGTAGCATAAGTAGGTGGGAATGCACCCTAACGCTTTCATCACATCATGGGGGTCATTTACTAAGGGCCCGATTCGCGTTTTCCCGACGTGTTACCCGAATATTTCCGATTTGCGCCGCTTGTACATGAATTGCCCCGGGTTTTTGGCGCACGCGATCGGATTGTGGCGCATCGGGGCCGGCATGCGCGCGACAGAAATCGGGGGGGCGTGGCCGAACGAAAACCCGACGTATTCGGAAAAACCGCCGCATTTAAAAACCGAAAATGTGTCGCTTGGGGAGCGCTCACCTTCACCTTCTATGGGATGGTGCATTCCGGGGCGTTAAGATTATTTTTGGCGCTGCAGCGCCACCTGGTGGACGGCGGAGGAACTACCATCTTAAATCCCAGCCGGACCCGAATCCTGTGCAGAGAACGCGCCGCTGGATCGCGAATGGGCCGGGTAAGTAAATGTGCCCCCATGTCTTTTGTATATGCATTGAGAACATCCAAAAGATATTTACTGGCAGACGGAGGCATCGTTTTTTGCCTACGCCTGCACAGTTTACGTTGAATACTAGAGAAGACACAAGATGGAAAGACACAGCGAACTCCCTGGCATCTGCTTAGTATATAATAAGGGAGGTCACTTTTATAAGGGAGGACATTACTAGGGGGCGACCCCCTGAACATCAGTCGCATTTAATTATAAAGCCACTTTCAGGGGGAGGAGCCGAACTAGAAATATCCTACTGTAAGAACACATTGGGATACATATAATGGGTAAGTTTTTCTTTTATCTTTTCCCGTATTGATTTGCTTATTAATAATCTTATTGATTAAAATTTCTTATCTACACTATGTATTTTTAACCGTCAAAATTAGATTAGATATTACAGAAGTCATGATAATTATAATTTGTGTAGTGGTGTGAATTCCACAGAGTAGCTATATATTGCAGTATAAATATACTGTATTTGGTTTCCCTTGATGATTTGAGTTACTGAACAACATGTGATTTGCCAAGTGCTAGCCTAGTAATCAGTTATTCCCAGGTATACATATGCTCAGTTTTTCTTTATACTTTGTGTTTAAAAATGTACTGCCATATTATGCGATATGTGTGATATATACATGATCATTTCTAATTTTATGTTGTTTTCTGCATTATATACTTTTTTATTTTATCTTTGTGCTAATGGACACAGCTTTCTTTAGTTGCTGCAACGACAGGTTTACAGAATACAAGAAAACTATTATTTTAAATAAGTTATTACCAGTCAGATCAGTTTGTAGTTTCCATTTTGTTTTTTCGGTTCCTATGATAGATTCTGTGATTCTGTGTTATCCCCTTCTCCCCAATTCCTCACTGCCCCTGTACAGAAACTGCACTGGCACAGTTACTTGTATCTTTGTTGTTGGATTGGTTATTACAGCTCAACTAATCACTGGATTGGAGAGATCATAACTTTGTCAAGTGATTTAGTGGGTATCTCTAAGCATTTCCTAACTTTCCTTTCCTAGGTTCAGCAGGAACCTGAGCAGTTTTTATAACGTAGCAGCAGAGGTTTTGGGAGCAGTAAGTGTCATTTTCCTATGTTTGGCATGTTCAGCAATTATAAAATATGTTCATGCCTTTGGAAAACCACTTTATAGAGGACCTGTCACCCTAAAAAACGCATTAAGAGCTGCTTACTTAAGTAACCAGCTCCTAGCGCCACCCCATTTATAGCAGTGTTAAACTGCTAGCTTTATCGGAATCCTCAGAACGCCGGACCAAGCTCACATCGGTCCAGGGTATTCATGAGGGGGTTGTTTTTTAGGCGCTGCTTCTTCCCCGGACCGCCCCTCCCATGCCATAGGCCGGCAGTGACTCCTGGGCTTCATGCGGCAGTCACCACCTCCTTGGACCCCCTCTCATGAATATGGCGTTCTGAGGCTATGCCTGCTAGCTTTATCGGAAGGTTCTGATTATTGGAGGGTTCAGATAAAGCTGGCAGTTTAACACTGCAATAAATGGGGTAGCACTACAAGCTGCTTACTTTGGTAAGCAGCTCTTAGTGCGTTTTTTTAGGGTGATAGGTCCCCTTCAAGGTACATTTCCGGAGGATACATTACAATGACAGTACTTGCTTTGCTAAGAAATAAAACCAGGACAGGTGAAAGGAGGCAATGATGCATCTAAAGACTAAAATTAATGAAGGAATGCAACTTTTGAAAGGCAAGTAAAAATCATTCTTCCCTGTCAAGAATCATCTAACCATCAAACGTATGGTCCTATAATTTCTATGAATGTCCTGAATACTGGTCTCCTCACTTTGGAGCATGTCCCAGTTACTGTACTGCATTTCATGCAGATTGCGACTTATTCATGTTACTGTTTGCAGCCTCTAAGCGGTGCTGTGGTGCTAGGTTGTAGATACACTTCTCCATTAGCTTATGGGCAATGACTTTCTCTTTGTCTGCCCAATACAAACATGTTATCCGTATAACAAATTCCACATGTTTACACAATGTTGATTAAAAATTATCATTCATCATTTTTCAAATTTATTTTCAAATTAAATGTCCATTGTGCCTATTTAATTTATGATTGATGGAAAATATTGTCTAATGTAATTTTTTCTACAGCTTTGGGAATGGAAAATGATCCCTTTGCAGGTATGGTTGGGATGTACAAATACAGTGATACTGATACATAATAGTAATCCTTCAGTCTGGCAGTTTATATAGAGTTATTATTGTCCATTTAATTTTCAGGTCTGTTGCAGAATGAACATCAATCAATAAATTTGTATATTAACTTGCCCAGGGGCGTTGCTAGGGTGGAAAAAGATCCGGGGCACGGGCCCCAATGCATTTGTATCAGACTTTCAGTAATGCCCCCTCCTGTACATACAGTAACTCCCTCACATGTGATTGTGCCAATAACAACTTTACTGAGGGGGCTACACAGCTACAGAAACTCCTGACTTACATCCAGTGACTGCAGGTGACATGTCCACTTCATTATTAGGGTGGTGGAACTCGTGACGTTTTGAAACGGTTGTTAGTCCATTTTTAGTCAGGCGTTTTCAGTCCGTTAAAAAACGCATGCGTTTTTGAAAACGCATCTGTTTTTGTCCGTTTTACCAATTATCTTAATTTAAAATGGATGCGTTTTCTAAAAACGGGTTCAAAATGCCACATGTGCAACCACCCTTGGATTCGGCATCACCACGTCTCCTTTCTGTGGACTTCACCACACAGACATCTTATGTCCTTCATTATCCCAAAATCTTCGTTCTCCGAAGTTGCGTTCACATGTTGCAGTTACAACTGCATTGCAATCAGTTTTGAGGTGGTTCTAGGTGCAGTTCAGGTGCAGTGAAGAACATTTGTGGAACAGGTTTCCCCTTCAAACTCAAATTCACCAGTTCATGTCTTTCACGTGTTAAATTAACATAACTGCACCTAAAACCACCTCAAAACTGATTGTGATGCAGTTGTAACTGCAACGTGCGACTGCACCCTGACAGTGTTGTTCTGCTGCTGCCCCTAAAACTCTCCCAAAATACTGTAAGGGTGATGTCACACGTGGCGTTTTGAACACGTTTTTGGCCGTTTTTAAGCAGTCCATCAAAAATAGTATCAGTTTTTGACCAGTTTGAATTTAGATAATTGGTCAAACCTGTCAAAAACGGATGCGTTTTAAAAAACGGACTGCTTAAAAACAGGCCAAAAACACGTTCAAAATCACCCTAAGGCTGTGCTCACACGTGACACTTAAACAAATACAAGAGACCAGGCGCTCGTTATTCATCACATAATCATCACTGGAAACTCATGTGAGATCAAACCTAGGCCCTTACTGCTGCCACGTGTGAACACACCCCAAGGAATGTTCCCACAGCCCCCCAGTAATGTCCTCACACAGCCCCCAGTATTGTCACCCACACATCTCTTCCAGTATTGTCCCCCCCCAAGTAAAGTCACCCACTCATCCCCCAATAATGTCACCCACACATCTATCCAGTAATGTCAACCCTTGTAACCCCCCTCAGTAATGTGCCCCACACAGGCCCCCCTGTAATGATCCCCAGTAATATGCTTCCCACACAGCCCCCCTGTAATGTGCCTCCCACAGATTCCCCTGTAATGTGCCCCACACAGATCCCCCTGTAATGTGCCCCACACAGATCCCCCTGTAATGTGCCCCACACAGATCCCCCTGTAATGTGCCCCCACAGATCCCCCTGTAATGTGCCTCCCACAGATCCCCCTGTAATGTGCCTCCCACAGATCCCCCTGTAATGTGCCCCACACACAGATCCCCCTGTAATGTGCCCCACACACAGATCTCCCTATAATGTGCACCACACAGATCCCCCTGTAATTTGCCCCATATAGATCCCCCTGTAATGTGCCCCATACAAATCCCCCTGTAATGTGCCCCATATAGATCTCCCTGTAATGTGCCCCACACAGATCCCCCTGTAATGTGCCCCATACAGATCCCCCTGTAATGTGCCCCACACACAGATCCCCCTATAATGTGCCCCACACAGATCCCCCTGTAATTTGCCCCATACAGATCTCCCTGTAATGTGCCCCACACAGATCCCCCTGTAATGTGCCCCATACAGATCCCCCTGTAATGTGCCCCACACAGATCCCCCTGTAATGTGCCCTACACAGAACCCCCTGTAATGTGCCCCACAGAGATCCCCCTGTAATGTCCCCAGACAGAACCCCCTGTAATGTGCCCCACACAGATCCCCCTATAATGTGCCCTATATAGATCCCCCTGTAATGTGCCCTATATAGATCCCCCTGTAATGTGCCCCATACAGATCCCCCTGTAATGTGCCCCACACAGATCCCCCTGTAACGTGCCCCACACAGATCCCCTGTAACGTGCCCCACACAGATCCCCTGTAATGCCCCACACAGATCCCAACCCACCGATCTCCTGTAATGTGCCCACACAGATCCCCTGTAATGTGTCCTATAGATCCCCCTGTATGGTCCCCCATACAGCTCCCCCTGTATGTGCCCCACACAGATCCCCCTGTATGTGCCCCAACAGATCCCCCTGTATATCCCCAAACAGATCCCCCTGTAATGCCCCACCCAGATCCCCTGTAATGCCCCACACATCCCCCTGTAATGTGCCCCACACAGATCCCCCCCCCGTAATGTCCCCTACACACATCCCCTGTAATGTCCCCACACAGATCCCCCTGTAATGTGCCCCACACAGATCTCCCTGTAATGTGCCCCACACAGATCTCCCTGTAATGTGTCCATATAGATCCCCCTGTAATGTGCCCCCAACAGATTCCCCTGTAATGTGCCCCACACAGATTCCCCTGTAATGTGCCCCACACAGATCCCCTGTAATGTGCCCCACACAGATCCCCCTGTAATGTGCCCTATATAGATCCCCCTGTCATGTGCCCATATAGATCTTCCTGTCATGTGCCCATATAGATCTTCCTATGTTCTCCCTCTCACCTCACTCCTGCAGCTCCGTGCACTGCTTCCCCCTGCAGGTCATGTGATCGTGACATCATCACAGGTCCTGCAGGGAAAGCAGTGAACACTGATCGTGAAGAGAGAGAGGAGGATGCCCGGGCAGCGGAGCTAATGTCCCAGGGAGATCCGGGGCACCTGGCAAAAGATCCGGGGCACGAGCCCCGGATCTTTTGACCTAGCGACGCCCCTGATCTTGCCTACGGCTAGGAAACAAGTTAGCTTCTGTATTTTGTAGAGTGTTCCAACATCAATACTATTATTACAGATAAAAACCATTATCCTAATTGATTAAATTGTGGGTCTGGACAAACTGGGTGTTTAGAGAAGCCCTGATTTAGAGGAAAAGGAAGAATAACTCACAATTAGGTGTCACAAAAGATTTCATTAAAAGAACAAGACAAGTGCATTTCAACAATGGAAGGATGTCTTCTTCTGGTCAACAATGGAAGGATGTCTGGGAGTGTCCTAGACTCTCCTCTTATTGGGATCCCATACTTGAGGTGGTTCGCGAGGTGACAGGCAAAGCATTACAAAACAACCCGGCCTGGGTTTTGTTTACACACATAATGATGTCTCTCCTTGCCACATACAGGCGTTCACTGGTTCGACATTTTGAACGCAGCTAAATTATGTAACCAGCTGGCTGGTTATCTACTGAACCACCCACAGTCTTCCAGTGTTTAGGAGAGTGGAGGAGATTAGTCGGATGGAGAGTCTGCTGAACTCGGGTCCTAAGAGCGCGGCACGTTATCAGAAGACTTGGCAACACTGGTTTATCTTTAAATCATCATCGGCTTACAATACTCTGATGCGTGGTGCCCCGGAGGAGACTGAGGAGATCTGATTTGTTTTCTAGACGCTCCTAAAGAGCACTGTTTGTAAAAATTTTGTTTGAAAAAGAAATAAAAATGTAATACAAAAAAAAAAAACAATGGAAGGATGTCTTCTTCAGGTCAGATCACCTACAGGTGATATAGACTGTATGCTCTCTTCATCTCAATCTACAAGTTAGCCCCTATCCAGTGGATAGGGGTTAACGTGTATGTCACTGAAGGACTCCTTTAAAGGGAACCTGTCAACAGGGACCTCATTTTCACTAAAGACAGGTTACAGAAGCTGCATTGCAAATATGTCTTTCTGCCTTTTCTAAGCATTTGCATTACAATATAATTGTGTGTATTTACTTAACTTGCACCTTGTACAGCTCCTCCCTTCTGCTTCATGCTCCTTCACACGCCCCAGAAGCCTCTTTGTTCCTCCTACCTAAAATCTTCGGCACGCAGGTCCTCGTAGCTGTGTGCCCTCGTCCGACGAAACTTCCATCTGCGCATGCGCCTGCTGTTCTGCGCATGCGCCAATGGCAGGCTTGTCGGACGTGGGTGCTACGAGGAGCTGCGCGCCAAAGATTTTGGGTAGGAGGAACAAAGATTATACTGGGGCGTGGAGCAGCCGCACCATGTAGCCTCAGCTGCGGCTACTCCACGCCCCAGTAGTTGCATAACAAAATTTACATATTCAGTTAATAAAAGTTATCAAAAAAGTGAGGGGATGTGAAGATTAGCCCTTAAAAGAGCTATCCTCACATCCTATTGATCCACCTCCCACCCGATCTACCTTTATAGGTAGATTCGTGGTGGTAGGTTCCCTTTAAAGGGGTTGTATGGTTTCAGCAAATAGTTGCTATTTAAGTGTGTATACAATTTTCCAAAATACTTTGTGTATCAACAACTCACATTAGATTTCTGCTTGTTGTCATTCTATAGGAAGCTTCATTGCAGTTTTAAATGTCATTACCATATATAAATGAGTATAAGAATAGTTTTTCAGTACAAAAACTGTGCTGAAAAATCCTAACTCGGCTTAAAGAGGACCTGTCACCTGTAAAAACTGCACTAGGAGCTGCTTATTTACTGTACAGCTGTATTGCAGTATATTGCGAATATACTACTTCTGTATTACAGTGTGTCTCTGGCAACCGATCGCTGCCTTCCGTTGACCTCATGGGGGGGGGGACCAGTCAGCCATCCAAGATATCAGCGTCCATGTGAAGCATTGTAAGGTTCCCATTGTCAGGTTTGAACCGTGGCACATAACAGGCTAACTGCTGCAATCTGTTCCAGCTGACACGCGCTGCATGTTGAGAGGGCTCAGCCCATGTCATGTATACAGTCATACAGCAGTACGGAAGTGGTTAAATATTTCATTCATTAGCATAGCAGGTTAGCAGTAGCCACTTGACCAACATTAATATCCTATTATAATTATTATTTCACAAAGGATGAAAATACCACACACCTTACAACTATTTGCTACTGTTACCATTATTCTATCATTATAGGAAAATGGCAATAAAATGACCAGTCCTGCACTGCAGCAAAATATGTTTCTGGGAAGCCAAAGCTCATAGCAGATGACAGCACATTGCCCATTAATCTATGTGCATCATATAACATTTCTGCAGCAATATAAACCTGTAGAAAAGGTCTCAAAGAATCCTGGGAAATTTCTCAGAAGAAAGGCTGGTTTGACCGAATGCGAAATATGACACAATAATCTATTCTGGTCCTCATTACAATGTGAATCAATAGATAATGGACAGCTAAACTCCATACAGACGGATGAATCTGTTGGAATCTATTATCTGGAACTGAAAGTGTCTATTTTCAGGTTTGCAAGTAAGACATGTATAACTGGAGCATAAATGTCATAATTGATAGCGATGTCCAGACTAAATGTACTGAAAATGCATTACTAATTATATCAATGACATTGGACTTGGGAAGATGAGTGCTGCTCCGCCAGATGATATATTCTACATATTTTATCTCTGACTCTTGCAGCAAATGTGAAAATTTGTTTCAATTCTGGTTATTGATAAAGCTGCACTTTCGTTCTTAAATTTGAGATTAAAGCATAACTCTGAAATTATAATGTTTTTACCAAATTCTCATATGTGATTCTCCCTCCCTAAAAACAATGGGGGTCATTTACTAATGGCCCGAATCACGGTTTTCCGGCTTGTTACCCCAATATTTCCGATTTGTGCCGATTTTCCCTGAATTGCCCTGGGATTTTGGCGCACGCGATTGGATTGTGCTGCATCGGCGCCAGCATGCACACAACGGAAATCGGGGGGCGTGGCCGTAAGAAAACCAGACGGATTCGGAAAAACCGCCGCATTTAAAAAAAGTGTTGCTTACCTGCACCCAGCGTAGGTCGGTGAACTTCAGTGAACTCCGACGGAATTCAGCGCAGCAGCGTCACCTGGTGGACATCGGGCACACTACCTGTATTGCCGGAATCCTCCGCAGAGAGCACGCTGCTGGATCGCGACAGGACCGGGTAAGTAAATCTGCCCCAATATAGAATGATGCCAATACTGTATTATTCACCCTTTTATTTTCAAAGTTATGACATTTTCTGTGAAGTGGGTGGAAACTAACGTGTTCCTGTATCTACCCTGAAGCTGAGTCCAATTCACTCTGCCCAGAGTTCCCATGATACCATGGCCCACATTTATTAATGTGTTTGTGCCAGTGTTCTGTCTTACTGTGGACTGTAAAGAATGTGCAAACTGCTTGCACAAGTATTTATGAAGTGTTTACGCTAGCATTGGGTCGTGGTTGCACTGTGTCAGTAAGGGGATAAGGTCCAGTTCACATCTTTGTTGGCACCTCTCCAATCTGCTGTTCAATTGTTTATAATGGTGTTTATGTTTCTGCTTCTAGTGTCCTTTCCACCATTATAAATTATGGAAGGGGGCCTTCTGAACAGAATGTGAATGAAAGACCTATTTATAGTTTCCTTTATACTCTTCTATAATAAAAATAGCATAATGGAAAATTAAGCAGTGGTTAAGAACTTAGCCTAAACTTTGCAGGATAACAGCAATAAAAAGGAAAGCTTATATACTGTAAGCTTGGCTCTGGTTTTATTCAAGAATTCAAATTGGTTCTTAGCACATTGACTTAGAAAATCGGAAAATGCACTAAAAGTGCTATTTCCGTGTATAATGCTGCTTGCGGCGATTCATTAAGATTGTGCGCCAGAAAATATGAATCTGTTGCTTCCCCGCACTGGTCTGACACAGTTCACCATCTTTTTTTGTGGTACACCTTTAACATAGGGCATGCAACACAATTTGCAAGTTAAATACGACTTTCAGTACGAATCAGTCAGACTGACCGTCGGCACGCACCCTAAATTATGTCGCATGAAGCCAGCGCAGTTGCACCACAAATGGGTCATGTGCACCTCAATCACTTCTTAAATACCTGTGCAAGGCGTTTTAGCCTAGAAGAACATTTACTGTCCAACAAAAGTGCAGCCCAAAGCCCTTAGTAAATGAGCCCCAATGAGTTTGGTTGTTGTTGTGTAACTATGTAGCAAACTTGTTTCTGGTAACGCATCAATGTAGTAAGTTTAGTTTTGGCACTGTATCTGTATAGTAAACTTAGTTCTGTTTGCATGTATCTAGTAAAGTTGGTTCTGCTACCATATCTTAGTAGTAAGCCTGACTCTGGTACGATATCTCAGTAGTAGACTTGCTTTTGGTTGTATATATCTAGCAAGCTTGGTCCTGATATCATATCTTTGTAGTGATCATGCTTCTGGTTCTGGAACCTAACTACATAGATATCTACAATATACCGCAATACAGTCAAAAAAATATAAAAAAGTTTTCCTGGAACAAATATAAAAATAAACAAGTTAAATCATAAACATTTTAGGTATCGCTGTGTCCCAAAATGTCAGATATATTAAAGTATAAAAACAGTTATTCCCGTAACAGAAAATAGAGCTTAAATGTCAGTCAACACTTTTTGCCATTTTGTCTCCCATAAATATATCAATAATAATAATTCTTTATTTATATAGCGCCTACAGATTACGCAGCGCTGCACAGAGTTAGTCAAATTGTTCCCTGTCCCCATGGGGCTCACAATCTAAACAACCTAACAGTATGTTTTGGAGTGTGGGAGGAAACCGGAGTACCCGGAGAAAACCCACACAAACACGGAGAGGACATACAAACTCTTTGCAGATGTTTACCTGGGTGGGATTTGAACCCAGGACCCCAGCTCTGCAAGGCAGAAGTGCTACCCACTCAGCCACTGTGCCGCCCATATCAATAAAAAGTGATCAAAAGGTTGTACCGTTTTCAAAATAGTATCAATAAAAATGTCCTCATATTCTGCAAACAATGACACCTTAGACAGCTCTGTACACCGTAGTTTAAAAAGTTACAGGTGTCAGAATATGGTGAAGCAAACAGTTTTTTTTAATGCAAGGTTTATGATTTTTTTTTGTTTTAATGTACTGAAAGCTGTTTGCAAAGCCTTGTGGGGTGGCTTTTGTGCAACTTAAAAAAAAACATCTTGAATCAGGTTATTCAACCCTGCAGAAAACTCAAATTTTGAATGGAGGTTGTTTGAAAAGTTGCAAATTCACCACTGCTGGGCATTTACTAATTTTGTCGCAGGGTAGCGCAGGAACCGTGTTATAGTTTTCAGTGGGATGTAAGTTTGTATACACAAGGTATTAATGAATTGACACACAGAATAAAATGTTTAAAAGTCCCTAGATTTGCCTTTAGCTGCTCTCTTTTTGTGCCACAAAGTGCACCAAAAATGAGTCAGAAAAATAGAAGCACCAAAAACTGTTGGATTCACAAGCAGCACCAAATTTTTGCGGCCAAAAATAGAACAAGTCAAGAGTGTCGGAAACTTCCGACACTTCATAAATTAAGGCGTAAGAACCCCAAAATACATGAGAAAACACACCGCCAGTTTTCCAATTAAAAGCCAATGCTGAGACCCCCACAGATCACGAAAATGGGGGTCCGATGCGGCCCCACATAAAGATTAATAGAGCAGAGTGGTCCTGCATGGCCGTCAGCTCCATTAGTCTGACATAGTGACAAGGGGTCTGACTGAGGTACGTGGGACCGCTCATTTTCGGAATCTGTTGGGGTCTCAGCACTGAAGCCCCCACTGTTCAGCAAGTTAGTAAGCTTTGTTCGTGGGAAGAGCTCTTTAATACAAACATACATTGGAGGAAATATATTTTTTTGTGGTGCATGGCTTTAATGTATTTGGCGCATTGCAAGATCAAAAAACAGGCATCAGAAATGACACTCCACATTCAGGGAGGGGCTAAGAAAATTGTAGACTTGCTTTCTGTTGGTCTAAATGTGCACTACAAAGTGCACCAAAAATAGGTGTCTGGAAACTAGAAGTGCAGGAAAAAGTTGAAATAAAAGCAGCGGCAAAATTGGGCAACAAACCATCCCCCCAAAAAATGTGAGCACTGTGTCCACCGTGACACAAAAATCTGCACCAAAAGGGGAGCTCTGATGTTTATTTGCACCGTGCGCCACATTTTCGTTGAGAGTCAGACAGAAATATGGCACATGCCCTTTAAACTGAGTGCATCAAAAAAAACCTGGCACATGCAGGGTGCGCCAGATTATTGAAGACGGTGAGCTAGTATTTAATAATCTGGCGCACATTAGTGAGAATGTTTTTTTTTTTTTAAACCCCTTTGCACACCAGGACCTACTATTACATCATGGTGCTGCAGAGGGTGCACGGAGAGACCTCATGGGGTGAGTAAAAGACTATATACTGCAATACAGTAGCACTGCAGTATAAAGTATGAGCAATCAGACCCTTCAGGCTTAAAGTAACCTAGATGTTCTGAAATAACAGTAAAAAAAAAAGTAAACAAAATGTATTGCAAATGTATAGCACTGTGTTATGTAATCCACTAAGCATGTGGAAAGTCTGTACCATCTAAAAAATCATATGCTTTGGGGCAGAAATCTGATGAGGTAAAAGATAGGAGGCTTCACTTTATATATCAATAAAGCAAATCAGAACTTTTAATAGATGTAAATTGGTAAATTACTTGATATCCTGCCCCCCACACTTACATACAGAATGCAAAAACATGAGGTAAAGTGACCAATTTATGAAATCTAGCAGTATGCATGGATTATGTTGTGCATCTAGAGAAACTTTGGACACTGGCTGATGTATTTCCTACCCCTGTATACTACCCCTATTAATACTATGCCCCCTGATGAGAGAAGCGGGAGGTGTGTCTGGATGCAGGGAATCCCCCCCAGTCATGCCCAGTGCAGGCGGCTGATGTGATGCAAGTGATGGGATGGATCCCTATAGGAACATCTCTTGGGGGTGTATCTAGTTATTCAATAGCCGGTGTCACTGCTGGTTCTGGTGGGGGACTAGTCACAGAGGGGGATTGATAGCGAGCAGGCTGTCTGAATATGGGACTGATGACCTGACTCTCAGCAGTGTGGGGCTCATCCTCCCCTCCTTACAAGCCCCTCTGATGAATGGACACTCTGCGAGGGATAACGTTAGATGCTGGCTCGTGTGTCACTTCACAGCAGCTGAGATTTCTGAGCTTTTCAGCAGCTGAGGTCTAGTTAACCTCTGAGCTTCCAGCGCACAGCATAACCCAAGCATACTGCTGCGTACTGTCTGTAAGCTCCTTTCATGAGTTTTGAAGCCTTTCTGACAGCGCTGTCCATGACGTTCCCTACTGCGATAGTTTTTATTCTGGTTATATCATCGGAGTTCTACTCTGGAATCTAAGAAGTTAAGGGATTCTCCACCTATTACTTAGAGTCTATCACATGTCCTGCATCCAATTATCGTCTCCCCACCCGGGAGCTTGTGACATAGCACTGATGTTCTTCATTCGTCCAATCAGGAACTTCCAGGCCGTCTTTTAAGAACAGGAGCTCACTCCCCTCGGCTTTCATTCTCCTGAACGTTTCCATGGCGACCAAGGCGGGCTCTGCGGAGGCCCTCGCCGTTGTCATGGAGACCGGCGCAGGGTCGGCGCTGGAGCTTCAGCACCCCGGCCAGCGGCGCTTGACTAATCCTGCTGCTGCCGCTGCAAGGTGGGATCCACGCAAACATTACCTGCTTATTGTTATCGGTGACATAGCCACTGAGAGCCAGCTGCAGGCTGTGAGGGACCACCTGGAGCACGGTGAGTGACTGCGAGGGTCCCTGCTAGTGTCCCGGATGAGCAATGGGGTGGAAGTATAGATTGGACTTGATGGACTTGTGTCTTTTTCCAACCTTATCTACTGTGATATATCTGTGAGGGTGGACAAGTAACCCTGCACCGGATGTGCCACAACTGCAGCAGGGTTATGCTCTGCACTTTGTAACTGCAGAAACTAGAAAGTATGCTGCAAACGTGTGCAGGAGTTACTCCGGGGATAGGAGGTTGTGCATGTTACGACTGCTTTATAAAATATGTATTTACAGACATAGCAGGCTTGAGATTGCCAGATGTAGCGGAGCTGAACTAGTTTGGTGCAAGTTGGTGCAGTCACAATATGCAAAGAGTTAAATGTAAGTTTTGCCACATCCCTAGCAGGGCATAAGTCTGTGCCGGAAAGAGAAGACAGTACGTAATCCACTGCAGATACTGTTAATCATTATGCCTGTAAAGTTAGCCTCCCCTATGTATGCGGGCACTTTGCAGCAGTACAGAGCATGGGCACCACTGGCAGCATCTTACACCTATTATAGTTACTGGACTGCAGGGGTTTCTTCAGCTCCTCTAATTATATCGCCGAGTAGAATAAATTATATGTACAATGTATCATTATTATTACTGGCATATGTAGATGTGAGAAAAGTGAATTTCCATGCTACCCACAGAAATGCCACATGCTCTAACCCCATTTAACTGCATTGCAGATCACATTATTACACTTACATATATATTTATATAATCAATGAATACTTCTTTTAACTATTTGTAGTATGTAGGATATTACAGGTCGGTATAAGGGGGATGTATAAGACTGCTCAGCAGTTTTTGCCCCACCCATGAGCATAATCATGCAAGCATTGGCGCGTGCCGTAGAAGAGATGATCAGATTCACAAGGAGATGGTGACGCATTGCTGCTGTGCTACTCAAATCACTGAGTCACAGGCCTACACCGACCCATACATTATTATGGTAGAGCTTTCCCCTATACTCAATGCACTGACAACAAGATGAGAACATAAGGTCCTGCAAAGTCATCGATCTCAATAACCTCTAAGTGATAGTCCACACTAGCAGCACACTGGGATCTGCAGCATATAAGAACTTTTTATTACAAGTCGACACTTATTACACATTTACGTTTTAATGTCTTTTATTATTGTTATATATATATATATATATATTTAAAAAAACCAAAATAATATGAAAAATAATTATGTGACTGCAATGTTTGTTTTGTAGTTTGCTAACTTTAATTATTGAAGGATGATGGAATGGCCATATAAGTATATATATAAATATATATGTTCATATCTATTTCAACAATAAAAATATAAAAAGCCCAATGATTAAAAGTCTTTTCCCATAGCAGTTTGCTTTATTTTGTTTTACATGGAATACATTTACTTCTTCTATTTTTCACTTATAAGATAAGGTTAGTCTGATGCTGCAAGTGATTCTATTAGAATGAAAATTAACATAAGGTATTTATTTCACATTTACCTCTTTCCCAAAGAAGAAATAAAATTATTTGGTGAACATAATATTTGGGCATCAATTTATGAAATTTGGATTGTGCCATATCCTGTAATCCTACTTTGTGCTCTTGGGGATTTTGTGATCATGCTCCCACGCAAACAAGTTTCTTAACCCCTTAACACTGAAGCCACTTTTCACCTTCCTGACATGGGCAATTTTTTCTAATCTGCCCTGTGTCACTATAAATGCTTATAACTTTGGAACGCTTTAACATATCCAAGTGATTTTGAAATTGTTTTCTCGTGACACTTTGTACTTCATGTTAGTTGAAAAATGTTGGTGGTATGTTTTGCATTTATTTATAAGAAAATCAGATATTTTCTCGATTTTTGAAACTTCAAAATGTTCTACTTTTTCCACACATAGTCATAACCGCAAAAAAACGTAACAACTAACATTCACCGAATGTCTACTTTATACCTCCGTGGTTTTTTATGCATACTCTTATTTTTGTAGGATGTTATGGGCCTTTGAACGTTAGGTGCGATTTTTCACATTTTCGTAAAACACGCAAAATCCTGCTGTTGAGGGACCTGCTCAGATTTCAAGTGACTTTGAGAGGCCTAAATAAAAGTAAAACCCCATAAATTACCCCATTATAGAAACTACACCCCTCAATGTACGTAAAACAACTTTTATGAAATTTGTTAACCCTTTAATTGTATTACAGGGGTTAAAACAAAATCGGATGCAATTTTGAAAGTAAAATTTTTCTGGCTAAATGAATGTGTTTTTCAAAAAATGTACAAATTCTTAGTGGATAAAATACCAAAAAAATTTGATATCCAATCCCTCCTGCGTATAACAATACCCCGTATGTAGTCCAAAATAGGGTATTTTGAGCGGCACCGTGTATATGTAGATATTCGGGTGCAAGTCTTCTTAAGAGGTCCGACAATGACTCCAATATATGGTAGTAGACAATTGAGAAGCAGCACTCCGGTATTTCCAGTCAATAAAAAGGTTTTATTCCACCAACATAGTGCGACGTTTCGCCAATTCGATCAAGGCATTATCAAGCATCATGCTTGATAATGCCTTGATCGAATTGGCGAGTGCTGCTTCTCAATTGTCTACTACAATACCCCGTATGTTGTGTTAACCTGCTGTATGGGCACACGCCAGAGCATTGAAGGGAAGCTTGAGAGCAGATTATGCAGATTATGCATTGTCACTTTTTATTGGCTATACAATCTGTATTTTTTTTTTTGGCAATTTGGGCATATCTTATTGATGAGATTTTATTAACTCTTGAATGTATGGGTGAAAAGAAAATTGTCAATTTTGGTTTCCTTTGTTTCTGTATTTTTGGGGGTCGTACACCGTACGCTAAAAATACTATATTATCTTTATTCTATAGATCACTACGATTACGGTGATACCACATTAATACAGTTTTTCATATATTTTTACAATTTTACTGGAAAAAAACTAATATAGAGGAAATCTCATTTGTTTTTGCATTGCCATATTTTCGGAGACATAACTTTAATATTTTTTGGTTGACAGAGCTAGTTTAGGGCTTTAGGGCTTTAAGTTATCCTTTTCAGTGGTACAATTTTGGCACACAACTTTTTTGATCACTTTTTGGAACACTTTTGTGAAGGGATTTTATGGAAAATGTACATTTTTTGCGAGATTTTCGGGTTTTGTTTTTACGGCGTTCACCGTATGGGTCCAATAATGTTTTTGAGTTATTGTACGGATTGTTACGGACACGGCGATACCAAATATGTGGAGGTTTTTGGTGATTTTGTGTTTTTTTTTACTTTATTAGATGTGTATAGGGAATGTTTGTGTTTAGGGGACTTTAACTTTATTTAATTAATTGTTTTAATTAAAATGTTTATTTAGTGTTTTTAACTTTTTTTATTTACTTTTACAGGTTAGCTTGAACAAGTGATCCTCTGATCGCTTGTTCAAGCTCTTCTTCACCTAGCAGAGGGTAATATAGATGTATTACACTTTGTAATACATGCTGCGTATGCTCAGTGTGTTACAGTGTGCCCCAGAAGAAGCCCCGGGGCACTGCCATCGGAGCAGTGGAAGCCCCTGGTAAACTCCGTGCGCTTTGGGGGGTGGGCGGAGTACTGGGTGTTAGTCCGATTCATGTTAAATGCCTTTTACATGACGCGGTCTCGCAGTGTGTTAGGATTTAACACCCGAAATAGGAGAAATCTCCGATCGCTGGTGCGCTGGTGTTAGAGACAGGCGTCGGCTATAATATACAGCCGACACCCGCAGCTTCTGGCGCTGTGTAGGAGCCGGCTCCAGAAGCTTAACGTAATGGTACTGCAAAATGCGGGAATGCATCTCCCGCCATGCAGTACTATTTTGTCAAATGTCGGTAAGGGGTTAAATGTACACACATTCTCTAATTCACTGTTATTACTAAAAATACAGCATTTCACAGATATAAGTCCAATTTGTGTCAATCAGTTCTGGTCTATACAATTTCAGTTGCCCCTAGACACAACCCTGTAACTTCTGATTTGGGGTCAGGCCGCCATCTTGGATTTCTGTGTGAGTTTATCTCTTTCTGCTCCCTGCACTCTAGCCCTGCCTCCAGCACTCTTTTTCCCCAACCCCCACAGTCCAGGACGGAGGTCAAAGACACTCGTTCACTTCCTGCCAGCAAACAACACACCAGGAGGAGAGAGAAGCTGCAAGTTACAGGCAGATAAGTTATCCAGGGGTAGGGGGAGGCAGGCACATATCTGTGTAAACAGATATCTGTGAATAATATCTAATAGGCATCTCATCATCTATGATCTGTCTTATCTCTCTTTCTATGTGTCAGATACTAGTACAATGTTCAGAATGTAAATGAAAGTGTATATAAACCTTGTACCCTGATAATCTAACCACATTGTCAGCTCATAGAACTAGATGGATAATGAAGTGTCTTCTTAGAGAGTCCCGCCCACACCCTGGAATTTTACACTGACCATCACTGACTGATAGGAGCTAAAACCGCAATAAAACTGAGTAACATTGTAAAGTAAGGGGTTAAAATGATTTTTCTTGAAAAAACCCCTTTAAATTACTGGTGGACATGTCATGTTCTCTGTGTAAACTCAGCTATTCATGTGCATTTTCTAGGGCAATAAAACCCCATAGGGTTCTCCATGAAGTTCAATTTTAAAATGAACATTACTTTGTTTTCCCTTCTAAAAGAGGGAAATAGTTTTTGCATGTTATTCTAGAAGATACAGTATAAAAAACAGAGGTTGGTATATCAGTGTCTGTATAAAGCACTGGCTTAGTTTATGACTTTGTTTACAGCGCTAGAGGCTATATGCAGTAATATTTCTATGACACAATGTTACGAGTTGTTATATATTCTTATCCTCATTTACCTTCCATCACTGATAGTGTCCTGCGCTATTTTGCACAGGTGTATTAATAATCTAACACCTTCTATCCACTGTCACTGACCCAGTGGGGGGATTTACTGGTGTATGCACGGCTGTCGGCATCGGAAATCAGTCTCCAGAAAGCAAAGCCCGATATTTTAAAGTGGCGCACGGCTGTAAGTAAATAATGTGTAGACAGTAATATTCAGTTGTGCGCCATAAAAATGCTGACATCAATGAGATGTGCGCCAAATTCTTACATGGACTGCGCCTTAATTTTGCTCTCTGACCATTTTTTTCTTGGTCTATTGTGCGCCACAAATTGCGCCTAAAAATGCCTACAAAATACACATAAATGTGACGGATAATGTGAAAAAGTTAGGCCGCGTCCACCTGCGCCAAAAAAAGACAGAGGGATAGTCGGAAACATCTGTTCTTTCTGGCGCAAACTCATTATAAATGATCTGCAACAATTCTGCGCCCAAAAAAATGAAAGATCCCGGGCTTTTTTAGGCGCAGATACGATAATACATGTCCCCCAGTGTCTGTCTGGTTACTCGCTCATCGCGTGCGCCACATTTATGGTTACCATATACGATCATCCGATGTGTCGCATACATTCTTTTATTGTGCACATGTGGCACATTTTTTCCGATGCATTCATGTTCTAATGCTGGATCTCGCGCAGCTTCATTTTTTGGGGCGAATGTGCCACAGGTTTTTTTCTTGCCTTACTGATATGACATCTGACATAGGCAGATTTATTCATGTAATGATTGGCTGGTGTTTAAATAGGAGGAGAATATTAGGGACCAGATACTGCCCTCTGAGGAAGCGCTATTGCAAAACATGTGTCGGGGCTGGCTGGTGTGGTGTCCAACTAACTGCTATGATTTAACCCATGTATTCTTATACAGGCGGTCCCCTACTTAAGGACACCCGGCTTACAGACAACCCATAGTTACAGACAGACCCCTCTGCCCACTGTGACCTCTGGTGAATCTCTCTGGATGCTTTACTATAGTCCCAGACTGCAATGATCAGCTGTAAGATGTCTGTAATGAAGCTTTATTGATAATTCTTGGTCCAATTACACCAAAAATTTTGAAACTCCAATTGTCACTGGGGCAAAAGAAAAAAAATTGTCTAGAACTTCCATTATAAAATATACAGTTTCGACTTACATACAAATTCAACTTAAGAACAAACCTCCAGACCCTATCTTGTATGTAACCCGGGGACTGCCTGTATATGCATTTTTGTAATTAATATCTGATAGTTAAACTTATAGTGATTAGGTCTGTCCTGTCAGAATACCTTTGTGCCATATTTAAACTTTGGGTTAACTGATGATACGGATTGTAACACACACCATTTTAATTTGTTTGGCTTTTCTTTGCTGATGGCTACATTTTAATCATGTTTTGTGAATGAAATAAAGATTTGTAGTTAAACTATATTCTTTGGTGCAATTCTTTCTGACTTACAAACTTTTGGTTATTGACAATTATTTTGCTGGGGGTAAATTTGTTTATTTCTTGCCCTTACCACCCTTCTATACAGTTTTGAATGGTTAAAAAAGTAGAATAAAACAAGCATTTTCTTGTAAATAATGATATTTATCACTCAGCTCTCAGTATATAAGAGGAAGAGTGTGAATACGCATGTGTATTCTCACACCACTTAACTGCATGAGGGATATACAGTAAACACAGCTAATTGCTTATTATATTGAGGTCCCACCACTGGTCTTTTGTGGGATGTCTCCATGCTGTGCCATTAAAATATGTGAAAACCCAAGGTTTACTACATGATTCAAAACTATCCAAGGGCTCAGCTTTAGGCACTCGTTATTTGTGTCCACTTTGGCACATACACCGGTGGAGATGAATCAATGTGGGGCACATCAGTCCCGTGCAGAGTAGGACTAGAGCAGTCTTCCGCAGCGTTATATTTCTAATAATAATAATAATCTTTATTTATATATTGCAATCATATTCAGTAGCGCTTCACAAATCATGGGTGACATACAAATATAATACTACATAACAGAGTACAAAAAGTCATATGGAACAATAGGAGTGAGGGCCCTGCTCCCTGCTTACAGTCTATGAGGATGAGGGGGTGACACAAGAGCTTACAGTCTATGAGGATGAGGGGGGGACACAAGAGCTTACAGTCTATGAGGATGAAGAGGGTAACAAAAGAGCTTACAGTCTATGAGAATGAGGGGATGACACAAGAGCTTACAGTCTATGACGGTGAAGGGGTGACACAAGAGCTTAAAGTCTATGAGGATGAGGGGGTGACACAAGAGCTTACAGTCTATGAGGATGAGGGGGTGACACAAAAGCTTACAGTCTATGACAGTGAAGGGGTGACACAAGAGCTTACAGTACATGAGGATGAGGGGGTGACACAAGAGCTTACAGTCTATGAGGATGAAGGGGGCTCTTGTGTCACCCCCGCTCATCCTCATAGACTGTAAGCTCTTGTGTCCACCCCTCATCCTCATAGACTGTAAGCTCTTGTGTCACCCCTCATCCGCCTAGGACTGAATTCTTGTGTCAACCCCTCACCCCTCATAGGACTGTAAGCTCTTGGTGTCACCCATCATCCTCATAGACTGTACGCTAGTGTGTCTCCGCCTTCAAATCCTCATAGACTGTAAGCTCCTTGTTCACCCCCGCTCCTCCTCATAGATGTAAGCTCTTGTGTCGCCGCCGTCATCCTTCATAGACTTAACTTTTTGTGTCAACACCCTTCATCCTCATAGACTGTAAGCTCGTGTGTCACCTCATCCTCATAGACTGAAAGCTCTGTGCCACCACACCCCTCATCCTCATAGAGTGTAAGCTCTTTGTGTCCCCCCCCTCATCCCTCATGAGGAACTGTAAGCTCTGTGTCACCCCTCATCCTCATAGACTTTAAGAATCTCTGTGTCACCCCTCTTCCAAGACTGTCAAGTCTTGACCTTCATCATAGGTAAGCTCTTGTGTCTCCCCTCATTCCTCATGGGACTGTAACTATTTGTGTACCCTCTTATTCCTATAGACTGAAGCTCTTGTGTGTAACCCCACTCATCCTCCATAGACTGTAACGTCTTGTGTCAACCCCATCACCCTCATAGACTGTAGCTCTTGTGTCACCCCTCATACCGCATAGACTGTAAGCTCTTGTGTCACCCCTCACCTCATAGACTTTAAGCTCTTGTGTCACCCTTAACACTTCATCGACGTAAGTCTTCTTGTGTCAATCCCCTCATCTCATAGACGTAGCTCTTGTGACCCATCCTCCGTCATAGACCTGTAAGCTTTTGTTCACCCCCTTCATCCGTCATAGACTGTAAGCTCTTGTCTCGGAACCCCCTCATCCTCATAGACTGTAAGCTCTTGTGTAACCCCCTCATCCTCATAGACTGTAAGCTCTTGTTTCCCCCCTCATCCCATAGACTGTAAGTCTTGTGCACCTCACCGTCAATAGACTGTAAGCTCTGTGTCACCCCTCATCCTCATAGATTGTAAGCTCTTGTGCACCCCCTCCTCCTCATAGACTGTAAGCTCTTGTGTCACCCCTTCATCCTCATAGACTGTAAGCTCTTGTGTCACCCCTTCATACCTCTAGACTGTAAGCGCTTGTGTCCACCCCCTCGCTCCTCATAAACTTAGCCTTGTTCACCCCTTCCTCCCGTATAGACTGTAACTCTTGTGTCACCCCACTCATCTCATAGACGTAGCTCGTTTTGTGACCACTTCACCTCATAACTTGTAAGCTCTGTGTCCCCCCTCATCCTCATAGACTGTAAGCGTCTTGTGTAACCCCCTTCACTCCTCATAAGACTGTAAGCTCTTGTGTAACCCCTTCCATCATATAGACTGTAAGCTCTGTGTCGCACCCCCTCAATCCTCATAGACTGTAAGTCTTGTGTCACCCCCTTCCCTCATCGACTGAAGCTCTTTGTACCCTCATCCCCCTATCAACTGTAAGCTCTTGTGTCAACCCCCCATCCCTAGTACTGTAAGCTCTTGGTCCCCCCCTCATCCTCATAGACTGTAAGCTCTGGTGTCACCCCCTCATCCTCATAGACTGTAGCTCTTGTGTCCCCTGCCTCATTTCCTCAAGTATGTGTCACACCTCTTAGTGTGCTCGACCCCTCATCCTCATATGACTGTAAGTCTTGTGTCCCCCCCCATCTATACGTAAGTCTCACATCATCTCATAGATTAGCAGGGAGCAGGTGCCCTCATCCTCCTATTTAGTCATATGACTTTTGTACTGGTTAGTATTATTATATTTGTATGTCACCCATGATGTGTGAAGCAGGCTACTGAATCTGGATTTGGCAATATATAAATAAAAGATTATTAGTTATTATAAAATAAACGCTGCGGAATAGACTGCTCTCGCCTACTACTGTGCCGGGACTGATGATGCCCCCCATTGATTAATCTCACGGGTGTATATGTGCCAAAGTGACACAAATAACAGTGCCAATCTGGCCCTTGTTAGTTTTGAACATGTAGAAACCTTGGTTTCACTATTTCATGTAATGGCACAAACATGGAGTACATACCACCAAAGACCAGTGGTGGGACCCTCAATATATAACCATTAGCGTGTTTCACTTGATATCCCGTCATGCACGTTAAGTGGTGAGGAAACATTGGTATTCACACTCTTCCCTCTTATATCTATGAGAGCCTGAGTGTATAATATCATTATTTCCAAAGAACATCTTGTTTTCTATCTACTTTTTTAACCATTCAAAACTGTATTAGAAGGGTGGTAGGAAGAAAATACAAATTTACCCCAGCAAATAACCTTAATAACCAACAAGTTTGTAAGGTTCAACAGATTGCACCAAAGTAATATAGGTTTAAACTAATACTCAATCTTAGTTCATTCACAAAACATGATTAAAATGTAGCAATACAGAAAGAGCCAAACAAATTAAAATGGTGTGTGTTACAATCGTTATCATACGTAACCCAAAGTTTAAATATGGCACAACGAGTATTCGACAGGACAGGACCTAATCACTATAAGTTTAACTCATGATATTAATACAAAAATTGCATATACAGCAGTCCCCGGGTTACATACAAGATAGGGTCTGGAGGTTGTTCTTAAGTTGAATTTGAATGTAAGGTCGGAAACTGTCTATTTTATAATGGAAGTTCTAGAAATTTTTTTTTTTGCCCCCCGTGTACAAATGGACGTTTCAAAATTTGTTGGTGTAATTGGACCCAAGAATTATCAATAAGCTTCATTACAGACATCTTACAGCGATCATTGCAGTCTGGGTACTAGTAGTAAAGCATCCAGAGAGATTCCCCAGAGTCCCCGTGGCAGAGGGGTCTTCTGTAACTATGGGTGTATCTGTAAGCCGGGTGTCCCTAGTAGGGGACCGCCTGTATAAGCAATCATGGTAATCAGCAAGCAGTAGGTTGGGACACCACACCAGCCAGCCGCGACACAGGTTTTTGCATAGCGCTTCCTCAGAGGGCAGTATCTGGTCCCTAATATTCTCCTCCTATTACACACTCGCCAATCATAATGATAAAAATCTGCCTAGTCAGATGTATGATCCGTAAGCAAGAAAAAAACCTGTGCACATTCGCCCAAAAAATGAAGCTGCGCGAGACCAGATTGAACTGAATGCATCGGAAAAAATGTGCCACATTGCACAAGAAAAGTGTAGCGACCACATCGGATGATCGATCATGGTAACCATATGTGGCGCACACGCGATGAGCGAGAGTAACAGACAGACACTGGGGGACAGTATTATCGTATCTGCGCCTAAAAAAGCCCGGATCCTTCATTTTTTGGCGCAGAATTGTTGCCAGATCATTTATAATGAGTTGCGCAGAAAGAACAGTATTTTCCGGACTTATCCCTCTGTCCTTTTTTGGCGCAGGTGGCGCGGCCAACTTTTACATTATCCGTCACATTTATGTGTATTTTGTAGGCATTTTTAAAGGTGCGCAATTTGTGGCGCAACAAAGACCAGAAAAAAAAATGGTGCAGAGAAGCAAAAATTAAGGGCAGTCCATTGTAAGGGACATTGGCGCACATCTCAGTTGATGTCAGCATTTTTATGGCGCCAACATGAATATTACTGTCTACACCATGATTTACTTACAGCGTCCCACTTTAGAAATATCGGGCTTGCTTTCTGGAGGTGATTTGCCGATGCGCAAGCCGTGCATACACCAGTAAATCCCCACTGGTGCAGTGACCAGTGATAGAAGGTGTTAGATCTATTAAGACACCTGTGGCAAATAGCGACACTATCAGTGAGTGGAAGGTAAGTGAGAAGAATATCATAACAACACCGTACATGTGGTCATAGAAATATTACTGCATATACCTTCTAGCGCTGTGTAAACAAGTCATAAACAAGCCAGGTGCTTAACAGACACTGATATACCAACCCTTTTTATATCCTGTATCTTCAGAATACATCAAAAAACTATTTCCTCTTTTATGAAGGGAAAAACAAACTAAGTTCCTTTTAAAACGACCTTCATGGAAAAACCTAGGGGTTTTATTGCCCGTAGAAAATGCACATGATAGCTGAGGTTTAACAACCGAGAACATGACATGTCCACCAGTAATTTAAAGGGTTTTTCACACGAGAAAATCATTGCTACCCCTTACTTTACAATGTTACTCAGTTGTATTGGGTTTTAGCTCCTATCAGTCTGATGGTCAGTAAGTGTAAATTCAGGGTGTGGGAGGGACTCTTAAGAAGACACTCATGTTATCCATCGAGCTTCTATGAGCTGACATGTGGTTAGTATTTATCAGGGTACAAGGTTATAACACATTTCATTTACATCTGAAACATTGTACTAGATCTGACAGCAGAAGAGAGATAAGAACAGATCATAGATGATTGAGTGCCTATTAGATATTATTCACAGATATCTGTTTTTACACAGATTTGCTGAGCCTGCCCCCCCTACCTGGATAACGTATCTGCTTAACTTGCAGCTTCTCTACTCTGGTCCTGTGCTGTGGTTGTTTGCTGGCAGGAAGTGAACGAGTGTCTTTGACTCACGTCCTGGACTGTGGGGGTGGGGAAAAAAGTCGTGCTGGGGCAGGCTAGAAGTGCAGGTGCGCAGAAAGAGATAAACTCCAACAGAAATCAAGATGGCGGCAGACCTCCCCAAATCAGAAGTTACAGGGTTGTTCTAGGGCAATGAAATTGTATAGACAGAACTGATTGACACAAATGGGAGCTTATACTGTGAAATGCTGTATTTGTAGTAATAACATGAATTAGAGAATGTGTGTTACATTTAACCCCTTTACAGACATTGTACAAATAGTACTGCATGGCGGGAGACTCATTCCCGATTTTGCAGTAGAATCCAGTAGTCTAAGCTTCCTGGAGCGGGCTCCTACACAGCGCCTAAAGCTTGCGGGTGTGCGCTTATATTATTACGCCGACGCTGTCTCTAACACCAGGCGCACCAGCGGATCGGAGATTTCCTCTATTTCGGGTGTTAATCCTACCACATCGCGAGATCCGAGTCAGTGTACAATGTGCATTAACATGAATCGGACTAAACACCCAAGTACTCCGGCCACCCCCCAAAGCCCAACGGAAGTTACCAGGGCTTCACTGCTCCGATGGCATGTGCCCCGGGGCTTCTTTCTTCTGTGGGCTCACCACTGTAACCACACTGTAGCATAGCTCAGCATGTATTACAAAGGTAATATATCTATATTACCTCGCAGGTGAAGAAGAGCTTGAACAGCGATCAGAGGATCACTTGTTCAAGCTAAACCTGTAAAAGTAAGAAAAAAAACGTTAAAACACTAAATAAACAATTTTAATTAAAACAATTCATTAAATAAAGTTAAAGTCCCATAAAACACAAACATTCCCTATAACATCTACTAAAGTATCAAAAAAACACAAATCCCAAAACCTCCCCATATTTTGGTATCGCGTGTCCCGTAACAATCCGTACAATCCTCAAAAACTTATTGGACCCATACGGTGAACGCCGTAAAAAACAACCCGAAAATCCGACAAAAATGTCATTCCATAAAATCCCGTTCACAAAAGTGTGTCCAAAAAGGATAAAAAGTGTGTGCCAAATTGTACCACTGCAAAAGATAACTTAAAGCCCTAAAGCCCTACAACTCAGCCTGTCAACCCAAAAAAATATTAAAAGTTATTGTCTCCGAAATATAGGCAATGCAAAAACACAATGAGATTCCTCTATATGTTTTTTTCCATTAAAATTGTTTTTTTTAAAAAAATATGAAACAACTGTATTAATGTGGTATAATCACGTAATCGGAGTGCTCTATAGGTAATAAACGATAAATAGATTTTTAGCGTACGGTGTAGGACCCCACAAAATCAGAAACAAAGGAAACAAAATTGATCAATTTTGCTTTTCACCCATAACATCAAGAGTTAATAAAATCTCATCATAAGAGTATGCCCCCCCCCCCACATTGCCAAAAAAACATACAGATTGTTAGCCAAAAAAAGTACAATGCATAATACTGCATAATCTGCTCAGCTTAAGTTTCCTGTCAATGCTCTGGCGTGTGCCCATTACAGCACGGTTAACCACACATACGGGGTATTGTAGTAGACAATATGAGAAGCAGCACTCGCAGCAATGACAAGGCATTATCAAGGCATGATGTGTAGTGCCTTGATCGAATTGGCGCGAAAACGTCGCACTATGTGGTGGAATAAAACCTTGTTTATGATGGAAATCGGAGTGCTGCTTCTCAATTGTCTACTCCATTATTGGAGTGATTGTCGGACACTCTTAGAAGACCTTGCACAGATATCTCATATACAACGATGCCGGCTCAAAATACCCTATGTTGGACTACATACGGGTATGTTATCCAGCAGGAGGGATCGATCATTCTTTTTGGTATTTTATCCACAAGAATTTGGTACATTTTTTGAAACCCATTCATTTAGCCAGAAAATTTTACTTTCCAAATTGCATCCGCATTTGTTTAACCCCCTGTACATACACTTAGGGGTATACCACAAATTTCATACAGATTGGTTTCGTACATTGCGGTGTCTGTCAGTGTTCTATCTGGGGTAAACTTTATGGGGTTTTACTTTTATGGCCTCCACGTCCTTGGCAAATCTGAGGTCAGGTCCCTCAACAGCAGGAATTTGGGTGTTTCCGACCAAATGTGCAACAATCGCACCCCTCCACGTTCCCGGAAACCCCGTAACATCCTACACCATCAGCGTCTGCAATCAACCCACCACGGAGGTACGTAGCCTAACATTCGGATGCATGTTCTAGTTCGTTACTTTTTTGCGGTTATGATTTGTGTGGCACACGATCAGCACTTTGCCAGTTTCAAACAGAATATCGATTAAAAATGCAACATAACAAATAGAATAATATCATGATGTTTCTATAAAGACGCAACCTAGAACACACATTTCTCAAACTCCATCAGCATGAAGTAAATGTTAGCCAGGAGACTTTCCAAACGATTAAGCTTTCCCATTCAGCTAGTATATCACAGGCCGCGTTGAAAAATGGCCCAGTCAGGTGAAGTGCTTGAAAGTGGATCTCAATGTTAAGGGGTTTCGAAACTGGTATTGCGTTGGACAGCATGATCACAAAATCCCCAAGAGCAACAACCTTAGGATGGACAGGATTATGGCACATGCAAATTTCACTAAAACTTGATGCCCAAATATTATGTTCACCAATAATTTATTTTCTTCTTTGGGAAGAGGTTAAATGTGAAATTAAATACCTTTGTTAACTTTCATCTATAGAATCACTTGCATCATCAGTAACAACCTTATCTTATAAGTGAAAAAATAGAAAGAAGTACATGTATTTCCATGTAAAAACAAAAAAGCAAACGCTATGGGAAAAGACTTTTTACATCATTGGCTTTTTCTTATATTTTTATTTTGAAAATAGAATGAACATATATCATTTATATATATACTATATGGCCATCACCCTCATCCTTCAATAATTAAAGTTAGCAAACTACAACACAAAATTGCTCCTCACAGATTATTTTTCATATTTTGGTTTTTTTATATATATATATATCTATATATCTAAATATTATATCTAATAATAAAATAACAGAATTAAACGTAAATGTGTATAAGTGTCGACTTGTAATAAAAAGTCTCTTATAGCTGCAGATCTGCCAGTGTGCTGCTAGGTGGACTATCACTTATGGGTTATTGAGTCAAGATGAATTTGCAGGTACCTTCGTTATCTCATTCTTGTTGTCAGTGCATTGACGTATAGGGGAAAGACTCTACCGATAATAATGTACTGGCGGTTGTAGGCCGGTGACTCATGATTGAGTACGCACGAAGCATGCGTCACATCTCCTGTGAATACTGATCATCTACTTCTACGCAAGCGCCAAGGCTTGCTGATTATGCTCATGGGTGGGGCAAAAATGCTGAGCAGTATTCTATACATCCCCCTTATACCGACCTGTAATATCCTACAACTACAAATAGTAAAAAGAAGTGTTATTCATTGATTAATATCATATATGTAAGTGTCAATAATGTGATCTGCAATGCAGTTAACTGGGGTTAGAGCAGGTGGCTTTGGGGGTAATGGAAATCACTTTCTCATCTACATAATGCCAGTATTAATATGATACATGTACCCATATCATGTATCTTCTACTTCCGTCGATATAATTAGAGGAGCTGAAGAAACCCCGGATCAGTAACTATAAGCGTGATAAGATGCTGCCAGTGGTGCCATGCTCTGTATCGCTTGACAAAGTGCCCGCAGTACATAGGGGAGGATACTTTACGGCATAAGGATAACAGTATCTGCAGTGGAGTACGTACTTTTTCTTTCCGGCCAGACTATGCACCTGGCTAGGGATTGTGGCAAAACTTACATGTAACTTTGCATATTGCTTGCCACATGTGAATCAACCAAATTGCACCAAACTACGTCAGCTCCGACTAACATCTGACAATCTCAGCCGCTATGTCTGTAATACATTTTTTAAAGCGTACCGTAACATGCACAACCTCCTATCCCCGGAGAACCTCCTGCACACGTTTGCAGCAATACTTTCTAGAATTTCTGGCGTTACAAGTGCAGAGCCATAACCCTGCGGCAGTTGTGGCACAATCGGTCTGCAGGGTTACTGTCACACGCTCAAGTAAACAGTACGATAGGTGGAAAAAAGACAAAGTCCATCAAGTCACAATCTAACTTCCACCCCATTGCTAATCCGGGACACTAGCAGGGACCCTCGCAGTCCACCACCGTGCTCCAGGTGTGTCCCTCACGCCTGCAGCTGGACTCTCAGTGGCTATTCACCATAACCAATAAAGCAGGTATGTTTGCGTGGATCCACACCTTGCAGCGGCAGCAGCAGGTTAGTCAAGCGCCGTGGCCGGGGTTTGAAGCTCCACGCGCCCTGCGCGGTACCCATGAACGGCAGGGCCTCCCGAGCCCGCCTGGTCGCATGGAAAACGTCGGAGAAATGAAGCCCGAGGGGATGAGCTCCTGTCTTAAAAGACGGCTGGAAGTCCTATTGGGGACGAATGAGAAACATCAGTGCTATTCACAAGCTCCCGGGTGGGGAGACACTAAATGATGCAGGACATGTGATAGACTCTAAGTAAAGGTGGAAATCCATTAACTTCTTAGATCCAGAGTAGAACTCCATGATATACACCAGAATAAAAAAACCTATCGCAGTAGGAACGTCATGGACGGCGCTGTCAGAAATGATGCTTCAAACTCATGAAAGAGCTTACAGACAGTACGCAGCAGCATGCTGGGTTAATGCTTTGCGCTGGAAGCTAGAGTTACTAGACCTCATCTCTGAAAAGCTCAGACATCTCAGCGCTGTGAAGGACACACGAGCCTAGCCTCTAACGTTATCCCTCGCAGAGTGTTCCATGCATCAGAGGGGCTGTGTAAGGAGGGGAGGATGAGCCCCACACTGCTGAAGTCCAGGTCATCCGTCCCATATTCAACAAGCCTGCTCGCTATCACAATCCCCCTCTGGTGACTAGTCCCCCACCAAACGCATTGGGACCCCGGCTATTGAATAACTAGATCACCCCCAAGATAATGTTTCCTATAGGGATCCATTCCCATCACTTGCATCACATCAGCCGCCTCACGTGCTACTGGGGGGGAATTCCCTGCTCCAGACACACCTCCCTCTTCCTCATCATGGGGCAGAGTATTAATATTGGTAGTATACAGGGTAGGAAATAATCAGCCAGTGTCCAAAGTTTCTCTCGAATCACAACAAATCCATGCATACTGCTAGATTTCAATTTGGTCACTTTAACCTCATGTTTTTTGCATCTGTCTTTAAGTGTGGTGCAGATATCAAGTACTTTACCAATTTACATCTTATTAAAGTCTGATTTCTTTATTGATACTTAAAGTGAAGCCTCCTATCTTTTACCCTCATATTCAGATTTCCTGCCCCAAAGCATATATTTTTTTAGATGTACAGACTTGCCACAGCTAGTGATTACATACACAGTTCTATACATTTGCAATACATTTTGTATACTTTTTTTTAATGTATTTCAGAACACATCTAGGTACTTTAAAGCCTGAAGGTCTGATTGCTCATCTTTATACTGCATGCTACCTGTCTTGCAGTATATAGTCTTTACCACCCCATGAGGTCCTCTCCGTTCACCTCTGCAAGCATCACCCATTAGTTGTAATAGTATGTCCTGGTGTGCAAATGGGTTAAAAAAAAAAAACATTCTCACTAATGTGCTCTCCGATTATTAAATAACAGCTCAGCATCCCTCTGCAATAATCTGTCTCTGGCGCACCGCACCTGCATGTGCCAGGTTTTTTTTTATGCCGCAGTTTAAAAGGGATGTGCCCATATGGCGTCTGCTCCAACGAACATGTGGCCGCACGGTGCAAAATCAACACAGAGTCCCCTTTTGGTGCCGATTTTTGTGGTCACGGTGGACACAGTGCCGACATTTTTCAGGGTGGATGGTTTGTTGCCCAATTTTATTTCACTTTTTCCTGCACTTCTAGTTTCCAGACACCTATTTTTGGTGCACTCTTGTGGTTCACATTTGACAACAGAACGCAAGTCTCCAATGTCTTAGCCCCTCCCTGATGGTGGAGTGTCATTTCTGCTGCCTTTTTTTGATCTTTCAATGCCCAAATGACATTAAGGCCATTCACCACAAAAAAATATATGTCCTCCAATGTATTTGTATTAAAGAGCGCGTACCGACTAACCTTGCTGAACAGTTGGTGTCTTCAGATGCTGAGACCCCAACAGATTCCGAAATGAGCGGTCCCACTTACCTCAGTCAGACCCCGTGTCACTCTGTCATACTACTGGAGCTGACTCCATGCAGGACCACCTCGCTCTATTAATCGTTTTATGTGGGCCCGCACGGGACCCCCATTTTCGTGATCTGTGGGGGTCTCATCAGTGGCTTTGTAATTGGAAAACTGGCGGTGTGTTTTTTCTCATGGTATTTTGGGGTTTTCTTACCGCTTAAGTTATGAAGTGTCGGAAGTTTCCGACACTCCTTGACTTGTTCTCTTTTGGCGACATTTGGTGCGGCTTGTGAATCCAACAGTTTGGTGTCTTCTATTTTTCGGACTCTTTTGTTGGCCCAAAACGAGAGCATCTAAAGGCAATCTAGGGACTTAAACTTTTCTTCTGTGTGTCATTCTTAATACCTTGTGTTACAAACTTCCATCCCACTGAAAACTTAACCGGTAACCTGCGCCACCCTGCGACAAAATTAGTAAATGCCCAGCATGGTGTTTGCACCTTTTTCAAACCACTCCAGTCAAAATTGGAGTTTTCGCAGGGTTGAATAACCTGATTCAATTTTTTTTTTTTAAGTGCACAAAATCCACCCACACAGAGCTTTGCAAACGCTTTCATACATTCAAAAAAAAAAACAAAAACATCATAACCCTTGCATTAAAAAAACTATTGCTTCAACCATATTCTGACACCTGTAACTCTTTAAACTACGGTTACATAGCTTCTAGGTGTATTGTTTGCAGAATATGAGACTTTTTATTGATACTATTTTGCAACCGGTACAACCTTTTTGATCACTTTTTATTGATATGGCGGCACAGTGGCTGAGTGGGTAGCACTTCTGCTTGCAGAGCTGGGTGTCCCTGGAGTTCAAATCCCACCCCAGTAAACTCTGCACGAGTTTGTATTCCTCCTCCCTTGTTTGGTGGGTTTTTCTTTTCTCCGGGTACTCCGGTTTCCTCCCACACTCCAAACTACTGTTTAGTATTTTGTTTAGTTGTGATCCCCCATGGGGACGACATGGACCAATTTACTACTCTGTTGCATCGCTGCTAAATCTGTAGGCCTCTAATAAATAAGAATTATGATTCTTGATATATTTATGGGAGACAAATGGCAAAAAGTGTTGACTGACATTTAAGCTCTCTTTCTGTTACGGGAATAACTGTTTTTTATACTTTAATATATCTGACTTTTGGGAACACAGCGATCCTAAAATGGTTTATGATTTACTTGTTTATTTTTATCTTTGCGTTCGCAGGAAACTTTTTTATATTTTTTGACTGTTTTGCGGATATTGTAGATATCTGCTATGTAGTTAGGTTCCCGCATAAGCATGGCTCACACAAAGTATGATATCAGGACCAAGCTGCTAGAATACAACCAAAGCAAGTCTACGACTGATATTCGTACCAGAGTCAGGCTTACTACTAAGATAGGTGCATACCCACTTAACTAGATACTGCACACAGAACTAAGTTTACTATACCATCAGTGCAAACTACCTTACTACAATTGATGCGTTCCCAAAACAGTTGCTACATAGTTACACCAAAACAACCAACTCATTGGGGCTTCATTTACTAGGGCTTTGGGCTGCACTTTGTTTGACAGTTATGTTCTTCTAGGCTAAAGCCTTGCACAGGTATTTAAGAATGATGAGGTGGCACATGACCACTTGTGGTGCAACTGCGCTGGCTTCAATGCGACTCTTTAGGGTGCATGCCGACGGCAGTCTGGGCCTGATTCGTACTGAAAGTCGTATTTAAACTTGCAAATTGTGTTGTCTGCCCTATGTTAAGGTGTACCCAAAAAAATGGTGAACTGTGTCAGAACCAGTGCGGGAGCACGATTCATATTTCTGGCGTCACATCTAATGAATCGGCCACCAATCAGCATTATACAACTACTAGCACTTTTAGTGCATTTTCCGATTTCTAAGTCATGTGCTAAAACCAATTTTGAATTCTTGAATAAACCAGAGCACACAGTCTATGAGGATGATGGGGTGACACAAGAGCTTACAGTTTATCACTGGGCACATTTGCTAAGTTGCATGTGCCAGTTTTCTGTAGCACTTTGCACATTCTTTCTAGTGAAAACTGCTTGAACATGTATTTAAGAAGTGTCCGTGCCACATTTGTGTCGCACATGACCCTTTTGTGGTGCAGCTGCACTATTCTTCATGCTACACAAATTTATGCACTGAAGGGGGTGCTCAGTCGGATTGTGCGCCACATTTAACATGCAAAGTATGACAGAAATATGTTGCACCCCCCATGTTAAAGGTGCACCAAAAAAAAAAGTGCTGCACTCTGTCAGAGCAGTGCAGGGAGCGCCAAATTCATAAAGAACATGCGCAAAAAATCCTGAATCTGGCGTATCCTGCACTATACACAGGCAAACTGCACATAGTACAGACTGCACCATTGTTAGTAAATGTGCCCCACTGTGTCTGATGCTTAATGATAAATCTGAAGTGCTGTGTGCAGGATTTCACATATCTAGTAAGTAGCAGCTGCTGATGGTCCCAGTATATACAACACAAACATGTATTTGACTAAGTATCTGAAATGTACTTATCGCAACTGGATTCTGGATTCATCATTGGAAACACGCCCACATGATTTAGGCTCCAGAAATTAAATAGAGATAGGTACCATGTGATTTCTCGCAGCACGAGTTTGAGTTCTGTATAATGGGACCTGCAGCAGCTGCCATTAACCTGATGTGTAAAATCCTAATGACAGGTTATCTTTAATCTACACTATAAAAAATGTGAAAATGACAACCAAATATAGTACTTTCTCAAGCTTGAGAATGATCCTTTACTGTACATGGACTGAAATGCTTTGCATGAAAAAGGAACCTCAGATTTTTCACAAAATTCTGTCCATTTTCAGCTTTTTTTAAAAAATTGCTCTGGTTTATTCAAGAATTCAAAATTGGTTTTAGCACATGACTTAGAAATCGGAAAATGCACTAAAAGTGCTAGTAGTTGTATAATGCTGATTGGTGGCCGATTCATTAGATGTGACGCCAGAAATATGAATCGTGCTCCCGCACTGGTTCTGACACAGTTCACCATTTTTTTGGGTACACCTTAACATAGGGCAGACAACACAATTTGCAAGTTTAAATACGACTTTCAGTACGAATCAGGCCCAGACTGCCGTCGGCATGCACCCTAAAGAGTCGCATTGAAGCCAGCGCAGTTGCACCACAAGTGGTCATGTGCCACCTCATCATTCTTAAATACCTGTGCAAGGCTTTAGCCTAGAAGAACATAACTGTCAAACAAAGTGCAGCCCAAAGCCCTAGTAAATGAAGCCCCAATGAGTTGGTTGTTTTGGTGTAACTATGTAGCAACTGTTTTGGGAACGCATCAATTGTAGTAAGGTAGTTTGCACTGATGGTATAGTAAACTTAGTTCTGTGTGCAGTATCTAGTTAAGTGGGTATGCACCTATCTTAGTAGTAAGCCTGACTCTGGTACGAATATCAGTCGTAGACTTGCTTTGGTTGTATTCTAGCAGCTTGGTCCTGATATCATACTTTGTGTGAGCCATGCTTATGCGGGAACCTAACTACATAGCAGATATCTACAATATCCGCAAAACAGTCAAAAAATATAAAAAAGTTTCCTGCGAACGCAAAGATAAAAATAAACAAGTAAATCATAAACCATTTTAGGATCGCTGTGTTCCCAAAAGTCAGATATATTAAAGTATAAAAAACAGTTATTCCCGTAACAGAAAGAGAGCTTAAATGTCAGTCAACACTTTTTGCCATTTGTCTCCCATAAATATATCAAGAATCATAATTCTTATTTATTAGAGGCCTACAGATTTAGCAGCGATGCAACAGAGTAGTAAATTGGTCCATGTCGTCCCCATGGGGGATCACAACTAAACAAAATACTAAACAGTAGTTTGGAGTGTGGGAGGAAACCGGAGTACCCGGAGAAAAGAAAAACCCACCAAACAAGGGAGGAGGAATACAAACTCGTGCAGAGTTTACTGGGGTGGGATTTGAACTCCAGGGACACCCAGCTCTGCAAGCAGAAGTGCTACCCACTCAGCCACTGTGCCGCCATATCAATAAAAAGTGATCAAAAAGGTTGTACCGGTTGCAAAATAGTATCAATAAAAAGTCTCATATTCTGCAAACAATACACCTAGAAGCTATGTAACCGTAGTTTAAAGAGTTACAGGTGTCAGAATATGGTTGAAGCAATAGTTTTTTTAATGCAAGGGTTATGATGTTTTTGTTTTTTTTTTTGAATGTATGAAAGCGTTTGCAAAGCTCTGTGTGGGTGGATTTTGTGCACTTAAAAAAAAAAAATTGAATCAGGTTATTCAACCCTGCGAAAACTCCAATTTTGACTGGAGTGGTTTGAAAAAGGTGCAAACACCATGCTGGGCATTTACTAATTTTGTCGCAGGGTGGCGCAGGTTACCGGTTAAGTTTTCAGTGGGATGGAAGTTTGTAACACAAGGTATTAAGAATGACACACAGAAGAAAAGTTTAAGTCCCTAGATTGCCTTTAGATGCTCTCGTTTTGGGCCAACAAAAGAGTCCGAAAAATAGAAGACACCAAACTGTTGGATTCACAAGCCGCACCAAATGTCGCCAAAAGAGAACAAGTCAAGGAGTGTCGGAAACTTCCGACACTTCATAACTTAAGCGGTAAGAAAACCCCAAAATACCATGAGAAAAAACACACCGCCAGTTTTCCAATTACAAAGCCACTGATGAGACCCCCACAGATCACGAAAATGGGGGTCCCGTGCGGGCCCACATAAAACGATTAATAGAGCGAGGTGGTCCTGCATGGAGTCAGCTCCAGTAGTATGACAGAGTGACACGGGGTCTGACTGAGGTAAGTGGGACCGCTCATTTCGGAATCTGTTGGGGTCTCAGCATCTGAAGACACCAACTGTTCAGCAAGGTTAGTCGGTACGCGCTCTTTAATACAAATACATTGGAGGACATATATTTTTTTGTGGTGAATGGCCTTAATGTCATTTGGGCATTGAAAGATCAAAAAAAGGCAGCAGAAATGACACTCCACCATCAGGGAGGGGCTAAGACATTGGAGACTTGCGTTCTGTTGTCAAATGTGAACCACAAGAGTGCACCAAAAATAGGTGTCTGGAAACTAGAAGTGCAGGAAAAAGTGAAATAAAATTGGGCAACAAACCATCCACCCTGAAAAATGTCGGCACTGTGTCCACCGTGACCACAAAAATCGGCACCAAAAGGGGACTCTGTGTTGATTTTGCACCGTGCGGCCACATGTTCGTTGGAGCAGACGCCATATGGGCACATCCCTTTTAAACTGCGGCATAAAAAAAAACCTGGCACATGCAGGTGCGGTGCGCCAGAGACAGATTATTGCAGAGGGATGCTGAGCTGTTATTTAATAATCGGAGAGCACATTAGTGAGAATGTTTTTTTTTTTTAACCCATTTGCACACCAGGACATACTATTACAACTAATGGGTGATGCTTGCAGAGGTGAACGGAGAGGACCTCATGGGGTGGTAAAGACTATATACTGCAAGACAGGTAGCATGCAGTATAAAGATGAGCAATCAGACCTTCAGGCTTTAAAGTACCTAGATGTGTTCTGAAATACATTAAAAAAAAGTATACAAAATGTATTGCAAATGTATAGAACTGTGTATGTAATCACTAGCTGTGGCAAGTCTGTACATCTAAAAAAATATATGCTTTGGGGCAGGAAATCTGAATATGAGGGTAAAAGATAGGAGGCTTCACTTTAAGTATCAATAAAGAAATCAGACTTTAATAAGATGTAAATTGGTAAAGTACTTGATATCTGCACCACACTTAAAGACAGATGCAAAAAACATGAGGTTAAAGTGACCAAATTGAAATCTAGCAGTATGCATGGATTTGTTGTGATTCGAGAGAAACTTTGGACACTGGCTGATTATTTCCTACCCTGTATACTACCAATATTAATACTCTGCCCCATGATGAGGAAGAGGGAGGTGTGTCTGGAGCAGGGAATTCCCCCCCAGTAGCACGTGAGGCGGCTGATGTGATGCAAGTGATGGGAATGGATCCCTATAGGAAACATTATCTTGGGGGTGATCTAGTTATTCAATAGCCGGGGTCCCAATGCGTTTGGTGGGGGACTAGTCACCAGAGGGGGATTGTGATAGCGAGCAGGCTTGTTGAATATGGGACGGATGACCTGGACTTCAGCAGTGTGGGGCTCATCCTCCCCTCCTTACACAGCCCCTCTGATGCATGGAACACTCTGCGAGGGATAACGTTAGAGGCTAGGCTCGTGTGTCCTTCACAGCGCTGAGATGTCTGAGCTTTTCAGAGATGAGGTCTAGTAACTCTAGCTTCCAGCGCAAAGCATTAACCCAGCATGCTGCTGCGTACTGTCTGTAAGCTCTTTCATGAGTTTGAAGCATCATTTCTGACAGCGCCGTCCATGACGTTCCTACTGCGATAGGTTTTTATTCTGGTGTATATCATCGGAGTTCTACTCTGGAATTAAGAAGTTAAGGGATTTCCACCTTTACTTAGGTCTATCACATGTCATGCATCAATTTAGTGTCTCCCCACCCGGGAGCTTGTGAATAGCACTTGATGGTCTTCCATTCGTCCAATCAGGACACTTCCAGGCCGTCTTTTAAGAACAGGAGCTCATCCCCTCGGGCTTTCATTCTCCTGAACGTTTCCATGGCGACAGGCGGGCTCGCGGAGGGCCCTGCGTTCATGGAGACCGGCGCAGGGCGGCGAATGGAGCTTCAGAACCCCGGCCAGCGGCGCTGACTAACCTGCTGCTGCCGCTGCAAGGTGTGGATCCACGCAAAACATACCTGCTTTATTGGTATGGTGACATAGCCACTGAGAGCCAGCTGCAGGCGGTGAGGGACACCGGAGCACGGGCGTGGACTGCGAGGGTCCCTGCTAGTGTCCCGGATGCAATGGGTGGAAGTATAGATTGTGACTTGATGGGACTGTGTCTTTTTCCAACCTATCGACTGTGATTATCTGTGAGGGTGGACAAGTAACCCTGAACCGGATTGTGCCACAACTGCCAGCAGGGTTATGGCTCTGCACTTGTAACGCCAGAAACTAGAAAAGTATTGCTGCCAAACGTGTTGCAGGGAGGTACTCCGGGGATAGGAGGTTGTGCATGTTACGGACGCTTTAGAAATAATGTAATTACAGACAAGGCAGGCTTGAGTTGCCAGATGTAGCGGAGTGACTAGTTTGGTGCAATGTTGGTGCAGTAACAATATGCAAAGGTTACATGTAAGTTTGCCACATCCCTAGCCAGGGCATAAGTCTGGCCGGAAGGAAAGAGAAGAAGTACGTATCCACCGCAGATACTGTTAATCATTATCCTGTAAAGTTAGCCTCCCTATGTATGCGGGCACTTTGCAAGCGTACAGAGCATGGGCACCACTGGCAGCATCTTACACGTCTTATAGTTACTGACCTGCAGGTTTCTTCAGCTCCTCTAATTATATCGACGAGTAAGTAGAAGAAATGATATGGACATGTATCATTATTAATTACTGGCATTATGTAGGATGAGAAAAGTGGAATTTCCATGTACCCACAGAATGCACATGCTTAACCCAGTTAACTGCATTGAGATCACATTATTGACACTTACATATATACGATATTAATCACGAATAATTCTTTTACTATTTGTAGTAGTGGATATTACAGGTCGGTTATAAGGGGGAGTATAAGAATCTGCTCAGCAGTTTTTGACCCCACCCATAGCATAATCAGGCAAGCCTTGGCGCGTGCCGTAGGAAGAGCATGATCAGATTCACAAGGAGATGGTGACGCAGTGCTGCGTGCGACTCAAATCATGAGTCACCAGGCCACACCGACCAGGACATTATTATCGGTAGAGTCTTTCCCGTATACTCAATGCACTGACAACAAGAATGAGAAATAAGTACTGCAAAGTCATCTTCTCAATACCCAAGTGATAGCCACACTAGAAGCACACTGGGAATCTGCAGCTATAAGAACTTTTTATACAATGTCGACACTTATACACATTTACGTTTAATGTCTTGTATTATTGTTATATATAATATAGATATATATATATATTAGATATATGATTATATATATATATATATTTAAAAAAAACCAAGATATGCAAAAATAATTCTGTGGGAATGCAATGTTTGGTTGTAGTTTGCTAACATTTAATTATTGAAGGATGAGGGGATGGCCATATCAGTATATATATAAATATATATGTCATATCTATTTCAAACAATAAAAATATAAAAAGCACAATGATGAAAGTTTTTCCCATAGCCGTTGCTTATTTTGTTTTACATGGAATACATTACTTCTCTTCTATTTTTCACTTATAAGATAAGGTTAGTTATGATGATGCAAGTGATTCTATAGATGAAAAGTTAAACATAAGGTATTATTGACATTTACTCTTCCAAAGAAGAAAAAAATTATTGGTGAACATAATATTTGGGATCAATTTATGTGAAATTGATTGTGCCCATATCCTGTCCTCCTACTTTGTTGCTCTTGGTGATTTTGTGATCATGCTGCACACGCAAATAAGTTTCTTAAACCCCTTAACATTGAAGACCACTTTCACTTCACTGACATGGGCCATTTTTTCTAATCTGCCCTGTGTCACTATAAAGCTATAACTTTGGAACGCTTTAACATATCAAGTGATTTTGAGAAATGTTTTCTCGGTGACACTTTGTACTTCATGTTAGTACTGTTGAAAATGTTTGGTGGTATGTTTTTGCATTTATTATAAGAAATCAGATATCTCTCGATTTTGAAACTTCAAAATGTTCTATTTTTCCACACAAGTCATAACCGCAAAAAAAGTAACAACTAACATTCATCGAATGTATTACTTTTATACCTCCGTGGTTTATTAGGCATACTCTATTTTGTAGGATGTTACGGGGATATTGAACGTAGGTGCTGCGATTTTCACATTTCGTCAAACACGCAAAATTCCTGCTGTTGAGGGGACCTGATCAGATTTCAAGGACGTTGAGAGGCCAAATAAAAGTAAAACCCCATAAAGTACCCCATGATAGAAACTACAACCCTCAATGTACGTAAAACCAAACTCTTGTATGAACTTTGTTAACCCTTTAATTGTATACAGGGGTTAAAAACAAATCGGATGCAATTTTGAAAGTAAAATTTTCTGGCTAAATGAATTGTTTTTCAAAAAATGTACCAAATTCTTGTGGATAAAATACCAAAAAAAATTTGATTATCCAATCCTCTGGATAACAATACCAGTATGTAGTCCAACATAGGGGTATTTTGGCCGGCACGTGTATATGGAGATATCGCGGTGCAAAGGTCTTCGTAAGAGTGTCCGACAATGACTCCAATATATGGAGTAGACAATTGAGAAGCAGCACTCACTGATTTCCAGTCATAAAAAGTTTTATTCCACCAACATAGTGCGACGTTTTCGCCCATTCGATCAAGGCATTATCAGCATCATGCTTGATAATGCCTTGATCGAATTTGCGCGAGTGCTGCTTCTCTATATTGTCTACTAAATACCCCGTATGTTTGTGTTAACCGGCTGTATGGGCACCGCCAGCGCATTGACGGGAAGCTTGAGAAGCTGAAGAGCAGATATGCAGATTATGCATTGTACTTTTTATTGGCTAACAATCTGTATTTTTTTTTGGACAATTTGGGGCCTATCTTATGATGAGATTTTATTAACTCTTGAATGTTATGGGTGAAAAGAAAATTGATCAATTTGGTTTCCTTTGTTTTGTATTTTGGGGGTCGTACACCGTACGCTAAAAATAATATTTATCGTTATTATATAGAGCACTCCGATTACGGTGATTAACCACATTAATACAGTTTTTCCTATATTTTTACAATTTTAATGGAAAAAAACTATATAGAGGCAATCTCATTGGTTTTGCATTGCCATATTTCGGAGACATATAACTTTTAATATTTTTGGGTTGACAGAGCTGAGTTTTAGGGCTTTGGGCTTTAAGTTATCATTTTGCAGTAGGTACAATTTGGCACACAACTTTTTATCCTTTTTGGAACACTTTTGTGAAGGGAATTTTATGGAAAATGACATTTTTGCGGATTTTCGGGTTTTGTTTTACGGCGTTCACCGTATGGGTCCAATAATGTTTTGAGTTATGTACGGATTGTTACGGGACACGGCGATACCAAAATATGGGGAGGTTTTGGGATTTTGTGTTTTTTTGGAACTTTAGTAGATGTGTATAGGGAATGTTTGTGTTTTAGGGGACTTAACTTTATTTAATGAATTGTTTTAATTAAAATGTTATTTAGTGTTTTAACTTTTTTTATTTACTTTTACAGGTTAGCTTGAACAAGTGATCCTCTGATCGCTGTTCAAGCCTTCTTCACATAGCAGAGGGTATATAGATGTATTACACTTGTTAATACATGCTGAGTATGCTAAGTGTTGGTTAACAGTGGTGACCCAAGAAAGAAAGAAGCCCCGGGGCACGCCATCGGAGCAGTGAAGCCCTGGTAACTTCCGTGCGCTTTGGGGGGTGGGCGGAGTATGGGTGTTAGTCCGATATGGTTAAATGCCTTTTACATGACGCGGTCTCGCAGATGTGGTAGGATTAACAACCGAAATAGAGGAAATCTCCGATCGCTGGTGCGCTAGTGTTAGAGGACAGGCGTCGGCTAATAATATACAGCGCCACCCGCAGCTTTGGCGCTGTGTAGGAGCCGGCTCCAGGAAGCTTAGTAATGGTACTGCAAATGCGGGAATGATGTCTCCCGCCATGCAGTACATTTGTAAAATGTCGGGGTAAGGGGTTAAATGTACACACATTCTCTAATTCAATGTTATTACTAAAAATACAGCATTTCACAGATATAAGTCCAATTTGTGTCAATCAGTTCTGTCTATACAATTTCAGGTTTGCCCCTAGAAACAACCCTGTAACTTCTGATTTGGGGAGGCCGCATATTGATGTTCTGTTGGAGTTTATCTCTTTCTGCTCCCTGCACTCTGCCTGCCCCCAGCACTATTTTTTCCCCACCCCCACAGCTCCAGGACGGAGGTCAAAGACACTCGTTCACTTCTGCCCAGCAAACAACCACACCAGGAGGAGAGAAAGAGAAGCTGCAAGTTAAGGCAGAACGTTATCCAGGTAGGGGGGGCAGGCATCAGCAAAATCTGTGTAAAACAGATATCGTGAATAATATCTAATAAGGCATCTCAATCATCTATGATCTGTCTTATCTTCTTCTGGTGTCAGATCTAGTACAATGTCAGACTGTAAAATGAAAGTGTATATAACCTTGTACCCTGATAAATATAACCACATGTCAGCTCATAGAACTCGATGGATAATGAGTGTCTTCTTAGAGAGTCCCGCCCACCACCCTGGAATTTTACAATGACCATCAGACTGATAGGAGCTAAAACCGCAATACACCTGAGTAACTGTAAAGTAAGGGGTAAAATGATTTTTCTCCTGTAAAAACCCTTTCAATTACTGGTGGGAATGTTCATGTTCTCGGTGTTAAAACTCAGCTATCATGTGCATTTTCTAGGCAATAAAACCCAATAGGTTTCTCCATGAAGTTCATTTTAAAAGAACATTAGTTTGTTTTTCCCTTCTAAAAGAGGAAATAGTTTTTGCATGTATTCTGAAGATACAGGATAAAAAAAAAGAGGTTGGTATATCAGTGTCTGTATAAAGCACTGGCTTCGTTTAATGATGTTTACCGAGTAGAGGCTATATGCAGTAATATTTCTATGACACAATGTACGAGTGTGTTATGATTCTTTCTCATTACCTTCCATCACTGATAGTGTCCGCGCTATTTGCCACAGGTGTCTTAATAATCTAACACCTTCTATCACTGGCACGACACAGTGGGGGGATTTACTGGTGTATGCACGGCTTGTCGCAATCGGCAAATCAGGCTCCAGAAAGCAAGCCCGATATTTCTAAAGTGGCGAACGGCTGTAAGTAAAATTCTGTGTAGACAGTAATATTCAGTGGGCGCCATAAAAATGCTGAATCATGAGATGTGCGCCAATGCTTAATGGACTGCGCCTTAATTTTGCTTCTCTGCACCTTTTTTTCTTGGTCTATTGGATGCGCACAAATTGCCGCACCTTTAAAAAATGCTACAAATACACATAATGTGACGGATAATGTGGAAAAAGTTAGGACCGCGCCACCTGCGCCAAAAAAAGGACAGAGGGATAGTCCGGAAAATATGTTCTTTCTGCGCAAACTCTTATAAATGATCTGGCAACAATTCTGCGCCAAAAAATGAAGGGATCCGGGCTTTTTAGGCGCAGATACGATAATACATGTCCCCCAGTGTCTGTCTGGTTACCGATCATCGCGTTGCGCCACATATGGTTACCATATCGATCATCCGATGCTGTCGATACATTCTTTTATGGTGCAATGTGGCACATTTTTCCGATGATTCAGTTCAATGCTGGTCTCGACGCAGCAGCTTCATTTTTTGGGCAATGTTGCCAGGTTTTTTTATCTGCCTTACGGATATGACATTGACATAGGCAGATTTTTATTCATGTAATGATTGGCTGAGTGTGTCAATAGGAGGAGAATATTAGGGACCAGATACTGCCCTCTGAGGAAGCGCTATGCAAAAAACATGTGTCGGGGCTGGCTGGTGTGGTGTCCAACTAACTGCTTGATGAACCAATGATTCTGATACAGGCGGTCCCTACTTAGGGACACCCGGCTTACAGCAAACCCATAGTTACAGAAGACCCCTCTGCCCACTGGGACTCTGGGTGAATCTCCTGGATGCTTTACTATAGTACCAGACTGCAATGATCGAGTGTAAGATGTCTGTAATGAAGCTTTTGATAATTCTTGGGTCCAATTACACCAAAAATTTGAAACTCCATTGTAAAAGGGGGCAAAAGAGAAAAAAATTGTCTAGAATTCCATTATAAAATATACAGTTTCGACCCTTACATTACAAATTCAACTTAAGAACAAACCTCCAGACCCTATCTTGTATGTAACCCGGGGACTGCTGTATATGCATTTTGTAATTAATATCGATGAGTTAAAAGCTTATAGTGACTTAGGTCTGTCCTGTCAGAATAACTTTGTGCCATATTTAACTTTGGGTTACGATGGATAAGCTTGTAAACACACACCATTTTAATTTGTTTGGCCTCTTTGCTGATTGGCTACATTTAATCATGTTTGGTGAATGAAATAAAGATTGGAGTATTATTTAAAACTATATTATTGGTGCAATTCTTTTGACTTACAAAACTTTTGGTTATTGACAATTATTTAGCTGGGGTAAATTTGTATTTCTTACCTTACCACCCTTCTAATACAGTTTTGAAGGTTAAAAAAAGTAGCATATAAAACAAGAATTTCTTTAAATAATGATTTATCACTCAGCTCTCATTGATATAAGAGGAGAAGAGTGTGAATACGAAGTGTATTCTCACCATTTAACGGCATGGAGGGATTATACAGTGAAACACAGCTAATGGTTATATATTGAGGGTCCACCACTGGTCTTTTTTGGGGGATGTATCCTTGTTTTGTGCCATTCAAAATATGTGAAACCAAGGTTTACTACATGATTCAAAACTATCAAAGGGACCAGATTTAGGCACTGTTATTAGTGTCCACTTTGGCACATTACACCGGTGGAGATTAATCATGGGGGGCACATCAAGTCCGTGCACAGTAGACTAGAGCAGTCTTCCGCAGCGTTAATTTATAATAATAATAATCTTTTATTTATATATTGCAATCCATTCAGAGCGCTTCACAAATCATGGGTGACATACAAACTATAATAATACATAAACAGAGTACAAAAAGTCATATGGAACAATAGGAGGAGGGGCCCTGCTCCTGATTACAGATATGAGGAAGAGGGGGGGGACACAAGAGCTTACAGTCTATGAGGATGAGGGGTGAAACAAGAGTTACAGTCTACTATGAGGAATGAGGCGGGGACACAAGAGCTACAGTCTATGAGGATGACCGGGGGTGACACCAGAGCCTCAGTTATGAGGATGAGGGGTGGTGACGCAGAGCTTACAGACAGCGGATGCGGGGGTTGACACAAGAGCTTACAGTTTATGCAGGGGGATGAGGGGCTGACAAAAGAGCTTCAGTCGATGAAGGGAAGGGTGGTGACACAAGACCTTACAGTCTATGAGGATTGAGGGGGGCGACACAAGAGCTTACAGTCTTATGAGGAAAGGGGTTACACAAGAGCTTACAGTCATGAGGATGAAGGGGGTTACACAAGCGCTACAGTCTATGAGGATGAGGGGGGACACAAGAGCTTTACAAGTATATGAGGATGAAGATGGTCACCAAAAAGAGCTACGTCTATGAGAAATGATGGGGATGACACAAGAGCTTACAGTCTATGACGGGGATGTGTGAAGGGGTGGAACAAGGCTAAAGTCTTATGAGGAGGCTGAGGGGGTGGAACAAGCGCTTACAGCTAGAGGATGAGGGGGGTTGACACAAGAGCTTACAGTCTATGACGGTGAAGGGGTGACACAAGAGGCTTACAGTCTTGAGGAGGAGGGGGTGGACACAAGAGCTTAAATTCTATGAGGATGAGGACGGTGACACAAGAGCTTACAGTCTATTGACGGTGAGGTGACACCAAGACTTACTAGTCTATGGGATGAGGGGGAACACAAGAGCTTACAGTCATGAGGTGAGGGGGTTAACACAAGAGCTTACAGTCTATGAGGATGGGGGTGCGGGTTCACACAAGAGCTTACAGTCTTATGAGGATGAGGGGGTTGAACAAAGAGGCTTACAGTCTATGAGGATGAAAGAGGGTCACAAAAAGAAGCTACAGTTATGAGAATGAGGGGATGTGACACAAGAGATTACAGTCAAATGATGACCAGTGAGGGTGAACAGAGCTTAAAGTCTATGAGAGAGGTGGAGGGGTGACACCAAGAGCTTACAGTCTATGCGTGAGTATGAGGGGCTGACACAAGAGCTACAAGGTCTATGAGGGTTTGAAGGGGGTGACACAAACCGTACCAGCGTCTATGAGGAGAGGGGGTGACACAAGAGTCTACTGTCTATGGGAGGAGAGGGGTGACACAAGAGCTTACAGTTTATGATGGATCGAGGGGGGGACACGAAGAGCTACAGTCTATGAGGCATGAAAGAGGGTCAAAAAGAGCTTGACAGTCTATGAGAAGGGGGGTGACACAGAGCATTAAAGTCTATGCAGGATGGAGGGGGGTGCACAAGAGCTTACAGTACTATGAGGATGTATGAGGGGGGGGACACAAAGAGCTTACACTCTATGAGGATGAGGAGGGTGGTGCACAAGAAGCTTATCAGTCTATGAGGATGAGGGGGTGACACAGAGCTTACAGTCTATGAGGATGAAGGGGTGACACAAAACAGCTTACAGGTTCTATGAAGGATGACGGCGGCGACACAAGAGCTTACACTATATGAGGATGAGGGGGTGACAAGACTTACAGTCTATGAGGGGATTTGAAGGGTGAAACACATAGCGTACAGTCTATGAGGAGGATGGGTGACACCAAGAGTTACCAGTCCTATGAGGGGTGAGGGAGGTTGACACAAGAACTATCAGTCTAGGGGATGAAGACAGAGGTGACACAAAGAGCTTACAGTCTATGAGGCTTGAGGGGTGGACACAAGAGCTTACAGTCTATGAGGATGAGCGGGGGTGGACACGGAAGGAGGCTCACAGTCTATGAGGGATGATGGGGGACAACAAGAGCTTTACAGTTACATGGTGCACATTGCTAAGTGCGGAATGTGGCCAGTTTTCTGTAGCACTTTGCCCATTTCTTCTAGTGAGAAAACTTGTGAAAAATGTATTTTAAGAAGGTCCGTACACATTGTGTAGCAAATGACCCTTTTGGTGGTTTGCAGCTGCACTATTCTTCTGCTAACAAATTATTTGTAATGAAGGGGGTGCTCAGTCGGATTTGTGCGCCACATTTAAACATGCAAAGTATGACAGAAAATGTGGTTGCCACCCCATTTTTAAAGGGCACAAAAAAAAAAGTGCAATGCACTCTGCAGGCAGTGCGGGGAGCGCAAATCAATAAAGAACATGCGCAAAAAAAAATCTGAATCTGGCGTCCCCTGCACCATAACAGGCAAATGCACCATAGTAACAGACTGCACGATTGTTAGTAAATGTGCCCCACTGTGTTCTGATGCTCTTAATGATTAATCTGGAAGTGCTGTGTGCAGATTTCACATACTTAGAAGTAGCGCTGCTTGATGGTCCCAGTATATACACACAAAATGTATTTGACCTCAATATCGAAAAGTACTTATCGCCAACTGGATTCTGGTTCATAATTGGAAACACGCCCACATGAATAGGCTCCAGGAAATATAAATAGAGAGAGGTCCATGTGATTTCTCGCAGCACGGAGTTTGAGTTCTGTATAATGGGACATGCCAGCAGCTGCCTATTAACCGTGATGTTAAAATCATAATGGACAGGAGGTTATCTTTAATTACCAATATAAAAAAATGTGGAAAATGACAACCAAAACTACAGTACTTTCTCAAGCTTGGAGAATGATACCTTTACTTGTACATGGACTGGAAATGGCTTTTGCATGAAAAAGGAACCTCAGATTTTTCACAAAATTCTGTCCATTTTCAGCTTTTTTTAAAAAATTAAAGTGAGACTTTCAGCCGGGTCTTTTTGTCTTTTTAATTTCTTGTATCCCAAATATTCCAAGAATTGCACCAGAATAGCACAATCTGCTCAGTCGTATCCCTCTATCTTATTCCATGTACAGAGGGATGAGGTTAGCAGGCTTCTTCTAATGCAGGGCCTCCACTTGTCCGGAGATATTGAGCAAATACTGTAGTATTGTCTCACTTTCTTGTCTCTTGCTCAGCATCTCCTCGGATAAGAAGAAGAAAACACTGTAGATGTGAAAGTCATCTGGCTCACTACATCCAGTTTTCCTCTGTATACCCTCCTGGGTAGGGAAAGAGAGGCAAGGATCCACATACACGTCAGGGAAAATGTAACGGTTGGTTCCTCAGCTAAGCAATGTAATAAAGTACCTGCACATCTAATGGTAACCTCTTCTTACATTGTTTGGCATTTGGATGAAATGACTGGACCACTCAAATACCTCCTGTATTGTGTGCTACATCCTTGCCCACTTTTAGACATTGTCACACAATTTTCCAGACAGACCTCTTTGACTCTTTATTTATATGCATTTTCCATTGTTAATTGTACATAATGGGGGTCATTTACTAAGGGCCCGATTCGCGTTTTCCCGACGTGTTACCCGAATATTTCCGCAGTTTTTCCCTGAATTGCCCCGGGATTTTGGCGCACGCGATCGGATTGTGGCGCATCGGCGCCGGCATGCACGCGACGGAAAACGGGGGGCGTGGCCGAACGAAAACCCGACGGATTCGGAAAAAACGCCGCATTTAAAACAAAAAATGTGTTGCGAAAATTACACTTACCTTCACCAGGTATAGGCCGGTGAATTTCAGGGCATTCCAGCGCGCCTCCGGGGAACTTCAGCGCAGCAGCGCCAACTGGTGGACGGCGGAGGAACTACCTTAGTGAATCCCGGCCGGACCCGAATCCACCGCAGAGAACGCGCCGCTAGATCGCGAACGGACCGGGTAAGTAAATATGCCCCAATATTTTACACCTAGATATAGTGTACTTACTTTTTACTGTAATTTCAATTTGTGATATAAAGGACAATATGCAGATGCAAGTTTAATAGTCATTGTTAAAGGGGCAAATTAATGTTATTCTTTTTATAATGTAAATTTACAATAAACTTTGTCAATACTTCATCGTTTTGTAGAACTCTACTTGTTGTCACACAGTTGAAAGTTTAATCGTTTACTTCCAGTGGTCATGTGATATGCACGGCTCTGATTACTCTTTGTGATATAATGAGCTTTGCATCTCTGTGACATCACATGACCAAGGACTGATTTAATATTTATCTAACAATAGTTTTTCTTTTATAGAAGGAAAATACAAAACAGGGTGCAGATGACAAAATAGCCATTGTAGTGTAAAACAAACGCACATAATGGGGGTCATTTACTAAGGGCCCGATTCGCGTTTTCCCGACGTGACTGGACCACTCAAATACCTCCTGTATTGTGTGCTACATCCTTGCTCACTTCTAGACATTGTCACACAATTTTCCAGACAGACCTCTTTGACTCTTTATTTATATGCATTTTCCATTATTAATTGTACATAATGGGGGTCATTTACTAAGGGCCCGATTCGGGTTTTCCCGATGTGTTATTGGTATTTCCGATTTGCGCCGATTGTACCTGAATTGCCCCGGGTTTTTGGCGCACGCGATCGGATTGTGGCGCATCGGCGCCGGCATGCGCGCGACAGAAATCGGGGGGCGTGGCCGAACGAAAACCCGACGTATTCGGAAAAACCGCCGCATTTAAAAAAAAAATTGTTTCGCGAAATTTACACTTACCTTCATGCTGGATAGGCCGGTGTATTTCGAGGCATTCCAGCGGACTTCAGCGCAGCAGCGCCACCTGGTGGACGTCGGAGGAACTGCTTTGATGAATCCCGGCCAGACCCGAATCCAGCGCAGAGAACGCGCCGCTGGATCGCGAACGGACCGGGTAAGTAAATCTGCCCCAATAATATTTTACACCTAGATATAGTGTACATACTTTTTACTGTAATTTCAATTTGTGATATAAAGGACAATATGCAGATGCAAGTTTCATAGTCATTGTTAAAGGGGAATAATTATTGTTTTTATAATGTAAATTTACAATAAACTTTGTCAATACTTCATCGTTTTGTAGAACTCTACTTGTTGTCATACAATTGAAAGTTTAATCGTTTACTTCCAGTGGTCATGTGACGTGCACGGCTCTGATTACTCTTTGTGATATAATGAGCTTTGCATCTCTGTGACATCACATGACCAAGGACTGATTTAATATTTATCTAACAATAGTTTTTCTTTTATAGAAGGAAAATACAAAACAGGGTGCAGATGACAAAATAGCCATTGTAATGTAAAACAAAAGCACATAATGAGCAAGGTTCAATAAAGTAACAATATACACAATGGGAAGAGGAACCCTTCTTACCATGTACAGCTTTGACCCCTTATCTTTGCATCGATTTCCACGTTAATGCCAACCTCTTACTTTTTAAGCTGTATGCAGTCTCTTACTTTATAGCTGTATGCAGCCTTTTTTTATGGATTGTTACGGACGCGGTGATACTATATATGTGGGGTTTGTGTTATGATTTAGACTTTTTTGAGCGTTATATGTCTCTTTATATGTTTTGGGGCTTGTGGGCATTTTTAGTGATTTATAAAGTAATTTTTTATTGAAAAACATTATTTTGTACATTTTTTACATGATCCACCATGGGATATGAACAAGCAATCATCTGATTGCTTGTTCTTGATAATACTCTGCAATACTAAGCGCTAATCGCGGGACTCAGCGCAGTACAGCTACGGCGCAGAGCGCTAAGGGGTTAAACATTGGTGGAAAACATTGGATAAGTCAGTGAGTGCCCCGGAGGAACTACACCCACTCATGGAATGTCTCAGTGCCCTGTTAGGCACTAAATTTAAAAGCCACAAGCTGCTAAGATGCTGGCCCGCAAATGAAAAAGATAATAATTCAAAGAGAATAATGAATAAGTGGGTCAGTGAGGTTGTACAGGATAAATTCAGGATGATTTTACATTTTTATTTTTAGAGGAGTGGGCAATTTTTGGGTGTGGTGTTTTTGCTATCTTTTTTAACTTTTTAATGACTTTTTAATACTGACCGGAGATCACTTGATCTTTCATAACTTACTGTACAACTTATGGGTGTTAGTTGGGTTTTTAAGATGTTAATCGAAGAAAGAAAACAATAAACAAAAGAATCAGTCCACAGAGAACTATAAAACAGAAAGTAAATTTGAAAATTGTATAACATTTCATTCTACAAACAAAAAGATTTTTTTTGTGAAAGTGTACAAGTCTGGATACGATATCTGGATAGCAAGTGCATAGAAAGGCACTTCCATTATTTCACAGGAAGGTACACGTACCACAGAAATTGTAAGGCAGCTCCCTTGACATAAAGCATGACCTTCAGGAAGCCTTTTGACGTGATGCAGGATTGAAACCAAACCAGTATATCTATTCCAGAAGGAACAGATTCCATGCTGTAGACAGCACTGTTTTGACCTGTTTAGACAGACCTGGTTGGGTTCACTAGGGGGATTCTTGGAAAACAAGTAAATCCTTCATTGGCATTCTCCATAAGAAGAACTCTTACTTCCTAACCCTAGTCACAAGCCTCTCACTCAGCTAAACCAGTTCCCTACACTGTACTAAGGAGACCCAATCAGGTCGAAATAGCGCTGTCTACAGTTGGGAATCTGTTGCTTCTGGAATAAATATACTGGTTTGGTTTTAATCCCGCTTCATGTCATAAGATTTCCTAAAGGTCATGCTTGATGTCAAGTGAGTTGTCTTACAAGGTAGCTAAAAGAGGTTCCATCTTGGAAAACTTTGTATATTTTTGCAAGGTATTGAAATCAGTTCTAAAC